>CM042411.1:2215512-2275512 GCA_023634145.1 Thymallus thymallus | reverse complement strand
ACGCACACGCACACGCGCACACGCACACGCACACACACACACACACGTACACACACACCCACAGGGCCTCATCCATCAGCTCCTGTGGTATGGGCCATAGGGAAGTCAACAGGGGGAGAGGGGGAGAGGGGGAGAAGCAGCCAGGAGCAGGCTCCACCACCTCTTTAACACTGCTCATATTTTTATATATATTTTTTTTACTCTGCCATTTTTTTTGTCATGCCCCCTCAGTCCTTGACTTTTCCTTAATAAGTCTATATAGCACACTGTCGGTGTTAGAATATTAACATCACAAACAGAGATGGAGTTTCCCCCGTTGGCCATCCTGCTCCTGAAACCGAACCTAACCTATACCAAAACTAATTTCACACATATAACAGCAGGTTCAATAAATTAAGTAAAGTATGATGGGGAGAAAGGGGGAGAATGGGTGAGGGGACGTGAACGATGCATAATTATGTAATCACCCATTGTGAATGAAGAACAGGGCGGGCCATTCTATTGTATTGATCCATTCTAATTACAATCTTAAAATGGTACGTACCCTATATCTGAATCTGAATCAAAGCTGTCTTAACAGTCTTGTCTCTACACAGTGAGAGCGTGTGCAATGAGTCCTGTGTAAGTCAGTTGGTAGAGTATGGTGCTTGCAACGTCAGGGTTGTGGGTTTGATTCCCATGGACAAGTATGAAAATGCACTCACTACTGTAAGTAGTTCTGGATAAAGATGTCTGTTAAATGACAAATATATATTAAATATATGCTGAACAACTTTCAGTATCTGGGAATATATCTGCAGCAGAGTGAGTGTTGGAAAATGTGGTGATGAAGCTTGTGGAACCAAGGACAATTTCTTCACTTCACTGTCAAGTTGCTTGCAAAGAAAACAAGTCTGTCCGGCACAATGAACAATGTGAGACGGGAGCTTCCTCAGCTGTCATACTCCATAACAGTGCTGAAGAATGACAAGCCAGGGGGAACACATTAAAGAGAAAACCAGAGACTATTATGCACTACAACCAAACAAAGGTATGTCAAAGACAAGAAATAACAGCTAAATTGATTCCAACTGATGCCATTGCGTGAAGATATGCATGAGCTGACAATAATTTACTATATTTTACAGCTGTCATATTGACACATTCATTATAATGCCTTTATGCTGAGTTTGTAATGGTCACATACACGTGGTTATCAGATGTTATTGCGGGTGTAGTGAAATGCTTGTGCTTCTAGCTCCAACAGTGCAGTAATATTTAACAGTTTCACAACATATATCCAAGTAAGGAATGGATTGAGAATATATACATAAATATCAGGGCAGCATTGGACTAAGATACAGTGGAATAGTAGCTTTATTTAACTAGGCAAATGAGTTAAGAGCAAATTCTTATTTACAATGACAGCCTACCGGTGAACAGTGGGTTAACTGCCTTGTTCAGGGGCAGAACAACAGATTTTTACCTTGTCAGCTCGGGGATTCGATCCGGCAACCTTTCAGTTACTGGCCCAACACCCTAATTACTAGGCTACCTGCCGCCCCAGTAAACACATAAGAGATTGGTGATGCAGTATGTAAACACGGTTAAGTGATTAAGATACCGAAGAATAGTATAGAGTACAGTTTAAACATATGAGATGAGTAATGCAAGATATGGAAACATTATTAAAGTGACTAGTGTTTCATTTCCTTAAAGTGGACAGTGATTTCTAATCTATGTCTATAGTCAGCAGTCTCTGGTGTTTTAGTGATGGCTGTTTAACAGTCTGATGGCCTTGAGATAGAAGCTGTTTTTCAGTCTCTCTGTCCCAGCTTTGATGCACCTGTAATGACCTCGCCTTCTGGATGATAGCGGGGTGAACAGGCAGTGGGGTCACATATGCGTTCTGTTTCATAGGTTGTAACAAAGTCACTCCACAAATAACATTTTTTTAATGTTATTTGTGGAGTGTGTGTGTTTGTGTGTGTTTTTACATACAGTATAGCCTACAGTAACATAAACCAAAAAATATGTATTTATATACACAGTACACTACCGTTCAAAAGTTTGGGAGAAAAGTACATTTTTTGTCCATTAAAATATCATAATATTTATCAGAAATACAGTGTAAACATTGTTAATGTTGTAAATGACTATTGTAGCTGGAAACGGCTGATTTTTTATGGAATATCTACATAGGCGTACAGAGGCCCATTATCAGCAACCATCACTCCTGTGTTCCAATGGCACGTTGTGTTAGCTAATCCAAGTTTATCATTTTAAACGGCTAATTTATCATTAGAAAACTCTTTTGCAGTTATGTTATCACAGCTGAAAACTGTTGTGCTGATTAAAGAAGAAATAAAACTGGCCTTCTTTAGACTAGTTGAGTATCTGGAGCATCAGCATTTTTCGGTTTGATTACAGGTTCAAAATGGCCATAAACAAAGAACTTTCTTCTGAAACTTGTCAATCTATTCTTGTTCTGAGAAATGAAGGCTATTCCTTGTGAGAAATTGCCAAGAAACTGAAGATCTCGTACAACGCTGTGTACTACTCCCTTCACAGAACAGCGCAAACTGGCTCTAACCTGAATAGAAGGAGGAGTGAAGATGACATTCCTGAGACATAGACCAAATTAAAAGACGCTGGAGGAGTGCTTGACGCCATCTGTCAAGCATGGTGGAGGCAATGTGATGGTCTGGGGGTGCTTTGGTGGTGGTAAAGTGGGAGATTTGTACAGGGTGAAAGGGACCTTGAAGAAGGAAGGCGATCACTCCATTTTGCAACGCCATGCCATACCCTGTGGGCGGTGCTTAATTGGAGCCATTTTCCTCCTACAACAGGACAATGACCCAAAGCACAGCTTCAAACTATGCAAGAACTATTTAGAGAAGAAGCAGTCAGCTGGTATTCTGTCTATAATGGAGTGTCCAGCACAGTCACCGGATCTCAACCCTATTGAGCTGTTGTGGGAGCAGCTTGACCGTATGATACGTAAGAAGTGCCCATCAAGCCAATCCAACTTGTGGGAGGTGCTTCAGGAAGCATGGGGTGAAATCTCTTCAGATTACCTCAACAAATTGACAACTAGAATGCCAAAGGTCTGTAAGGCTGTAATTGCTGCAAATTGAGGATTCTTTGACGGAAGCAAAGTTTGAAGGACACAATTATTATTTCAATTAAAAATCATTATTTATAACCTTGTTAACGTCTTGACTATATTTCCTATTCATTTTGCAACTCATTTCATGTATGTTTTCATGGAAAACAAGGACATTTCTTGTATATAGAAAAACAAGAAAAGTATACAAAAAAACAAGAAATGATACTATATATATATATATATATATATATATATATATATATATATATATATATATATATATATATATATATATATATACACTGTATATACACACTACTGTTCAAAAGTGTGGGATCACTTAGACATTTCCTTGTTCCTAAGTATTCTAATGTTACCCAAGGCCTTGGTAAACACAACCAAATGATGATAGCATATATGAAACATATTAATTCCACAGTTAGAATGCTCATTAACTTGAAGGAGGGCCCGTCGAGGCCCAGCGGTTCTAGTGTTAAGGACGGGAGCGTGGCTGTGCATAGTAATTACCCCCTCACCCACATGCTTTGCCAAAACTATTTGTTTTCCATTACACAGCTGATTAAATGATGTTACACAAATTCTGGAAAATCACACAAAAACTGTATCTGTGAGGAAAGAAAACAGAGAGAGAGCCTAATTGGTGTTTATGATTGAGACTTAACCAGATTGCCACAGCCTGGGATGGAGTTGATATGCATGTTAATGACTGTGAGTAGTGTGTGTGTGTATTTGTGTGTGTGCTTGTGGTAAGTGGGCATGCGGTTTTTTATTTGTGAAATGTAAGTGTCTGTGAGTGTGTTTGTGGTCAGCATGTGTGTATACCTCATGTATGTGTGTTTATTTGTCAAGAGTGTATGTGCGCGGAGGAGGATCAGCTGTCAGCAGTGCAGCTGGTGCTGCAGCCAGCCAGGAGGTTGAGGGAACTGGATGCAGACAGACCTGCCATCTCTCCTTCATCTCCATAATGCTCCATTACAATACAGTGGGGCTCTTGGCTGTATTGGGGCCATGTCCTCTCTCTCTAGACCCTACGAGCTGCATTAAACCTGACCACTCGGTGCTCTCCCACTGTCCCTGAAATGACTCTCTGGACACCTGGACATATCACCATCCAACCATCTGTGGTCTGTGTCAAATCCCGTCCTAAGCCCTCTGATGAGAGCTAAATCCCCAGGAAGAATAACAAGAGGAAGCACAGGGAGCCTAAAACAAGCACAGAGCTTAACCTAAAGGGCCAGGGCTGAGGGAGGGGGAGGTACAGTGTAGTACTGGCAGGGACTCCTACTAAAACCTCCTGCTCCAGCTGGAGGTCCTCTTTTCTCTCGTCCCCCTCTACCGTTTACTCCCTCTCTTCCTCTACCTCACCTTACCTCTCGCTCGCTAAGTTGAAACTTGAAACAACTTGAGACTATCCCTCTTCCTCTCCTTCCTCCTCTCTCTGTTTAATACAGAATGATGATGATTGCCTACGGTCTGGGTAGGCTACAGTTCAGTTCAGTGGTATTTGCAGCTCTGAGAACATAACACAGGACCTTGAGAGAACACAAACAGCCTGCTGGACAATGAACTAACAGTGACACTGTGATAAAGTCCACTTCGCACCAGTCAGCTGCCAATGCTTTTGTATCTGGGCAGCGTGCATACAGAATGGATGCTGAAGCTTTGGCTCACTGCTTCCTGTTTCTAGCTCTTAGTTATCTCTTCCTCTTCCTCCCTCCGGGCGATAGGGGAACTATAAATCCACAGTTAAAGGCTTCATTATTTAAATCACGCCAGCCTTCCGTGTCTAGGGGGGCTAAGGAGGCTGGGTGGGGTATGTGGGGATCATTGTGGGCGACTAGCTCCAGCAGTTGTAACTTTCAAATGTTGGGGGGAATTTGGCCTTTTTGTATACTTCAGATAATTACAGACACCTGAAATATCCTTTAATTTATTTTACTGTGTCAATGTGTCTTTGTTGTAAATGTTTTGTTGCCAAACTGGTGGCAGTTGTGAAAAAAGTCAATAGTTGGAAGAGTTGCAGAGTTAATTGAAAGTAATACCATTGTTGACGAGATGTTTTTTCATCAATTAGGCTATTTTCTCTTGAACAATATGTAGCAGCCACTAGAAACTCAGAAAACATGGCATTTATACAATTTATATGAATATATATATATTTTTTTGTTATTCAAATTATAAATTAAAAAGTTACAATAGATTGCCATAGATTACCTGCTAATTACCAAAATAACAGAAGATTCCGGTAACTCTCAACCCTTCAGAGCTAAAAACGGCTGCTGTAATTCATATTTGAGGGACGGCCAACACCAGATGAAGCGGTGCCCCTGTGTGTCACCGTGTGGAAAATCTCAATGGCTTTTATAATTGGGCCACTCGGAACCCAGGCTTATTAATCAAACCACTTTCCACAGATTCTCGGGATTGATTGCACAGCCTGAGAGTGAACCGCAATGAGTAAATATGCTAAAGCTGGTGTATTTCATGCCAATACGGAGGGAAAAAAGAGAGTTAGCTTTAACTTTGTGTGACGACATCCACTTTAACTAAAGTTAAATTAGATTGGATAGTAATTTCCCGCTTGCCATTTAATCAGGAGGAAAAGGGGAATTCTAAAAGACATACATCAAATGGAGCTATTATTCCCAGAGGAGGGAGACTAATGTTTAATTATGAGAGCTAATACATCAGGCCTGGAGTCTGGCCTTGCCGGTCCTGCTCTCTGTCCCCAGAACAAACGCTCCACTGAGAAACGGCGCAGTGTGGCTAACAACATTATGTCTACACCGAGGTACCAATATAGAACCTGTCTTATTGAATCACCACCTACTGAGGAGAGCAAATCTACACCAAGGCCCTGTGATCAAACTGTTGACAGTGAATTACATTTACGGGAGGCAGACACTTGAGCGTAACCAGAAATCAACGTCTCCTCGCATTTGTTAAGAGCCTTCAATATGTTAAACCTACTCATGGCTTTTTATTATTTTTAATTCCCTCCCCCCCACTCAGAACGTGGAGGGTCACAACAACATTAAACTAGCATGAGAACTTCTCTTCGCCTGCACAACACATGTCATTTGGTGGCAGCACTGTTGCTATGGCGTCGGTGAATGTTTTTCGTTGCTCTCTGTCATTCTTTTGTCCTCTTTCTAAGGGTCATTTTTTGTTGGTTTGTTGCTACGTACTGTAGCGTCAGTAAGTACCAAGGGCCTATTATCATGCCCCTGCTGCTCTCTGCTCAGGACCTGGGGCATGGAAGGGCTTGGTGGGATCAATGGGACTACTGAGTGGACAGTTTTCTTTTGAAACAGGATATGGTACAAAGAGTACTTCTGTTTGAAACCCCCCGAAAAATTATTGGACGTAAAATCAGCATATATTCAATCGGTTGAATTTAAAATGATGTGAACAACATCAGATCAGATCAGATTGCTATGATTCTGGGTTATATTTAAGTAATAAGGCCCGAGGGTGTGTGGTATATGGCCAATATACCACGGCTAAGGGCTGCTCTTAAGCACAACGCAACACAGAGTGCCTGGATACAGCCCTTAGCTGTGGTATATTGTCAATATACCACAAACCCCCAAGGTGCCTTATTGCTATAAACTGGTTACCAACAAAATTAGAGCATTGCAAATAAATGTTGTGTCATTTGATTGCTGTCAGCCAATCAAAGACCAGTGGTGGAAAAAGTACCCTTGAGTAAACGTATAAAGTATTACTCAAGTAAGAGTTAGTCGCCCAGTAAAATACTACTTGAAGTCTAAAAGTATTTGGTTTTAAATATATTTAAGTATCAAATGCAAATGTAATTGTAAAAATATACTTAAGTATAAAGTATAAATAATTTCAAATTTCTTATATTAGGCAAACCAGACGGCATGATTTTTTTTTTTTTTTATGTATAGTCAGGGGAACGCTCCGAAACTCAGACATATGAAGCACGTGTGTTTAGTGAGTCCGCCAGGTCAGAGGCAGTAGGGATGACCAGGGATGTTCTCTTGATAAGTGTGTGAATTAGACCATTTTCCTGACCTGTTCAGAATTCAAAATAGTACTTTTGGGTGTCAGGAAAAATGTATGGAGTAAAAAGTATATCATTTTCTTTAAGAATGTAGTGAAGTAAAAGTAAAAGTCAAAATATAATTAGTAAAGTAAAATACAGATACCAAAAAAAATGTATTTATAAACCCTTTTTACATCAGCCGATGTCACAAAGTGCTGTACAGAAACCCAGCCTGAAACCCCAAACAGCAAGCAATGCAGATGTAGAAGCACTTAAGTAGTACTTTAAATTATTTTTTTACTTAAGTATTTTACACCAAAGACAAACACATTACCGTTGAGGTTATTTTGACCACATTAAATAATGACTGCAATTTAAAGCCAGATATTCAATCATGGTTAACTTTTTAGTTATGTTCCATATGGTAGTGTATGAATTCCACAACGCACAGCAAGGTACAGTCAATATACAGAAAGATGGATAGGTAGATAGATAGATAAATAGATAGATAGATGGATAGATAGATAGACAGATAAAATACACAAAAGACAGATACACGATACATAGAGCGGCAGTATGAAAAAGTATAGAAATACAAGATGTATGGAGTGCAAAAAAGCTATAAAAAGACATTGCATAGTATGGGTGAATGGCTGAATATGTACACTATACATTGTTACAGAGTGTTAGGTGAAAAAAAATTATAATAAATAACAAATATTGCAAGTTGATATAGATAGATAAGGAGTATTTGCATGGTTAACTATACTATACAGGTCGATGGCAGAGAAATACTTAAATAGCTAAAAGTGCATATGATATAAGTGATGGTAATAATAGTTTACTTAATATACAGACAGGTTAAATGAATATTTTGCATGGTTAAATTAACTGTACAGGTATAAGGCATACCAAATCATCATATAACCATATATAACCATCTCTGCAGCACTCCACCAATCAGACCTTTATGGTAGAGTGGCTAGACAGAATCCACTCCTCAGTAAAAGGCACATTACAGCCCACTTGGAGGCACCTAAAGAACTCTCAGACCATGAGAAACAAGATTCTCTGGCCTAAATACCAAGCAAATATGGCAACATGCTGTGGGGATGTTTTTCAGCGGCTGGGACTGGGAGACTAGTCGTGACCGAGGGATAGATGAACAGAGCAAAGTGTAGAAATATCCTTGATGAAAACCTGCTCCAGAGTGCTCAAAACCTCAGACTGGGGTGAAGGTTCACCTTCCAACACCTCAGACTGGGGTGAAGGTTCACCTTCCAACAGGACAACGACCCTAAGCACACAGCCAACGCAGGAGTGGCTTCGGGACAAGTCTCTGAATGTCTTTGAGTGTCCCAGCCAGAGACCAGACTTGAACCCAATCTGGAGAGACCTGAAAATAGCTGTGCAGCAATGCTCCCCATCCAACCTGACAGAGCTTGAGAGGAGGTTGGTTCAGAGTTCATTTTGAAATTTAAACCTGCGTGTCCTGATCTCGATGGCACACGCACATGCCCAATCTAGTCAGCATGTTACTCAGGTGTTTAAAGGTGTTTAAATCCTAAATATTATTATTATTAAAGATAAAAAATACATGAAAACAATATCAGTGACACTGTGCCATGTTTGAGAATGCTGGACGCACGCACACACACACACACACACACACACACACACACACACACACACACACACACACACACACACACACAGCCGTATGCCCCTGACCAATCCCATTTAAAGGAACTGAGGCAGGTTAAGTCAAGTTAAACTGATGTCTTCGGCAGCAGGGCAATTTGATTTGAGAATCCTTTATCTTTATGGTAGTAATAAAACTAAAACAAAAAAAAGGAAATGTGGAAAGGAGATAAAAGCCCAAGGAAATACAGAGCAAATATTTCAGTGTGTTGGACTGAGGGGGGAGGCACTGCTTCAGGAGCAGGGTTCACTGGCCAGCACACTCTCTGACAGTCCGGGAGAAAGAGAGGACGGGGAAGAGAAGAGAGAGAGAGGGAGGGATGAAGTGTAGAGAGAGACCAAGGCGAAGCGCCGCGATAGTTCGACATGTTTATTTTAACTAATAAACTTTAAATTTAACGAACTATACAAAACAAAACAACGTAGCAATGAAAACTGAAACAATCACTTGGCTGTGACATGAGACGTACAAACATCCAACAATGACCCACACACAGGTGGCTGGGAGTGGTGCCTAAATGCAATCCTCAATCAGAGACAACCCTGCACAGCTGTCTCTGATTGGGGATTATTACCTCCCCTAGTTAGGGCGTGAGGGCTCGACTGTGGTTCTACCACTCCCCTTATTGGGAGTAAGGTCTAACCACAGCCAAACCCTCACATGAAGAAAGCAGGAGGAGACTGACTGGAGGAAGTGTTATCTTAGCTTCCTAACACAAAGGATGCCTGCGTGGCGTGGCGTGCCGGGCGGTGTGTAGTCATACAAAGAAGTTTAAAGGGATAGTTTGTAGGGATGCACCGATCGATCGGCAAGAGATCGGAATCGGACGATTTCCACTCAAAATACGAGATCGGTGGTAGTCCGATTTTCCTTTCTAATGGCCGATACAGAAAAACGATCTTTGACGTAAAATACGTGAGCCAACATGTCGGCCGTGTGGCAATTTTAAAACGTGTCGGAGACAGATGTAACTAATGCAATTTGCAAAATATGTAAATCCAGTGTATCTCGAGATGGAAGCAAGTCAAAAAAATGTTATACAACAAACGTAATAAGGCAATGTACAACAAAATATTGAGTGAAACTCCAGAGGCGGGAAAGCAGCAGCGGAGCTGTATCGCAGATGCAGCTTTACCTCTCAGAGGCACCCATTCCACGGAGCGCACAACCTCTGGTTTACTGGCAGAACAACAAGGGCCGTTTTCCTGCTGTCCCAACCGTGGCAGAGCTTACCTCTCTGCTCCTCCACTAGTGTGGACAGAGAACGCTTGTTGAGCTCTGTTTCACATATCTGGATGAAAAGAGGAACAGACTGTCTTCTGAAAAAGTGGAGATACTCGTCTTTGTTAAAAAAATCTACCATTGATACTTAAAAGTGAGAAATAGGAGATGTAGCCATATGGCAAATTAACCTATTTTAAGTTTATCTCACTGCCTCACTTATTTTCAAAGGTCCATGTTCATTGGCTAATTCATTTGTTTTATAGAATGTTATTTTATTTTTTACAAAAACCCTACTAATTTTGTTTCCTTTTATTGCCTATTTGTTGGCTTTTTAGTTATCTATTTACATGGTTTTTGGCATCATTTAAGTATTCTAAATATTCAGATTTGGAAATAGGCCATAGGCAGGTGACTGTTATGTTGAATAATATTTTGATTAGTATATTATATAAACTCTGTTTTGTTGCTAAAATAATAGAGTTAGTGTCAATTTTTGTCAGGTTATAGCCTGCATTACTGCATTTGCTAGTTGTCAATAAAATGGATTTCAATTCACCACTAATTTTTAGTTTATCTGGAATAAAAATGTATCTTTAATGAAAAAGTATAAAATTGGTATCGGTATCGACCGATTTTGAAGACTGAAAATCGGTAATCGGTATCGGCCTAAAAAAAAGTGAACGGTGCATCCCTAATAGTTTGGGATTTTGTCAATGAAGCCCTTTATCTACTTCCCAAGAGTCAGATGAACTTGTGGATACCATGTTTAATGTCTCTGCATTCAGGTTGGTTTCCAACTAACATTACCACAATTGCTAACTAGCGTTAGCGCAATGACTATGTGACCAGCTAGCATGAAATGATAGTTAGCATTGGCTCGTGAAACTACCCCTAACTTCCTTACTACTGGACACAAGAGACATAGAAAATGTATCCACAAGTTCATCTGAATCTGGGAAAGCAAATAAAAGGGTGACATTGCCAAAATCCCAAACTAGCGCACATTTCTGTCCCAGCTGAGGGTTAGCATTAGCATTCGAACGCTATTGAACTTCAGGCTCACTTCAGAGACTCTAGATAGGAAAAACTTTAAGTCACACTATGAAACACTTTAATGTGAGGTTAAAGAAATGGACAGTCCAAAAGGTTTTGGAGTTTGTAGGGACGAAGCTTAGAGTATATTGGATAGCTGCTGAGGGTGAGGGGGCTACTGTGAGGGGCTGCTACTGTCTCCAGTACATTGAAAAGCTTCTTCTGATCCTCTTCAGACAAGCTGAGAGGGTGTCTGCCTGTCTGTCCGGTACACCTGCAGCAGACACCAGCTGCACTCACATCACTGTCAACTCCTCAATAAGAGTGGAAATGTCTTTTCACTCCATTACTCATCCTCATCTCCCCAAACATTAGCTGGCTGTCACAGAGTACAGTATTTTCCCGCCTAGAACAGACCCTCTCACCTAAATATAGGAAATTATTACCGCGGCTTGAGTACATTTGTAATTGCTCGCGCGTTTCAAACAAACTGCTTCAGTGGTTTTGAAACTGTATCATGTATCATGAAAGTAATGTCTGTTCCATTTGACTTTCAGAGAGGAGAAAATAGCAGATGCAAGACTTTCAAGGGAAGAATTTAGATAGTGTTTGACTTCACAATCTAGTCATGTACAGTTGAAGTAGAGGTTTACATACACCTTAGTCAAATACATTTAAACTCAGTTGTTACTGACATTTAATCCTAGTAAAAATTCCCTGTCTTAGGTCAGTTAGGATCACCACTTTAGTTTAAGAATGTGAAATGTCAGAATAATAGTAGAGAGAATTATTTATTTCAGCTTTTATTTCTTTCATCACATTCCCAGTGGGTCCGAAGTTTACATACACTCAATTAGTATTTGGTAGCATTGCCTCCAATTGTTTAACTTGGGTCAAACGTTTCAGGTAGCCTTCCACAAGCTTCCCACAATAAGTTGGGTGAATTTTGGCCCATTCCTCCTGACAGAACTGGTGTAACTGAGTCAGGTTTGTCGGCCTCCTTGCTCGCACACTTTCTATAGGATTGAGGTCAGGGCTTTGTGATGGCCATTCCAATACCTTGACTTTGTTGTCCTTAAGCAATTTTGACAGAACTTTGGAAGTATGCTTGGGGTCATTGTCCATTTGGAAGACCCATTTGCGACCAAGCTTTAACTTCCTGACTGATGTCTTGAGATGTTGCTTCAATATATCCACATAATATTCCTTCCTCATGATGCCATCTATTTTGTGAAGTGCACCAGTCCCTCCTGCAGCAAAGCACCCCCACAACATGATGCTGCCACCCCCGTACTTCACGGTTGGGATGGTGTTCTTCGGCTTGCAAGCATCCCCATTTTTCCTCCAAACATAACGATGGTCATTATGGCCAAACAGTTCTATTTTTGTTTCATCAGACCAGAGGACATTTCTCCAAAAAGTACGATCTCTGTCCCCATGTGCAGTTGCAAACCATAGTCTGGCTTTTTTATGGCGGTTTTGGAGCAGTGGCTTCTTCTTTCAGGTTATGTCGATATAGGACTTGTTTTAGTGTGGATATAGATACTTTTGTACCTGTTTCCTCCAGCATCTTCACAAGGTCCTTTGCTGTTGTTCTGGGAATGATTTGCACTTTTCGCACCAAAGTACGTTCATCTCTAGGAGACAGAACGCGTCTTCTTCCTGAGCGGCATGACGGCTACGTGGTCCCATGGTGTTTATACTTGCGTACTATTGTTTGTACAGATGAACGTGGTACCTTCAGGCGTTTGGAAATTGCTCCCAAGGATGAACCAGACTTGTGGAGATCTACTATTTTTTTCCGAAGGTCTTGGCTGATTTCTTTTGATTTTCCCATGATGTCGAGCAAAGAGGCATTGAGTTTGAAGGTAGGCCTTGAAATACATCCACAGGTACACCTCCAATTGACTCAAATTATGTCAATTCGCCTATCAGAAGCTTCTAAAGCCATGACATCATTTTCTGGAATTTTCCAAGCTGTTTAAAGGTACTGTCAACTTAGTGTATGTAAACTTCTGACCCACTGGAATTGTCATATAGTGAATTATAAGTGAAATAATCTGTCTGTAAACAATTGTTGGAAGAATTACTTGTGTCATGCACAAAGTAGATGTCCTAACCGACTTGCCAAAACTATAGTTTGTTAACATGAAATCTGTGGAGTGGTTGAAAAACGAGTTTTAATGACTTCAACCTAAGTGTATGTAAACTTCCGACTTCAACTGTAAGTGGGTGAGAACATGTCCCTCCATTTAAAGTGGGACAAAGTGCAGATGCCAAAATAGCCCAAACTTTCCTCATTCTATTACAGGGTAAGTGTCTGTCATCTTTTAATTGGGTTATGGTGTTGCTGTCGACATTTAGTGGGTCAAATACATATATTTACCAGGTTACGGCAGTAGCCAGATTAGCAGCCCTTGTACTTTGAGAGGGGAAGAAAGGTGAAGTAAAAACACAACCCCTAATACACAGACCCATTCACGCACACACATTTACACACACAAAGATACAACGAAAAAGAAAAGCTGTTGATACATTTCAACCTCTCTATCTGCAGTGATAGAACAGTGAGTTTAGATTCAGAATTCTCCAAAAGGGAAGAGGAGGAGCTTCTTTAGCAACAAGCATCAACAAAAGGTTCAGATGAACAACACTGGGAAGAGGGCTATCCAGACATAACCTCTATCAAGAAAATGAGTCACATACAAAACCTGCCAAGAGGCTTTTGACAGCCACTGAGTTTGTCTCTTAAGTCCTCACGTTAACGAGAGATAATGAGTGGGAGAGCTGCTGTGTTTCCTAACGAACAAAACACAGGTCACTATAAATTCATGGAGGTGCTGCCTACTGATACACATCTGTTTCTAGACAGCAAATAGACTTTTACAATATTTACATTAACGTGTATACTCTGGGAATCCTATTACTTTTTCCCACATCAAAAAGCAACCCAGGTTATTCGCTCATATGCTTTAGCATCATATCAAAAATGACATCTGTGGTTCAGTGACGTGTGTAAATCCATAATTTCCACCAATCTGTTGGGGCCCCTGGGGGCTTGTGGTGGGCGGGCGTCAGTCCTCTGGGGCCTCAGCTCTAACTCCAGGAGACTAGTAGCTTTAACCACCATGTGATGATGTGTGAAGAAAGCCCTTTCATTCGCCATAAGCAGGGGAAATTAATTTGTTACACCGACCCGCACGGCCATCTCCACGACAACCTGTATTTTAATTCATATCTGAGGAACTCGGCCGCGCGCTCGCCGAAAATAGGAAAATAATGCATTCACATGAATCCTGTGATTAGAAGGGGAGAGCGCTTGACTTGAGCTTTTCAATGAAGCTAAAGACATTTATTTAATTCAGTGCAGTAGCAGCGGCTAATAAAAACAACCATTATACAGCGTGTAGCTGTCTGAGAAAAGATAACATACAACATATCAAGCTAAAGACATTTATTTCATTCAGTGCAGTGCCAAGCCACACACACATTCAGTTTCTGTGATATTTCATGTGTATTCGACCCTGATAAAATCCCTCTCCTGTTCCTGGTTGTGCTGAGGGTTGTACGGTGAGTGGGAAGGGTTAAGAGTGGGTGTAGTATGTAAATAAGGCCTGCTCTCAGCCCTTGGACTGCTGGGGTTGAGCACGCTACACTGGCTGTATAAGGCCTGCTCTCAGCCCTTGGACTGCTGGGGTTGAGCACGCTACACTGGCTGTATCCCCACTCTTCCTTCACTTTTTTAACCCACCAGGCAACTTGTTTAGCGTCTCTGGAAAAACAATTTCCAAACCCAATAAAAATCCTTCAACAGGTTTGCCCCTGGAGAGTAGCAGCTGACCCTCTGTCCTCCAGACACCATCACGTCACGCTCTCTCTTTTCTGAGGGACGTGGGCGGCTAGGTTCGCCCCTTCAGGGGGAATACGGTGATGGAGGGAGGGTAGTGAAGGAGGGAGGGTAGCAAGAGATCCAGGGAGGGCAGTCCAAGAAAAAAACTGTCACTTTGAATTCGTTAGCCGGGCAAACACATGACATTGACAGCGCTGTATTGTTCTGAATCTGTTTCTGTGTAGAGCAGGAGGGAGCGAGACATGGAAGCTATGGATACTGTAGTCAAGATGCTGAGCAGGGGCCATTCAGAGTAAGGTGCAGACAGGTTAACAATCCAGTCGAGATGCTGAGCAGGGGCCATTCAGAGCAAGGTGCAGACAGGTTAACAATCCAGTCGAGATGCTGAGCAGGGGCCATTCAGAACAAGGTGCAGACAGGTTAACAATCCAGTCGAGATGCTGAGCAGGGGCCATTCAGAGCAAGGTGCAGACAGGTTAACAATCCAGTCGAGAGAGCATCATAACAAAAATGGGTCCAGACAAGGTGTAGTCAAAACACAGACTTATTAATGGCAGAGCCTTGAACATCGTTACACAGACAACATTCCTCACTTCTGTGGTTTGGGGGATGGAATAAAGGAAGCAGAGACCGCGCTTCGCAAAACAACTGTGCTTTTATGTGCCAACCACTATGCTATCAAACCACAGTGGAGAATACTTTAAAGCTGTGGAGAGAGAGGAGAAGTATTTGCAATAGTCTGTGTAGTCAATGTAACCGAGGGAAACTGAGGAAGGGAGAGCGGAATCATTGAAGGTAGGGTGATATATTGCTAGACTCCATTTTTATGTCTTTTTGGTCTTGTCTCCTTCACTACGTCTGTGCTGTGTGCGCTGTGCTCCTTCCCACTAACACACAGACAACAAGCCTCTTCCCCTGCCACTCACAACAACAGAAGAAAGATCATTTCTTCCTCTCTGACAACAAGCAGTTTAAACTCGCTATTTGCATTTGAGGTTTGGTCCAACAGAACCGGTCATATGGACACCGGAACACTTAGAGACATTATTTTACTGTAATAGACGAGAACTTTCTAACAATACCCTTTTTATGTCTCAACTACCAAACTGTAAAACAGAACAGACCCTACTAAAAATAATGAGTATTAATGATTGTGGAAAATGGACGCTCAGTTTCTGTCGTGCGAGACATTTCGGTACCACGTACTGCTATCAGCTTTTTAGGCACAGACTTATGTGCTAGCTGTCTAGTCTGTGTTTTAGAAATGTGCAATGAACATAAAAATACGCATTTACAGAGTTTTCAGACCCCTTGACTTTTTCCACATTTTGTTAAATTACAGTCTTATTCTAAAATGGATTTAAAAACAAAATTCCTCAGCAATCTACACACAATACCCCATAATGCCAACGCAAATGTATTAAAAATAACAAACAGAAATTCCTTATTTACATAAGTATTCAGACCCTTTAGTATGAGACTCGAAATTTCCTGTTTCCATTGATCATCCTTGAGATGTTTCTACAACTTGATTGGAGTCCACCTGTGGTAAATTCAATAGGCTGGACATGATTTGGAAAGGCACACACTTGTCTGTCTGTCTGGATGGATACAGTTGAAGTCGGAAGTTTACATACACTTAGGTTGAAGTCATTAAAACTAATTTTTCAACCACTCCACAGATTTCATGTTAACAAACTATAGTTTTGGCAAGTCGGTTAGGACATCTACTTTGTGCTTGACACAAGTAATTCTTCCAACAATTGTTTACAGACAGATTATTTCACTTATAATTCACTATATCACAATTCCAGTTGGTCAGAAGTTTACATACACTAAGTTGACTGTGCCTTTAAACAGCTTGGAAAATTCCAGAAAATGATGTCATGGCTTTAGAAGCTTCTGATAGGCTAATTGACATCATTTGAGTCAATTGGAGTTGTACCAGTGGATGTATTTCAAGGCCTACCTTCAAACTCAATGCCTCTTTGCTCGACATCATGGGAAAATCAAAAGAAATCAGCCAAGACCTCAGAAAAAAATAGTAGATCTCCACAAGTCTGGTTCATCCTTGGGAGCAATTTCCAAACGCCTGAAGGTACCACGTTCATCTGTACAAACAATAGTATGCAAGTTTAAACACCATGGGACCACGTAGCCGTCATGCCGCTCAGGAAGAAGACGCGTTCTGTCTCCTAGAGATGAACGTACTTACAAAAACTGCAAATCAATCACAGAACAACAGCAAAGGACCTTATGAAGATGCTGGAAGAAACAGGTACAAAAGTATCTATATCCACAATAAAATGAGTCCTATATCAACATAACCTGAAAAGCCGCTCAGCAAGGAAGAAGCCACTGCTCCAAAAACGCCATAAAAAAACCAGACTACAGTTTGCAACTGCACAGATCGTACTTTTTGGAGAAATGTCCTCTGGTCTGATGAAACAAAAATAGAACTGTTTGGCCATAATAACCATAGTTATGTTTGGAGGAAAACGGGGGAGGCTTGCAAGCCGAAGAACACCATCCCAACCGTGAAGTACGGGGGTGGCAGCATCATGTTGTGGGGGTGCTTTGCTGCAGGAGGGACTGGTGCACTTCACAAAATAGATGGCATCATGAGGAAGGAAAATTATGTGGATTTATTGAAGCAACATCTCAAGTATTCAGTCAGGAAGTTAAAGCTTGGTTGCAAATAGGTCTTCCAAATGGACAATGACCCCAAGCATACTTCCAAAGTTGAGACAAAATGGCTTAAGGACAACAAAGTCAAAGTATTGGAGTGGCCATCACAAAGCCCTGACCTCAATCCTATAGAATATTTGTGGGCAGAACTGAAAAAGCGTGTGCGAACAAGGAGGCCTACAAACCTGACTCAGTTACACCAGTTCTGTCAGGAGGAATGGGCCAAAATTCACCCAACTTATTGTGGGAAGCTTGTGGAAGGCTACCCGAAACGTTTGACCCAAGTTAAACAATTTAAAGTCAATGCTACTAAATACTAATTGAGTGTATGTAAACTTCTGACCCACTGGGAATGTAATGAAAGAAATAAACGCTGAAATAAATAATTCTCTCTACTATTATTCTGATATTTCACATTCTTAAAATAAAGTGGTGATCCTAACTGACCTAAGACAGGGAATTTTGTACTAGGATTAAATGTCAGGAATTGTGAAAAACTAGATAGATAGATAGATAGATAGATAGATAGATAGATAGATAGATAGATAGATAGATAGATAGATAAGATAGATAGATAAGATACTTTATTGATCCCCGAGGGGAAATTACTTTTGTCAAGCAGCACCGAAAAAACACAGGACAGGTGCAAAATTCCAGAACGAAAGACAGATACACGATACATGATACATAGAGAAGCAGTATGAAAAAGTATAAATATACAGGAAGTCTGGAGTGACCTGCCGCCCAAGCGGCAGGTCACCTGCCGCTTGGGCGGCAGGTGACCTAGTGGTTAGAGTGTTGGTCCCGTAACTGAAAGGTTGCAGTATCGAATCCCCGAGCTTACAAGGTAAAAATCTGTCGTTCTGCCCCTGAACAAGGCAGTTAACCCACTGTTCCTAGGCTGTCATTGTAAATAAGAATTTGTTCTTAACTGACTTGCCTAGTAAAATAAAGGTATAATAAACATTGCATAGTATGAGGGAATGGCTGAATATGTACACTATATAGAGTGTTAGGTGAAAAAAGTATACAATTATTGCAAGTTAATATAAATAATTTGAAAATATTTGCATGGTTAATTATACTATACAGGTCGATGGCAGAGAAAGATACTTAAAAAGCTAAATGTGTGTATGATATAAGTGAGGGTAATAATAGTTTACTTAATATACAATCTGGTTAAATGTACAGGTAAGTGAATACTTCCATGTTTAACTTAACTGTACAGGTAAATGACAGGAAAATATACTTTAATAGCTAAATAAGCATATGATATAATTTAGGATAATAATAATAATTCCCTTAAAATACAGTCCTTAGTACAGGGTTTAATTACAGATAATAGCACATATTACACATTCGATATACTAAATGCAATGAAAAAAAAGATACCACTGACAGGATACTAATATGCAGTCCTGAGTGAATGACTACGTAAGTTCAGTCCAATAATTACTTACAATATTGCATGTGATATGATCTAACAACTGTACATGAATATGTATATACAGTCCTGAATGAATGAGTGCTGATTGAATAAGTCCTGAGTGAATGAGTCCTGAGTGAATGAGTGATTACAGACCAGAGTTACTCACGGATGGATGGATGCCTAAATGTTAAACTAGCACCCCAACAGTTCCAGGTCTATGCTGCCGACGGCACGGCACCCCGGTGAGGCATTAAACAGTCTAATAGCCGGCGGCAAGAAGGACCTCCTGTAGCGCTCTCTGGCACACCGTGGTGGAATCAGTCTGTGACTGAAGGTGTTCCTCTGCGTCATAACCATGGCATGCAGAGGGTGGAACTCCCAGGAACTTGTATGTACCAACCATTTCCACATCCATCCCCTGTATAGGGACTGCAGTCGGTTGGGCCTTGGTTCTCCTGAAGTCCACAACCATCTCCTTTGTTTTGCTGATGTTGAGCTGAAGGTGGTTCTGCTCACACCACACCACAGTGTCATTGATTGTGCTCCTGTACTCCTCCTGCCCACCCCTGATGCACCCTACAATTGCAGAGTCATCCGAGAACTTCTGTAGGTGGCATGTTTCAGAGTTATATCTGAAGTCTGAGGTGTAGAGGGTGAACAGGAAGGAGAACAGGACCGGTCCCACAGTTGACAGTGCATGTCAGAGCAAAAACCAAGCCATGAGGTCGAAGCAATTGTCCGTAGAGCTCCGAGACAGGATTGTGTCGAGGCACAGATCTGGGGAAGGGTACCATAAAAATTCTGCAGCATTAAAAGGTCCCCAAGAACACAGTGGCTTCCATCATTCTTAAATGGAAGCAGTTTGTAACCACCAAGACTCTTCTTAGAGCTGGCTGCCCAGCCAAACTGAGCTATCGGGGGAGAAGGGCCTTGGTCAGGGAGGTGACCAAGAACCCGATGATCACTCTGACAGAGCTCTAGAGTTCCTCTGTGGAGATGGGAGAACTTTCTAAAAGGACAACCATCTCTCCAGCTCCACCAATCAGGCCTTGATGGTAGAGTGGCCAGACGGAAGCCACTCCTCAGTAAAAGACACATGACAGCACGCTTGGAGTTTGCCAAAAGGCACCTAAAGACTCTCAGACCATGAGAAACAAGATTCTCTGGTCTGATGAAACCAAAATTGAACTCTTTGGCCTGAATGCCAAGTGTCACGTCTGGAGGAACCCTGGCACAATCCCTACGGTGAAGCATGGTGGTGGCAGCGTCATGCTGTTTGGACGTGGGTTTGTGCTTGAGAGATTGTTAACAAAAAGTAATTATTAGTGGATGTGCACAGTTGAGGATAAATTTGTAACAAAAAGGGCATTTTCATAGACAGACTTGAAAGCCAGATCAGTGGTTATTGCAACAACAAAAAAAGCAGGTTAAACTATTTTGATAAAATAAGTAAGTTATTAGTGGGTCTTATGGTTGTGGAAGGCTTATCTTTAGCCAAGGTATAATTTTACGAGCCCTGAATTCATTAGATTATTCCTGACTGTTTGAAATGCGATGTATTGAGAACCTTAATTGTGCATCAAAGCTAATTTAGCGATATTGTGAATCCCCAGTTTGAAAAAAGAAGAGATATGATCACCCTAATTGAAGGCTTTTGGTCTTTACTCCTGTGACACTGACGAGTGATGCAAGGGAGCAGTGAGCTGTTTCAAGCTGCTCTGTGGGTGTATTGTCCTCTTCTAAATGTATGATTAGTGATGTTCCAGTATTTGGAATAGTGATATATTTGTAGTATAGTGGGCGGACTGTACATTGTGCATATAAACAGACAGACAGACAGGTGCTGTTTAAGTGCAGGACTCACCTCTTCAGGTTTAGGAGGGCCCAGGGGATGCCTGTGGGGGTTTTGAATGCAGGTAACAGCTTCTCTCCCAGTTCTATGGCCTTCTTCCTGAACACCTACCAAACAAACAGAGAGACAGAGACTCATCAGCAAAACAATCTCTTCATGTCATTCTGTCAATCCTGTCTGATGTCTAAGAGGTAGCGACAGGGATACATGGACAATGGCCATCAAGCTCTTTCTGCCTTTTATCTCATGTGCAGCATGGCCATGCTTCCTGTTAGAAAGTAGTGGAAGGAGAGGCTGTTTCCTGGAGAGAGAGAGAGAGAGAGAGAGAGAGAGAGAGAGAGAGAGAGAGCGAGAGAGCACGAGAGCACGAGGAAGAGAGAGAGAGAGCACGAGGGAGAGAGAGAGAGAGAGAGAGAGCACGAGGGAGAGAGAGAGAGAGAGAGCACGAGGGAGAGAGAGAGAGAGGAACAGAGAGAGAGAGAGAGAGAGGGAGAGGGAGAGAGGAACAGAGAGAGAGGGAGAGAGAGAGAGGAACAGAGAGAGAGAGGAACAGAGAGAGAGAGAGAGATGGGGAGAGAGAGGGAGAGAGAGAGAGGAACAGAGAGAGAGAGAGAGAGGAAGAGACAGAAAGAGACAGAGAGACAGGAGAAGGGAAACACATAGTGTTTAGACCAGCTTCCTGCAGCAGGCTGATAAGAACTAATCAGATAAGAGCAGAGCGGAGAGTGGAAGGTCGGAGGCCTTCCTTCCCATCCTGCACTGCACTCTGCTCTTCAACGCCGTACTGCCTCACACCACCTCCCTCCCTCCCTCCCACCTCCCTTCTTCACACCATCACAGACCTGGATATCTACCTATCAACCCCTTCAGATCAGGGAGCGCTTCACATGAAATCATACAATGACAGGTAATCATATACAATGACAGGTAATCATATACAATTACAGGTAATCATATACAATGACAGGTAAGTCATCAAAGCCACATGAGCATATTTTTTATTTAACCTTTATTTAACTAGGCAAGTCAGTTAAGAACAAATTCTTATTTACAATGACAGCCTACCCCGACCAAACTCTATGACGCTGGGCCAATTGTGCGCCGTCCTATGGGACTCCCAATCATGGCCGTTTGTGATACAGTCTGGATTTGAACCAGGTTATCTGTAGTGACGCTTCTAGCATTGGAAGCCCCAAGTCTTCCCATCTGTGTTGAGTCCTGAGAGGATTCTGTACTGTAGGAAATAGGAATACTAATGAAGAATAAAGACTTTCCCTATGAAGTCTCCAGAGGTTTCTGTGAATGCACTAAGTCTCTGGGAGATGCCCCAGTCAATAATCTGAATTTCATTCAGACATTCCAGCTCTCAGTAAAAGTGCTCTGGGTGCAGCTAAATGCAGTGTATGAGAGCGCCATATTTAGTCGCAAGAGAAGGGAGCTACTGTAACAAACAGAGATAACAAAGCTGTACACATGATCATATCTGTGTGTTCCATCTTCGCTCCGCCATCACGTTCCTGTACTAGTTCTGAAGTGCCATGGAGCTGTCAGAGGAGGTCGTAAGATGCTGTGAAAAACAGCATTGTGGGATGAGGGAGTGTTCGTCTTGGATATGCTTGGACGTCTCCAAGCAGCAACAATCAGGTGTGTCAGTGGAGACTGCCTGCCGAGGGAAAGGGCATATGTCCAGCCACTCAATAGTGCAGAATGTCTCACTAGTACCAAACGCACAAAGACGAGAGGGCATGAATGAATGAGGTAAAACAACATATTGGAGTCAGACAGCAATCGGTCCGTTGAAAGTCATTGAATTGGGTCTTTTCAAAACGCAAATGTAAATGGATGTATAAAGACACACTCAGAAGAAGGAGCTGGTGGCCTTTCACAAGAGGCATTCAGTATCTACATTGGTACAGGGCGGTGCTATCACCGGACGCCCGCTGAGACTATATCTCCTGCTGTGTCCTTGGACCCTGTGGACAAGGTCACCTGTTAACCTGTTCTACTAAACCCACAGAGCTGTTCTGTGATGAGGTGTGGGCTGGCTGTCTACCTCTCTCTCGCCATTCTGTCATTTATTACATTGGACTTTTGTGGCTGGTTTCTGAGGTGGTTCTGAAAGTAATCTGAAGCCCCCGGTACCGTAAGTAGGGGACATCCACAAATCATCCCATCCCACCAGGGTTAGCACATACACACAGGTCGGGACTGGAGATATCCTGTGTACCTACATCTCATTCAATTTGTGTGATTAATGCTTTTAATAATGCCAGGAGTATAAATAAATCAGACCCCCACCTAGAGTCATCAAGCAAACTGTCAACAAGCTTTAATAAGCAATCAAATTATCTGCAACCCCAAACAACTACGCCAGGCTGGATGGCAGATAATATTAGTAAATATTGATGATGATAATCATATTCCGTACTCCAGTGAGTTTGAAGAATGGTTCATCACTAATATGAAGTAGAACAGAGAGATGTTATACAGAATACAAAATACAGCAACTTTTTTTGCAGGTTTCCTGACATTTGGACGATTCAGGTCAGAGGAAACAAAGAAGGAACCAGTGGATGCAGTTCTGAAGGTGGAGAGATGAAAGTAGCAAAAGTCTATTAGTGCATTAGAGCCTATCTTAGGGCCACCAAGTCATTTAGAACTAGGGAATAAGGACAAAGCCACCGAGCAGAGAGAGAGAGAGAGAGAGAGAGAGAGAGAGAGAGAGAGAGAGAGAGAGAGAGAGAGAGAGAGACAGAGAGAGACAGAGACAGAGACAGAGACAGAGAGAGAGAGAGAGAGAGAGAGAGAGAGACAGAGAGAGTGTGTGTGTGTGTGTGTGTGTGTGTGTGTGTGTGTGTGTGTGTGTGTGTGTGTGTGTGTGTGTGTGTGTGTGTGTGTGTGTGTGTGTGTGTGTGTAGGTTGTACAACAGCGCTTGGGGCTGTGGGGAAGAGGGCTGGACATGCCACTAAATAAGATGAATTACCGGGCCAGGCCGGGGGTGACTGGGCCGTCTCACGGGACACAGCCCAAATTACTCCACACGTCTGTGGGGAAGAACCAGACAGGGCTCTGGCTCCTCCGATAGATCGACCCACACCCAGCTCTACCCCATGGCATAGCTGTCCCTGGATGAAGCCCGGCAGGTAGGGACTGGGGGGCTCTAGGCCCAGTAGTTGGACCTCCAATCCATTGTCATGAAGCACACATCACAGGTCACCAACAGGACTGAACATGGCACTATGGAAATTCACTTCACCATGGATACCGTACCATACTATTTAGGTTAGATCAGAGAACTGACTATACTTGCTTTCTACTGTAGCCGTTTGGATTAATATACAGTGCATTCAGAAAGTATTCAGACCCCTTGACTTTTTACACATTTTGTTACGTTACAGCCTTATACTAAAATTGATTAAATTGTTTTTTTCCTCTTCAATCTACACACAATACCCCATAATGACAAAGCAAAAACATAAAAATGTAATATAATTTAAAATATACATTTACATAAGTATTCAGACCATTTAATCAGTACTATGAACGTTTGACCATCTTGGAGAAAGTGTCATGTCCTGATATGTTTCACCTGTCTGTGTTTGACTCCTCCCCACACCAGGTGTACCCTATCACCATCATTAGTCAGTTTGGGTATTTAGTCCCTTGGGTTCTGTTGGCATTTGCCAGATCGTCTTGACTAGTTGTTTCCGCTCTCTGTTTTGTGTTACTAACTCTGCCAGTAGTTCTTCCCGGTATTTGGACCTCTACCTGTTCTTGTGGATTACGAGCCTGTCTACCCCCTCCTGTACCTTCGACCTTCTGATCTCCTGATAAACAAACTCTGCCTGTGTTACGGATTACGAGCCTGCCTACTCCTCTGTACTGCCATCCTGCTGGTCCCCGGTACCGAACCCTGCCTGAACTATTACTACGAGCCTGACTTCCCTTATTGGACTACTGCTATTCTGATTCCCTGTTACGAACCTTGCCTGTCAACCACTACGAGACTGCCTTGCCCCTGATCCTTTATTAAATATTTGATTATATCTCTGCCTCCGTGTCCGCTTTTGGGTCCCACATATCTGTCGTTGTGTCAGAAAGATCTGGCCTTAATGGCCATGTATTGTTATAATCTCCACCAGGCACCCTTCAGAGCCTGGTTCCTCTCTAGGTTTCTTTCTAGGTTTTTTCCCTTCTAGGGAGTTTTTCCAAGCCACCATGCTTCTACACCTGCATTGCTTGCTGTTTGGGGTTTTAGGCTTGGTTTCTGTATAGTACTTTGTGACATCGGCTGATGTAAAAAGGGATTTATAAATACATTTGATTGATTGATTGATCATGATGTTACTACCCTGCATAATCCCAACTCATGACATTACTACCCTGCATGAATCTGCAGGTAGCTAACCAACCAGGTTCAATGTTAGCTAGCTAACATTAGGCCATAACTAGCAAAGCAAATTACTCTGAGATACAAATCATACACATGTCGTTAGCTAGCGAGCCAGCCAGCTAACGTTAGCTAGCTAACAGTACACTTTAACTTGAAATGAAACCACTTTGTCAAAATTAGAAATGTGTAATATCTGAAAATGTAGCTAGCTAGACTATCTTACCCGTATACATAATAGATGGATGCATCTTCCTGTCACGGACGCCATGGCTGTGAAGATGTAATCCGGAGACCAGGGTTTTCTCCATCTCTTTAACTATCATACTCTAATTCCACTGATTTCAAAACTCGACCCTCCAGAAAGTGGAGAGCAACACTTTTACAGTTCTACTACGCTTTTAAAAGCTGCGTTAGAGAGGATTATCTAGACATACTGACATACTGATTGGCAGACCAATCCGAACTCATCTCTCGGCAAGTCCAGCCCTCTCATTATCACAGTCAATCATGGCTAGCGGGAAGGTTGCTGTCTTGTTCTGTGGCTAAACCAACTAGGCTTGTAATTTAACAATTTATTAGTATTTACAGATGGTATACAAGTTTGTTATTAAGGCACATGAAAGTTCACATGTTCCAAAACGCATTTTGATAAAAAATAAATGCTTACGTTCAAATGTCTCTCCTGTGAAGTAGTGACCCGCGACATACGCCTAGTTTCCTGAAACTAGGCGTTTATCCCATTCTTCTCTGCAGATCCTCTCAAGCTCTGCCATGTTGGATGGGGAGCATCGCTCCACAGCTATTTTCAGGTCTCCCATGAGATGTTCAATCGGATTCAAGTACGGGCTCTGGCTGGGCCACTCAAGGACATTCTTGGCTGTGGCTGTGTGCTTAGGGTCGGTGTCCTGTTGGAAGGTGAACCTTCCCCCTAGTCTGAGTTCCTGAGCGCTCTGGAGCAGGTTTTCATCAAGGATCTCTCTGTACCCTGCTCTGTTCATCAAACCCTCGATCCTGACTAGTCTCCCAGTCCCTGCCGCTGAAAAATATCCCCACTGCATGATGCTGCCACCACCATGCTTCACTGTAGGGATGGTATTGGCCAGGTGATGAGAGGTGGTTTCCTCAAGACGTGACGCTTGGCATTCAGGCCAAAGAGTTCAATCTTGGTTTCATCCGACCAGATAATCTTTTTCTCATGGTCTGAGAGTCCTTTAGGTGGCTTTTGGTAAACTCCAAGCAGGCTGTCATGTGCCTTTCACCTTCTGTCTGGCCATACTACCATAAAGGCCTGATTGGTGGAGTGCTGCAGAGATGGTTGTCCTTCTGGAAGGTTCTTCCCTCTCCACAGAGGAACTCAAGCTCTGTCAGAGTGACCATCGGGGCCTTGGTCACCTCCCTGACCAAGGCTCTTCTTCCCCAATTGCTCAGTTTAGCCGGACAGCCAGCTCTAGGAAGAGTCTTGGTGGTTCCAAACTTCTTCCATTTAAGAATAAGGGAGGTCACTGTGTTCTTGGGGACCTTCAATGCTGCAGACATTTTTGGTACTCTTCCCCAGATCCGTGCCTCGACAAAATCCTGTCTCTACGGACAATTGCTCTGACATGCACTGTTAACTGTGGGACCTTATAGACAGGTGTGTGTTTAAATCTGATTCTACTGCTTGCATGGGTGTCTGAGCAGTGTGCTAGTCGTTTAAAACAGACAGCGCGGTGCTTTCAACATGTCAATACCTCTCACAAATACAAGTCAATCTCTCCTCCACTTTGATCCAGGAGAGATTGACATGCATATTATTAACGTTAGCTCTCTGTGTACATCCATGATTCATATCTTACTTTGCTTCAAAGTAGCCCATAGGCAAATTCAGACCATGGATTGTCCCTCTTAAGATGCCATCTTGCGCTCAGTAGGCTAAAGTCTCAAACAGGGTAAGCTGCACAAAAACAACACAGAGGAATGAGGTCAAATTGCATTACGAAATGCAGGCTGTTAACCAGAGGTCACTGCCAGTTAACTTCCCCCTGATGGAATGACTCATAGCAGTGCTGTCCTCCCAAAGGACTGAGGGGGACAACCTTCAAACAGGCCTCTGGACAGAACTGGGACTTTTAGACCAATGACAAATCATTGCTTAAAAGCTAAACTGTGTCATTTCAGAAAGTCAAAAAGGAGTCCTCTTTTTGCTGTGCCTAAGCACTTAAAAGATTGATTAAGCCATCGATTAGGCAGTGTCAGTGAGAGAACTCACCTGGTGTTCCCTGACATGAATAATTCCCCTCATGATTGAAAAGTAACAACAATGAAGTCTTTGAGATTAGGGGTTGGGCTTCCCTGCTTTACTGTACTGCTGAGGTGCAGCTTTTTAATTTAGCAAAGAAAGCCTGAAGTGTGAGCTTCAATCTGCCCGCTGGGCATCTCTCACCTCACATCTAAAATGAAGACTCAGTCCTTTCTCCTTTCCTTAATAACGATTAAGCAGCTCGATAGAACCCCATTCCCTATTTCACCACAATAAGTCTTTTTTGGAGGAATGGCGTACATATGCTTTAACATTACTAGGTACTATTTGTAGTTCGTCCCTCTCTGTTATGGTGACATTAATGGGGCTAATCACAGCAGATCACACCCCGGGTGCAGGGTAGACATTTGTGAAAGGACACTTCAAGGCAATTACCACACTCATTTGTAGGGATTTATCTTAAGTCAGCACTATGTGCCGGCTATATGAGCGGCTGTAAGAACCCTCCTTTAACTCCCCCTAGCTACTCATTACAGCTAAGAAGTCAGAGCAGAGAGAGAGGCTGAGGGGAGGAGGGAGGAGGGAGAGGGGGTTAGTGAGAGGGAGTGTGTGAGAGGGGGGGACTACGTTATAATAGAATGCCCTAGGGAGAGGGAGTGTGTGAGAGGGGGGGGACTACGTTATAATAGAATGCCCTAGGGAGAGGGAGTGTGTGAGAGGGGGGGGACTACGTTATAATAGAATGCCCTAGGGAGAGGGAGTGTGTGAGAGGGGGGGACTACGTTATAATAGAATGTCCTAGGGAGAGGGAGTGTGTGAGAGGGGGGGACTACGTTATAATAGAATGCCCTAGGGAGAGGGAGTGTGTGAGAGGGGGGGACTACGTTATAATAGAATGCCCTAGGGAGAGGGAGTGTGTGAGAGGGGGGGACTACGTTAGAATAGAATGCCCTAGGGAGAGGGAGTGTGTGAGAGGGGGGGGACTACGTTATAATAGAATGCCCTAGGGAGAGGGAGTGTGTGAGAGGGGGGGGACTACGTTATAATAGAATGCCCTAGGGAGAGGGAGTGTGTGAGAGGGGGGGACTACGTTATAATAGAATGCCCTAGGGAGAGGGAGTGTGTGAGAGGGGGGGACTACGTTATAATAGAATGCCCTAGGGAGAGGGAGTGTGTGAGAGGGGGGGACTACGTTATAATAGAATGCCCTAGAGAGAGGGAGTGTGTGAGAGGGGGGGACTACGTTAGAATAGAATGCCCTAGGGAGAGGGAGTGTGTGAGAGGGGGGGACTACGTTATAATAGAATGCCCTAGGGAGAGGGAGTGTGTGAGAGGGGGGGACTACGTTATAATAGAATGCCCTAGGGAGAGGGAGTGTGTGAGAGGGGGAGACTACGTTAGATTAGTAGAGAAAGATTCTGAGAGGCAGCAGTAAAACCCAAATGAGGTGACCTAGATTTTGTGTCCTTCTATCTGTCTACTCAGACACCAGGAGAGACTGGTCACATTTGGCAAATCCCTACCAGGGTATTATCAACGTTTTAAGTTGCAATTTTGCGTTTACCTCATATATTGACTTCCATGACATTGATAAAATGAAGCCTGGTTTGTTCTAAGGTAACTTTAATATGTTGAAACTGTACTTTTATATTCAAATGAGATAGGTAAACGTTACAGTATGTTTTATATGCTAACGTTACTAGCTAGCAATATTGTCTTGCAAGCTACATTTAGCTAAGGTGTGTAGGAACAAGAAAATAAACTCTTTAATTGTCTGCACATGCTTGTGTATTGTTGCATTATTCAAGAGTGAAGTAAGGTTTGCTTGCATTATTCAAGAGTGTAGCTAGCTAATATGTTTTAGAGGAACATTTGCTCGCATTGTTGAATAGCTTGCAATCCTACTGGCTAGTCAGTGGCTACTGTAATACTGATATTTACGGTACATTTTTAGCTGCAGAGCAAGAATGTCCCGTTGCCAGCCACAATGAAAGGAAAGGCAAGGAAGTAAATTAAAAAGTTTATGTACATATTATGCATATTGTAATCTCATTGTGCAGCCTCTCCTTATAATGTTAGTCAATGAATAGCCTCTTAAAGGCCAGACCAGGTGCAGGAAAACAGACTTCTCTGCCACAAGAGAGATCCTTGGGCAGCACTGACATATAGGCAGTGCAATTGGACTATCTGGTAATGGAGCTGATAGCCATGGCCTCCTTAGCCGAGGAGCAACCATTTACTCTAAAGACCAAAACGGCACTTCAAGTTCTGACACAGCCTATCAACTGGCCATGGCCCAGATGTGTGGCTTAAGCTCAGTGCCACCCGACTAGGTTTTCACACTCTGGTCTATAAGCACACTTCAAGAAGTTTGAGAGAGACAGCAAGAGAGAGAGATGGAGGGAAGGAGGGAGAGATGTGGGGTGTGTTGAAAGAGTCCTTAGATGAAGAGGGACATCCGCTAAGGCTGGACAAAAGGCACATAGAGGTAGACATGGACGTCCATTCACACAGGAGCAGAATGGCTTAGTGCTGAGAGCAATCAGGACCGGACAGACAGGAGGGAAAGGCTAAGCTGACGGGCCCTGCCTGGCTGCCTCTTTCAGCTCACACTTGAGGACCCTGGACTGCTTTAAACAACAGTTTCTCAGCAGCTCCTCAGCAGCCCTCTCCAATACGGCTCATTGTGCATGAGAGCCTCAGAGCTGAACCCATTGAGCTGGGAGGAGGAGGAGGAGAGCTGTGGCCGACTACAGAGCTGTGGCCGACTACAGAAGGGTCTCCCTGAGGGGGAAGGTGATGGTAAACAACCAAACAGAACAAAGCCAGGGGTGGAACTGGCTCAAATCTGCTGAACGCCAGGCACCACTCACACATAGTCCATAAATTGAAGACAGCAGTAAAGAGAGATCCTCTAAAAGCCTGGATTGAAACCAATCCATGGAGGAGAGGAGAAGATACTGATATTCCCCGGGCCCTGGCTCTCCAGCTAATGAAAGGCATGTGCTGGGAAGATCTGCCCTATACCGAGTCCAACACAGGGTCTGTTACACGACACAGATCACTTTCCTGGGTGTTCCTTATCAATTACACCTCAGTCACAAAATAGGCAAGAGAACAGAGAGAAAACACCAAGATCATTATCGTCCCTGAGTTTGTGCCTGGCAAAGTGCTGCCGTGAGTGGGTTAATTGTGTTTCATTTGTCAGTGCGTTTTCTTTAATTAATTAATTATCTCCGTTAATGGCGGGGTGACTCTGAGAGGCACACAATGTAATATGGCAGGCAGCCCGGGAATAACAGATTTATTCAGGAGCCAAGCTAACGGACTTCTTTATTATGTCCCAGATAGGCTGGCTCCATTGTGTGGGCTACAGCGGTGGTTGTGAAGTGAGATGAATGACCAGATAGATTAGATTAGATTAGACACGGACGGACGGACGGACGGACGGACAGATAGATATATAGATTACCTTATCAAGCAGCTACGGAAAACACAGGCCAGAACGAAATACACAAAAGACAGATACATGATACATAGTGAGGCAATATAATTTAGGGTAATAATACTAATTCCCTTAAAATACAGTCCTTAGTGCGCAGGGTTTAGTTACAGATAAATGCACGTATTGCACATTCGATATACTAAAAGCAATGAAAAAAAAGATACTACTGACAGGATACTAGTATACAGTCCTGAGTGAATGACTACGTAAGTTCAGTCCAAGAATTTCTTACAATATTTCACGTGATATGATATAACAACTGTACATGAATATGTATATTCAGACCTGAATTAATAAATAAGTCCTGAGTGAATGAGTGATTACAGACCAGAGTTACTCACGGATGGATGCACAATTGTTAAACTAGGTCCTAACACCCCAACAGTTCCAGGTCTATGTTGCCGACGGCACAGCACCCCTGTGAGGCATTAAATAGTCTAATAGCCGGCGGCAGGAAGGACCTCCTGTAGCGCTCTCTGGCACACCGTGGTGGAATCAGTCTGTGACTGAAGGTGCTTCTCTGCGTCATAACCATGGCATGCTGTCCATGGCTGTCCATTAAGGCCAGCAGTTTGGCCAGGATCCTTCTCTCCGCCACCTCCTCCAGAGATACTAGGTAACAGAGAGAGGGATTTTATGTGTGCATGATCCCGTTGAACAACTCTTGCTGGGGCACGAGAGCTGCTGCAACACGTCAACTCAGGCATCCACACACACATACCTGACAGATACAGTACAAAGACACACACTGGAGAAACCGAGTGGTTGTAGGGTAGGGGGTATTTTCGTTTTGACAATATCGCAATATTATTTTTGCACTAGTTGTCTGTACCTGCACCAAAGCTCCAGTAGTTTTACTTCATAGCTTGTTCTCCATCTTCTTTTTAAACAGGGAGACAACATGTTTTCAGCACTTTTATTTCCATGACTGATCAAAACTAATTTTCTCATGTCTCTCTCTGGTCCTTCTGCAGCAGACATATGGTGAGCATTCTCTTTGGAATCACAATAAAATCGCAACACATATAGAATCGTAAGAATTGCAAAACATATCGGCACCTAAGTATTGTGATAATGTCATATTGCGAGGTCCCTGGCAATTCCCAGCCCAAATGAGTGCATTGTTCGTGTCTGTATGTAGGGAGTAACTCAACATGAGCTGGATCATGTCTGCCTGTGCTGCTATTCAGATGGAAATGAGTGGCTAAGAGAGGGCACTCTGCCTGATGGGGAGAGAGAGAGAGAGAGAGAGAGAGACAGAGACAGAGACAGAGACAGAGAGAGAGAGAGAGAGAGAGAGAGAGAGAGAGAGAGAGAGAGAGAGAGAGAGAGAGAGAGAGAGAGAGAGGGATAAACCTCTTAGTTCCTGTGGAGTGAATGTTCTGTGTCCCACCAGGGACCACCTGTCTGGAGCGATAAAGCAGGTTGGATCAGAGGAACTGGGCAGACAGACACACAGTTCCTGCAGATGGGAGGAGAGAGGAGAGGAGAGGAGATAAAAACTCACATGTTTATGAGAGTAAGAGAGGTAGAGGTGGGAGAAAGATCGGGAGAGAGGGAGAGAGAGAGAGAGAGAGAGAGAGAGAGAGAGAGAGAAATATTAAGAAAGCGAGAGCAAAAGAGAGAGTGAGAGAGGGAGAGAGAGAAGAGGATAGGAACAAGATATAAAAAGGGAGAGTGATGAGAGACAGCACATGTGCAAGAAGGAGAGGTAGGTGGAGGAGAAGAGAGGGAGGGGCATTATCGTGGCTGGCTGTTGTTTGGCCGTCCTGGCGGGGCTCCACCAGAGGGACAGCTCCTGTCTGCCAGGACCTGTTGGCTCCTCTCACTCCCTGCCCAAGGAACCTTGATTATGACATTGTGTTGGGGAACAGACGCACATGTGCTGCTGAAAGCCCTCTCCACCACATGGACACGAGGGCTCTGGCCCTGTACTCTCCCTCGCTGACCACTACACTCCCAGAGGATATGCCAGCCAACCAGCCTCTCTCTCAGCCAGAAAACAGAACAAAGCCTTCAATCCTTTCCTCCTGTAATGCTCCATGGGTTTTACGGAGCGGGTTACAGAAGACAAGATGCTGGTCACCACACCGCCGCTCGCTGGCCTCAGCCACACAGGGTGTTTCTCAATATGCACACTACCGTGCTCCACACTCTCATGCTCCGAGTGCATTCTCCGACCATGTTCCCTTGAGTGCGTTGCACCCCCCATTCACGGAACCTTCTTCCAGCCAGGACAACGGCAACAATAGACAAAGCAATATATACACAAAGCAAACGTTTCACTTCATAATTATCAGCTAGAGATATGAATGGTAATAATCTAGGCAGCCAGCTACTTAAACAGGAAAAAATTACCTAAAGCGAATGTTATGCAAGGTAGACGTCAATTCTTCGTGGGTGACTTGCCTAGTTAAATAAAGGTAAAAAAAACCTTTGTGGCTAGCCAGTTAGCCCTATTGACTTATTATGGGCTTGCGATCTATGGTACGAAGGCAGGTAAACATGCCAAAATTAACACAGCCTGTATTTATTAACGTATCAAGATTAAATATTGTAGTCAGGCAACATATTACATATGAATAGGCAACATTTCATTCAACATATTACATATGAATAGGCAACATTTCATTCAACATATTACAAATGAATAGGCAAGATTTCATTCAACATATTACATATGAATAGGCAACATTTCATTCAACATATTACATATGAATAGGCAACATTTCATTCAACATATTACAAATGAATAGGCAACATTTCATTCAACATATTACATATGAATAGGCAACATTTCATTCAACATATTACATATGAATAGGCAACATTTCATTCAACATATTACATATGAATAGGCAACATTTCATTCAACATATTACATATGAATAGGCAACATTTCATTCAACATATTACAACATATATTTAGCTTCAGCTCAAATAATGGCCGCCATTGATTTCAAGAAATGTTGTGTAGTTCTTTTCGTGGTTGTGTCATATTTCTTTGCATGCTTGCTGTTGAAGCTTGCGTCGATGCATGCTTCAAAATATGTACAAACGGAATACGCATTCGAGAAGGGCCCTCCGTACTCCGTTTCGCATACTTTGATTTGGACTCATACTCCGACCCTCCCGTGCTCGGAGCACAGTAGTATGCATTTTGAGAAACACTCCCAGAGAGACACGGCAGTGGGTGGGTAGACAACTCCGACGCCAACGCTCCGGTTTTGGAGGACTGTCAGCTCTTACACTTAATTTACAGGGCACTCACTTCCTCCTCCCCCGCCCCACCCACCCTCAAACAGATGAAAAATCTAATGAACACAGCACAGCTCCCTGCTCTGAGAGTGCACACATTCATTATCTGCCGTCAGTGGGGAGAGGGGAGCACACATGTACATGTATATTAGAGCCTGATACTGGCTAGTCTGGCTCAACAAGTACAGCAGAGATTAATACCATAATTTAACGTCAACACTAGGATCATGCTGTAATAGTACATTCCCTGGAAATAGTTTTATGGTCGATGTACTTCCAATGAAATAGCCTACATGCCTGCCTCTTCTCTCTCTGTAATGCAACTCAATTGAGGGAAATGTAGGTCGAGATTGATTACCATGTCCATAAATTAAAACCCATTAGAGGGAACGACCACAATAAAAGTCTGATGTAGTATGTTTTTCCTGGACTCAATAGTACTTGACAGTACTGTTTGGAATGTAGGTTACGTAGTATGTAGGGAGATTATAAATGTATACTGAAATACTGAATAAATACGGGCCAGGAACTTTTTAAAGAAACCTTTATGAACCTTTATGATGGTCCCGTCTGAATAGAACACTCTCACCTCGTCAGACTGAACATAATATTTCCATTCTCATGGCTCTGGTGGGGCTGACAGACAAATGCATGTCACAGTCAGCTCTTTTGACTGGGAAAATTAAAGTTGGATCATTTGCATAGGCAAAAATGATAATTTGCATAGTTGAAACAAACACAAGCCAATTTTAACAATAGCGAGGTAGTTCATTCACATTCTTCGTTACAATAGTAACACAAGCATGACACAATGTAGAAATATCTAAACTATCCACCAGAGGCAAATACTTTGCATACTAGAACAACACAACTGAAGGCACAAGTCAAGAAATGAAGGCACAAGTCATGTGATGAATAGCCTAAGACCGACCATTCATTACAAAAGTTCCCTCTGGGCATCCCCATAACCAGAGGTATCCATAACTGCTAGGTGGATTCATTAGACAAAAATGCAGTCACCATACCAGCTTCAGTGAGTGACTAAATCCCCTTACGGCATGCAGAAAAACAAGGCCTGTGACCGGGTTTTGTTGTGTGCTTGCCCCTTAGCCTACATTAGTATGCAATGCTGGGTCAGAGCCAGAGACAATGGAGCGGTGAGAAGTGTTTTTAGCTGTTTTTAGCTTTGATGATTATCCAGTGTGATCTTTGCAACAGGCTGACACAGAACAAAGGCTGATGGATCTCTTCTGCAGGCAGGGCCCATAAATGAGCACAGTGCAAAACAACGCAGTCAGCCCGCCAGCCCTCAGATCTCCATGGTCCAAACTTTTCTTCTCAAGATCCTCAAAGAGATGTTAAAACCTTTTATCACATCCAAAGGACAAATGGGGATTTACGCTGATGTTTTGATATACAGAGCCTTCGGAGTAGTATTCAGAACCCTTGACTTTATCTACATTTTGTTACGTTACAGCCTTATTCTAAAATGGATTAAGTTATTTTCCCCCTCATTAATCTACACACAATACCCCATAATGACAAAGCAAAAACAGGTTTTTAGAAATGTTTGCTGAAATATCATATTTACATAACTCAGTACTTTGTTGAAGCACCTTTAGCAGCGATTACAGCCTCGAGTCTTCTTGGGTATGACACTACAAGCTTGGCACACCTGTATTTGGGGAGTTTCTCCCATTCTTCTCTGCAGATCCTCTCAAGCTCTGTCAGGTTGGATGGCGAGCGTTGCTGCACAGCTATTTTCAGGTCTCAGCAGAGATGTTTGATCGGGTTCAAGTCCGGGCTCTGGCTGGGCCACTCAAGGACATTCAGAGACACTCCTGCGTTGTCTTGGCTGTGTGCTTATGGTCGTTGTCCTGTTGGAAGGTGAACCAGTCTGAGGTCCAGGCTTTCATCAAGGATCTCTGCCACTGAAAAACATCCCCACAGCATGATGCTGCCACCACCATGCTTCACCGTAGGGATGGTGCCAGATTTCCAGACGTGACGCTTAGCATTTAGGTGCCTTTTGGCAAACTCCAAGCGGGCTGTCATGTGCCTTTTACTGAGGAGTGGCTTCCGTCTGGCCACTCTATCATAAAGGTGCTGCAGAGATGGTTGTCCTTCTGGAAGGTTCTCCCAGCTCCACAGAGGAACTCTGGAGCTATGTCAGAGTGACCATCGGGTTCTTGGTCATCTCCAAGGCCCTTCTCCCCTGATTGCTCAGTTTGGCCGGGCAGCCAGCTCTAGGAAGAGTCTTGGTGGTTTCAAACTTCTTCCATTTAAGAACGATGGAGACCACTGTGTTCTTGGGGACCTTCAACTCTGCAGAAATCTTTTGGTACCCTTCCCCAGATCTGTGCCTCGACACAATCCTGTCTCGGAGCTCTACGGGCAATTCCTTCGACCTGAAGGCTTGGTTTTTGCTCTGACATGCACTGTCAACTGTGGGACCTTATGTCGAAAGGTGTGTGACTTTCCAAATCATGTCCAATCAATTGAATTTACCACAGGTGGACTCCAATCAAGTTGTAGAAACATCTCAAGGATGATCAATGGAAACAGGAAGCACCTGAGCTCAATTTCGAGTCTCATATAGATAGATAGATAGATAGATAGATAGGTACTTTATTGCTCCCCCGGGGGGGAAATTTCATTGTCAAGCAGCTACAACAAAACACAGGGCAGGTGCAAAATGCCACAACGAAAGTACACAAAAGACAGATACACGGTACATGATACATAGAGCGGCAGTATGAAAAAGTATAGAAATACAAGATATCTATAGCTATAAAGAGACATTGCATAGTATGAGTGGTTGGCTGAATATGTACACTATACATTGGTGGATGTTGGATGGTTAACTATACTATACACTGTTTCTCTGCCATCGACCTGTATAGTATACAGGTCGATGGCAGAGAAATACTTCAGTAGCTGAAAATGCGTATGATATGAGCGAGGGTAATAATAGTTTACTTAATAGACAGACTGGGTAAATTAACAGGTAAGTGAAAATTTTGCATGGTTAAATTAGCTGTACAGTTAGGTATACAGTTATATTTACAGATAAGTGAATACTTGCATGTTTACACAAACTGTACAGGTAAATGACAGGAAGAGATACTTTAATAGCTAAATGTGTGTATGATATCATTTGGGGTAATAATAGTAATTCCCTTAAAATACAGTCCTTATTGTGCAGGGTTTAATTACAGACAACTGCACTTATTGCACATTCGATATACTAAAAGCAATGAGAAAAGGTGCAACTGGCAGGATACTAATATGCATTCCTGAGTGAATGCCTACGTCCAATAATTACTTACAATATTGCATGTGATATAATATAACAACTGTACATGAGTATGTATATACAGACCTGTATGAATAAATAGGTCCTGAGTGGATGAGTGCTGACGGACCAGAGTTACTCACGGATGGATGCATAATTGTTAAACTAGGTCCTAGCACCCCAACAGTTCCAGATCTATGTTGGGGTGCTAGGACCTAGTTTAACAATTATAACAATTATATATCAAAGTGTCTGAATACTTATGTAAATAAGGTATTACTATTTGCATTTATAATACATTTGCAAAAAACTGTTTTCGCTTTGTCATTATGGGGTATTGTGTGTAGATGTGGAAAAAGTCAAGGGGTCTGAAAACTTTCCGAATGCACTGTACTGGAGGTACTCAACCAGACATTGTTAAAAATAGAAGACGAAGCTGATGTAATTGGAACGTAAGTATTTTCTTTTTAATAGAGTTGGTAAATAGTTGGGAGGCAGGCTATAATATTGAGCAGCCTGGCCCCTGAGGGAATGGGCTGTGTGGTTTCGAAAAGTGGTCTCTCTCTCCTGTACTGGGCTGAGCTAAGCTACAGACCGTCCATGCGCACTCTAAGCACTAGAGCCCGACCAATTTATTGGTTGAACAATATTAAAATCGGCCGATATTAGCCTTTCATGGATGTATTTGTATCAGTGTTTAATCGAGTGAAATTAACCGATATAAGATGCGGAAAAAACACTTGTATTTCATTATTTGGTCTGAAGACGGCGCTCTTTACACAACTATAATCCCATCTTGCCTTGGCACGCTACAGCAAGTGCCCTACTAAGAATGTTCAACTCTGTGGTAACATTAACTTTACAGCCCTTTAGTGAAGCCAGTGATGGTGTGTTATATTTGCTCTCAAGCTCTTTCATTCAAATGTTTACAGATACACAAAAAAAACATATCAGGTTACAAAGTAGGGCTTCGCAGCTATGTTTTGATGTATGGGTTGCAGTGGCGATTTGCACTATAACGGTGACAAACGGGGCCGACAAACTGTTAGGGCCGACATAAAGCTGTCCCAACAGCAGAGGTCCAACAGCAGTCCCAACACCTTACCACTGCTACACCTGGCTATCAGTGGAGCCTTGTCTGGCAGCGAAACAGCGAAAACAGTTCATTCAGCCTCAGAACCGTAGGATAAATAAAGGGGGCATATAAGCAGACAATGAAAGCTCTTACAATATTCGATGATGAGATTTCTCTAAAACAGGCTATAGGCTACATGTGCACCACCAAGTCAGAACAGTAGGTTAAGTTATGTGGTGGAAAGGGAGCAAATTATTAGGGTGAGGCACATGGGCTACTAACAGCTTAATACACAACATACACTTAGTATTACTTTCTCAGCTACAGTATACAGTCCCAGTCAAAGGTTTGGACAAACGTACTCATTATTTATTTGTACTATTTTCTACATTGTAGAATAATAGTGAAGACATCAAAACTATGAAATAACACATATGGAATCATGTAGTAACCCAAAAAGTGTTAAACAAATCAAAATAGATTTTATATTTGAGATTCTTCAAAGTAGACACCCTTTGCCTTGATGACAGCTTTGCACACTCTTGGCATTCTGTCAACCAGCTTCATGAGTTAGTCACCTGGAATGCATTTCAATTAACAGGTGTGCCTTGTTAAAAGTTAATTTGTGGGATTTATTTCCTTCTTAATGGATTTGAGCCAATCAGTTGTGTTGTGACAAGGTAGGGCTGGTATACAGAAGATATTATTTGGTAAAAGACCAAGTCCATATTATGGTAAGAACAGCTCAAATAAGCAAAGAGAAACGACAGTCCATCATTACTTTAAGAACGCTGGGCCAATTGTGTGAAACAGCCTGGGATTGAACCAGGGACTGCAGTGTTGAATTTGCGATTTCCAACTTGTTGTGTAATGTTTATGTCCAATGGGCGATACATTTTTATCTAATATTTCTCTTCATATGACAAGGATTGAAAATGTTTTGCCAGTAGATTGCCGACTTCATGCATGATGATGACTGCTTGTCTAGCTAATTTAAAAAAAAAATGATGTTGACATGATCAGTCCAATTATAGCTAAGATAGATATAACGTGATTTGACGTCACTTTATCTGTGGCCAATGGCCTTGAGCCTTCCTGGATGGGCATTTCTAATGTAAGTCTATGGCAGCACCCAAGGGGCTTGAATGTTCGAGCTCTACCCGTACATTCTGCGGTGACATAGTGTCCCCATGAGTGACAAAACACTGAGCCAATCACGGCGCAACTAGAGAACATTACCAACCCCTACGCTCTGTATTTTCCGCTGGCTGCCCCACCACCACAGAAAGCACTGAGCTAGGCTGAAACACCTGCAGTTTGGAGCTGCCTTAATCAAGAAAGCAAAAAAGAGACACGTGCAGCTGAGGCAGCTCTATGTCTTTGTTTTGCAGCTGGCTAGCATGAGGCAGCTCTATGTCTTTGTTTTGCAGCTGGCTAGCATGAGGCAGCTCTATGTCTTTGTTTTGCAGCTGGCTAGCATGAGGCAGCTCTATGTCTTTGTTTTGCAGCTGGCTAGCATGAGGCAGCTCTATGTCTTTGTTTTGCAGCTGGCTAGCATGAGGCAGCTCTATGTCTTTGTTTTGCAGCTGGCTAGCATGAGGCAGCTCAGTCTTCAGAGCCTGGAATCAGTTTATCCTCACATTGTCTTTGCTCCTAAATGTTATGTGGTTCTTACATTAATGCTCTTTCAGCTTTCTGAGTATCTTTGTAGGGCTGTTTAAAGCACAATACATACAACGTTTAAAAATAATAATAATTTATTACATCTATAATAATAAAATATTGGCATATACGTATATTGGTTATCAGTGAATATTTCAACTCTAAAATCGGAATCGTTATCGGATCCAAAAATCCCATATCGGTAGGGCTCTAGTAAGCACGCAGGGAGTCATGAAACAGTGAGACTGTGAACTGCCCTAGGGATCCTGGCTCTCTCTGTGTAAACTCCTCTGGGCTTATTTGCCTGCTGTCATCAGTTAATACAGTTTAATACATGACAACACAAGGCAACACTCCAACACTTGAGTGTATAATAAAGTGGAGAACAATACAGCACTGTAATAGGATGCCTTTCAGCCTAGATAAGATAGCATATCTACCCAATATGGTGACGACGTCGAGGGAAACTCTTAATTGTTAAATTCCTTCTTGCCTTAGCTTCCTGTGTGGAGCGATGAATATTAGCATTGCAGATGGCTTATTAGCCTTATCAGCCTCCCCAAATGGAGAGATAAGAGACATTGACAACACGCTTAACCTCCCAAAAGGCACAGCAGCGTCACTGAAACTGTCTGGCAGTGGAGAGCTGTTTAACTTACAATGAACTGTACAGAGTAGCTAGGCTACAGTAGTAACCGGAGGGGCACTGTAGGGGGTCCTGAAACCGGGAGGCCCTTTGGCTGTCTGGCAGATAGCCTATATCCATTTGATATGGATGGCTGAGAGGGAGGAGAATTGGAATAGGCTCTTCAAACTGAGACGAAAGACAGAAGAGATGGAGGGTTGTAAATAAATGCTGTCTACAGTTTTGTACGAGATGCAATTGATTTTGAATGCAAAATGTTGCACAGCATGAATGAGCACAGAGGAGAAAAATTAACCGCAGCGAGTGTGTAGCAATTATATCCTCTGTCAGGAACACGATGGGCAAGAAGTAACGTTAGTTTTCCTTTCACACTGGGGGGAGGGGTAGTAAAAAAAAGAACAGTGTAGCCAAGGGCTTGTCAACACACTAAAAACGTACAGCATCTCAGTTTCTTAGTTGATTAAGCCGTCGCCAAAACCAATTCCCCCCTTGTCAAACCACTGTGGTGTGTTCAGTAGAATATGATGAAATATAGGCTAGAACGCAGGCAGTTGGTTCATCCTCGTTATGGTAGTGGGGGGGAAACAGGGTCATTATATCAAGCTTGGGAGAAGTTGAATGATGAGAACGACGAGAACACAACTTGGCTTGGCACCTAAAACCCTCATAAACTTTTACAGATGCACAATTGAGAGCATCCTGTCGGGCTGTATCACCGCCTGGTACGGCAACTGCACCGCCCGCAACCGAAGGGCTCTCCAGAGGGTGCGGTCTGCCCAACGCATTACCAGGGGCAAACTACCCGCCCTCCAGGACACCTACAGCACCCGATTTCACAGGAAGGCCAAAAAGATCATCAAGGACATCAACCACCCGAACCACTGCCTGTTCACCCCGCTATCATCCAGAACCGCAGGTGCATCAAAGCTGGGACCGAGAGACTGAAAAACAGCTTCTATCTCAAGGCCATCAGACTGTTAAACAGCCATCTCTAGCACATTAGAGGCTGCTGCTTATAGACATAGACTAGAAATCACTGTCCACTTTAAGGAAATGAAACACTAGTCACTTTAATAATGTTTACGTATCTTGCATTACTCATCTCTATGTATAAACTGTATTCTATACTATTCTACTGTATCTTAGTCCATGCCGCTCTGACATCGCTTGTCCGTATACAGTATGTATATAGTCTTAATTAATACCTTACTTAGATTTGCACAAGCATTTCGCTACACCCGCAATAACATCTGCTAAACACATGTATGTGAGCAATAACATTTGATTTGATATGATTTGAGTTAAGAGGCGCTTTTTTTCCGTCACTGGCTCTCTGGGGTTTGGATTAAACAGATTGCTAATTGTGCTTAACCTAAATACTGTGGAGGGAGGGAGAGGGTCACTGTTGCTAAGGACTAGAAACAGAGCCTGGTAGCCCTGGCGGTTATCGGTGTGGCTTGTCATTGCTCTGCCATAGTAATCCAATTAGGACAGAGATGGTCCAGGCGGGAGGAGGCTGAACAGTTCACACTTAATATACTTTAGAAGGCCTCGTAGACTTGTTAAGTTTGTGTCAAATGATGCTGTTGTGGGGGAACAGACAGTGTAGTTTCTCATAGAAAGAGTGTGGGATAATCTCACACAGAAATTCTTCTTCCTGCATGGCTGTGTCGTTTAAAAATTGAGGGATCCTTTGCTAGAGTGAACTCAGCGCTAAATCCCTGAGCTGGAGGAGATAGAATCAAGACTGATGTATCTGGGGACTGCATTTAGAGAGTTTTCTGAGGGAGAAAATGCTTGAGTCAGTCTGAGCCAGTAGAACCCTTCCACCAGCCAGTTACCACCACATCACATTAGACAGACTCAACATCCACTCAAACACAAAGGTCTCTCTGAAGAAGACGGCTGATCTCTGCAAGCAACATCGACAGTATTGTTATAACTACATACCGAACTAGAGGAGAGAATTCCCCCTGAAACAGTCTGAATATAGAGACATTAACATACCTAATGAAAGGTATTTTCACGTGGCATACACTTACCATCCCACATGGGTTTTGAACGGGTGGTCTAGTGCGCACTTACCCTCCCACATGGGTTTTGAACGGGTGGTCTAGTGCGCACTTACCCTCCCACATGGGTTTAGAACGGGTGGTCTAGTGCGCACTTGCCTGAACAAGTTGCTATGGAAATAGGCCCTAGCAAAACACTGCACTTAAAGGCAACATTACAAATACTTCAATTCCATTCCTGACACAGCGATATGAATTGTGGGGAGACAATCTTTAAAAAAGCCAAATGCTAGACGAATTTACTCAGACGGGGATAAACAAATATTGACCCGGGATCTCCTGTGTGAATTGAAAATGGTGGCCTGCAGTCCGGATTAAACACCCCCAGCTGGGAGTGATGTGAATCTGTGGCTGGCCGCATCCGTCGACGCAGATATCTAATCAGACACCCGCTGAGCCTCACACCCCCATGCTCCTTTAACCACTTCCACTTCAGTGTGCAGCCTCTGGTCAGGGAGCTCAGCCTCGCTCAATGTTCCTTTAGCCATCAACACCATGGAGGGCTTGTGTTCTGAGTGGGTGCAGGCTGTAGGCTTCACCCATCCAACCACAGCAAACAAAACCAGAGAGGAAGGAGGGTGGAGGATGCACCCAGACTGTGGAACATGTTTAAACCCTTAACCCAGCTGTGGTCAATTTAATAATAATGGTATTTCTGACACTTAGGAGATAACATGTTGCAAAGCCTCCATGTGAATTGACAAATGCACAAACAGCAGCGTAATCCCACCATGACTCCTCAAAGCAAAGGTCACCATAACATTTACACTGAGCAGAAACAGCTGGGGCAGACTTATGTACATCCTGTATCTCCACACATACACAGGTAAGGAGAAATTATGTCGCTGGCTTACAGCCAGGCAATAACACTCTGGAGAGGCTTCTTCCAGCATGTGAAGTAAATAACATTTTGTTAAGGGAGAAAATTGGGTTTGCAAGGGGAGCAAGTAAAAACAAACTTGTATCCCTCTTTCTACCAATAAAGCATATTACTAAACATACTGATAAACTTGAAGATATCCGTCTTAATCCCCTTTCCCCAAACTAATCGGCTCAGTGGAAAGTGTTGCTGGTGCCTGTGATATGTGAAGTGGAGCCTGGGTGTCCTGAACCCCATCGAGACGCGAGGCGACAGCCTGAAATGAGTTTCTGTCCTCCATCATCTCCTCCCTGGCTCCAGGACCTGACCCTGTTGCCTGGCATTACCGTTAACACTGCTGGAGAACCATAACAACACAGTGTGTCACAGAACAATGAAGATGGAATACAGCACCGGTGGTGGCAGACTTGTAGAAAACATATTACATTTTAGAATATGGGCAACTGGGTCATTAGTATGGATTGTAGAGTTTAGCTGTGTCCCAAAATGTCTCTTGCCAGTGAAATAGAAACCAAATGTAAATGCCCAGTATAATCTGCTAATGTAAATGTTGAACTCATTAATGTTCTACAGAGGTCAATGGGCTTGATGGACGATCCTCCAGGGAGAGGAGAGACCTCTTAGAGGTGTTTAATAAAACCACTTGGAATGAGAACCAGCGGCAATACATCCTTAATATCTAACACTTGCATGCATCTGGCTATAGGCTAGGTCTATACCAAGGAACTTTGAGCTGTTATCAATGCATATGGCAAATAGTAATCCTTTAGTCAATATGACCTGTGTGCAAAGCATTATGAATGATTACTAGCCTTTATACATTAATAATGGCTGGTTTAAGGAGCCATGAGCTGTTATGAATAGTTATCATATCATCCCATGCATCATGTGGTGACAACAGGAAATTAATTCATCATGCTTTAGAATCACCAGTGGCTCATAGAAAGTGTTACCCCACAATAACGATTAAAGCCATTTACATTTCTTCTCAGAGAACGCTGGCACATCATTGGTCATAATAACAGATGACGTCTCCTGACTAAGAACAGCTCATGTAATAATATCCGTTGCTCAGTGAAGCGGAGCCATCTCTCTAATTACTTTGTAGTGTGGAGTAACGAAACACTTCACATAGCACCGGTTTCATCTCCTAAAGAGGGAAGTTTCACTTGGCGCCACTCAGACAGACAAAGCCTAACCAGCCCAGGAGAGGCAATGGTGGTGGTGAGATCAATATTTGGGGTTGGAGTCGTGCTGCCTTCCACATGTCGCAGCCGTGTTCATCATTCCCTGCTTGACTTCAATGGAAAGCCGTTATCGAGCGCTAAGCTCCATCCTGACAGATTTTTTAAAATCCTCTCACTGGATGTAACAAGAGGCTTGCGGCTGTAGCGAGCTAGTCTCATCAAACATTATCTACAATCTGCCCTGTGCTCTCCACGTCAAACCTCTTCATTGTCACTTAACCTTCAACAACAGCTTGGAGGAAGCCACTTTGAATATGGGCCATTCCTACTCATTCATCCCATCATATGATCTGGAACTAAGTATTTAATTATAGAGAAATCTGAGGTATTAAAACAGAAACTGTCGGTGTGAGAATTGATAAGGGCAACAGGAACAGAATGATGCTGAAACCTTTTCAATTTAAAACGTATGCCAAACAAAAACCAATGATCGCTAAGTTAAGCAAACCATACAACTCTATGCATAAGGACAACCTGTAGTATCTCAGCTCAGATCATATCCAGTTTCCTGTGCAGCTGTTTGTGCCGTCATTCTGTTACCAAACTTTGCACAGTTCTTGAAGTAAATGCGTTTTTGTAAAATGTTCAGTGGAAACTGGATCTGATCTGAGCTGAGATACTACAGGTTGTCCTTGTACATAGAGTTGTATGGTTTGCTTAACTTTGCGATCATCGGTTTTTGTTTGGCATGCGTTTTAAAATGAAAACGTTATCTGTGATTAAATGCAAAGCATGGCGACTTAACGCTGTGTGTTTGAACACAGCACATCAGCATACAGGACTTGTGGGATTTTGTGGTGAAACAGCCGGGGCTATAAAGGCAGATAGCTGCATTAGCATTGCAGTCATGTCAAGAGAATTTAGGATGAAACAAACTCAACTCTATTGGGTTCCCTCTCACTTCTAACACTGAGAGAATACGTTTGACTAGTCTATGGATTTGATTAAAGGCTCGGACACTTTCTGAGCCTATCTATTTCGACTTTCTCTAGAAGGAATCCACAATGCTTCAAATCGCCTCATTAGAGACTGCCACAGCTGACTGGCAGAGTTAACATATGGACCTGCTATCGAGTTCTGGTTGAAACTCAGAGCTCCTACATCCCCTGTTACTGGTTAAGTCCATCACTTCACAGTTCAGACACAGCCTAACTGCTCTGCTGTTCTTCTGGGCTCAAGGCCCTATCCAGACAGGACAGAACTGACAGTACTTAAAGGGAGGGGGGGTTCAAGGTACGTGCTTAGATGGATGAGTCTCTGTAGAGAACATGAGAGGGAGAGACTGGCTTCTAGAGAGGCCCTCCCTTATCTGTCTCAGCCTCTCAACTGTTTTCCTGATGGCATATTTCATAAAACCCAGTCAGACACAGGGAAGGCTCAGGGGCCAGGGACCGTCTACGGCTCTGAATGCATAACAGAAAGTGTCAACACAATTTGTCAACGGGGGGATGTCATCGTACCATTTCATACACCTGAGGACACGTAGGCAGGGACGCAATGTTTGGCTACAGCGTGCTCACTGCACACGGAGGGTGACATGCTGAAGGAATGTGGTGACAGCAATATTCACAGAGATTGTTTTTCTTTTTGACAGTCAGGACGAGAGTAGTCAGGCGTTCCATGTCTTTGTGTGTGTGTGTGTGTGTGTGTGTGTGTAGAGAGATCACTTTGAGAGACATGTAGGTGTATGGGGTGGGCGCTGAACCACAGGACCCAGAGAGAAAGTAAACTCAAAAGATCTCATCTAATGAGGCTTGTGTAAAAGTATTTCTAGTGGAAAAATGAATGCTGCGACCCCAGCCTAGGCTGCTCCGCTCCAATCTCCCTGACTGGCAGACCAAGCAGGCAGGCAGCAGGCAGGCAGCACATCTCCTAGGGAGAGAAGAGGGAGCCAGGCAGGCAGACAGAAGGAAGAGAGGAGAGAAAAGGCCAGAGCTTAAGGCCAGTTTTAAGGCCAGGCAGTGTCACTGCCAGCACAGCATGCAGCAAGGCCAAATGACTCCACACACCAAGGGCAAAACTGTCCTATTCAAACGGCAATGAAGCAGCCATTTCTTGCTGGGTCATCATACCCCATAGCATATCTTAGGCCATGTTAAGCATGGAGGTAAAATGTGAGCAGGAGTAATGAGTGCGCATTGATTCAACCCCCAGGTATGCTCACACTCCAATGGACAGGAACATATGGGGTTATCAACAGTACACAAATGTGACATGTTAACAGCTTCATTGCTTTGCTGTAGTGCGTTGTGTATCTACTCTCCCACTCCGAGTGTTCGACCAAGTCTGCTGAGATCTACCAGGTGTGAGATAACTCCAGGAGTTATCGTCAGGTAAGCACAGAACAAAACGCAAAACTTACCTTCATAGTGTGGTGAGTTCTAAATGATGCCATATCCATATGGTGGTTGTTCTGTTGTGTGATGCCTCACGGTAAAATTAGTCCCAATGGAAACACAGTAACATTTGTGGTTCCAATGGGGCGGCAGGTAGCCTAGTGGTTAGAGTGTTGGGCCCGTAACTGAAAGGTTGCTGGATCTAATCCCCGAGCTGACAAGGTAAAAATCTGTCGTTCTGCCCCTGAACAAGGCAGTTAACCCACTGTTCCTAGGCCGTCTTTGTAAATAAGAATTTGTTCTTAACTGACCTAGTAAAATAAAGGTTAACATTTAAAAAAGAAGATATTCATTAGTGCCACCTTGAGTGCCATTCCAACAGATTGCAAGGAACCTCCAGGCATCTCCAGGGGATGCATGTTCATTGAGATGCACGTTCATTGAGATGCACAGTCACATATGGAAAATGTAAGTTTGACTCTCATGTTCATAGAGGTAGAAAGGGGCATTTTGCTGCAACAGAACTATTTTCATTAGTGCAAACAAGTATCAAACATTACCGCAAAGAACACATGAACCATGTCTTTTAATACAGTTTTATCATACTATTTTTTTATGTAGCTGTTCATATCTTGGCATATTAAAAGCATATCACACAACATGTTCCCCAGGTAGGCAGTCAGAAGTTATCTTTGAATTGTGTTTTATTTCCAAAGAGTAATGTGCAGCGTGTTCCACAGTAACAAAGTCCATTAGGTCAGAGAGAAGATATATCTACAATACTAGATATCAACTCTCACTTCAGAGTAAAGCTTAGCTCCGGATAAGAGAACAACAAAGAAAACACAGGAAGCCAGAGGACAGGAAGCCAGAGGACAGGAAGCCAGAGGACAGGAAGCCAGAGGACAGGAAGCCAGAGGAGAGGACTGAGCGACTGCGCCCTCCAAGCGACGACTTTATTTCTGTCCAAAACTTTTAGTCATATGCTATCCAAGATGGCACTCTAAAACCCTGACCCATCCATCACTTACCAGGTCATTACTGACGCTCTCTCTCATGAATGTTGTGGCTTAATTAGGGATGAGATTGTTTACTATAAAAGCCGGTGTCTTGTAACAGATACAAATGGCTGTGGACCCTGGGCTATGATTAATATCCTCCGTGACGAGCCCCTCCGCCTGCCGTAAACAAGCCAGGTGCACTTTATAATCATACCAGCCAAAACAGCAATAAACAGTGGTAACAAGTCTTCAGTCCACTGTTTGCGAGAAGTAGTGGGGAGAGAAGTAGTCCTAACGACATACACAGGGAAAGATATTACCTCAACTGATGAAATGTTCATGACTTTGTCCTTCCTTGCCAAAGATGGCCTTTGCCTACTATTCTAGTTCCCCTGACTCTGCTCAAAGAGTTGGAAACACTATGTTTTGATCTTATCACAGTTGTATAACAAAATCGCAACGGATGACTGTGTTTTCAGCTTGACTACCCATAACCCTAACACTGACAGGAGAGAATACAGAATGTGGCAGGTGCAGGGAAAAATGACTGCTTCCTTGTCTCACAACCATAAACAGGATTAGCTGCTTGATGACAGAGCAAACAGGCTTAAGAAGAGAACGGCTGTGGAGTGGAGCCTACAGGCGTGTGGTGCGGTTTCATGCCAGCCCTATAGGGTAGCTAGCTGTGTTCCTGGCCACGCTCGTTTGAGTTTTGCCTACAGCCCGTTGGAGGAGGTTAAAAATAGGAGCGGGCCTCGTCACCCGCGGAAAACCTAAGAGCTTGTGTTCAGATGAGGGGAAAAAGCCCACTCCAAAGCTGACCTTGGGTTCCAGTTGCTGGGAAGCTTTGTTCCACTGGTCTGATGTCACTCACACAAACCCAGGAGACACACGGACAAGAGTATAACCAAGAGCTGGAAAGAAATTAAATCAACGGATTTAAAAAAAAAAGGTTAAAGCCTGTCTGTCTGGAATGAGAGCGTGTAGCAGCGGCAGAAATATATGCTGAGTAGATTTTAAATCTCAGTGGATGAGTAGGAGTGACTAACCGAGTCAGTTTCTGTACTTATCCCTTTGACGATGCAACACTCTCCAAAGACTAGGCTATACACTTTGAAGTATCTTCCCTCCCCATTTATTTTAATCATCTCCACACACAGCAACACGTAGAACCAAAACCTGAGGCTGTTATCTTCAGCTGGACCATAGCCTAAACTCTGTAATAAACTAATAGCAAAACTTCAGAAAAGGAGAAGATCAATACATTGACATTGTTCAAACCTTGACATGTGTGTGTTTGATGGGCAAGTACTATTTTCCAAACTCCACCGACCTGAGTTTTTTCACACAATGCCTGTGGAGCTTATGCCCTTGGGCTCTGGATACACCACTGCCCAGAGTACTGTAGGGAATTACACATTACAGAGAGTCAAAACAGGACTACTGCTAGTCACACAATGTGACTGAACAGAGAACAGATAAAAAAAATGCCCAGCTTACTAGCTAAATTCTTACTAGCTAAATCCTTACTAGCTAAATCCTTACTAGCTAAATCCATACTAGCTAAATCCTTACTAGCTAAATCCTTACTAGCTAAATCCTTACTAGCTAAATCCTTACTAGCTAAATCTTTCTAGCTAAATCCTTACTAGCTAAATCCTTCCTAGCTAAATCCTTCCTAGCTAAATCCTTACTAGCTAAATCCTTACTAGCTAAATCCTTGGCTAAGGAGAGAGAAGAGGCAGGTTTGTTGGTTGGTTCCTGGTTTCTTAAATCAGTGACCGGCAGACAGACAGACACTGAGCCTATTTCAACAGCAGCTCCTCCACACTCTCACCCCACTGAGAACCACACCGTTTAAATAGCACTTCTGGCGCTACAATACATCTCCAAACAAGATCCTTGTAACGCCTCAGACAGAGCACAGCCAGTGACTGCCCAAAAAATGTAGGCAGGTTTCGCAAAGAGGTATTTAACTTGGTTCCCCTGGATCTCTGAATTATTTAGTCTTACATGATATTTCTTCCTCCCACTGACATGGTAAAATGTTCACATTGTGGGGTGCTCAGTGCCATTAGAGTCTGAATACCCATGTAGTACGGAGGTATATGTGAGGTTCACTAGTAAGAGAGAGAAGAGGATTACACCCCAAGAACCTTCTCCTGACTCTGATTGACGTAAGATCCCAGATAATTTAAATCTACCCAGTGTAAGATTGTCACTGTAATCAGGTAAGAGCATGGATGAGTGTTCGTGCTGTCCCTAATCTCGGAGTGGATTTTAAAAGGTTCCATCCAGTCCATTCATTTCTGATTCCCAAATAGCTTTGGTCGGTTATGTAAAATGACATGACTCCTGAAATCAATATTTGATCCATTGTGGAGTTAAGTGCTTTGCTCTGATAGGTCGGCCTATGCCGTTCAGCAACACGTCAGTGATGGAAAACTGTCCAGCCGTAAATAATAGCAGGTCTAAGTCAGCCATGTATTAAAATCCCACTCCATTACTCATAGGAACAAAAACAGCCATGGTCTAAATCAGAGGTGACCTGGGGCCAGGTGGCCTGGGGCCAGGTGGCCGTCACTTCAGCACAACTTATGAATGGTTAACAACTCCACTGCATCAATAGCTCATTTCATAAGGCCTTGGTATAATTGATCTGGCAGTACATTAAGTGGTCTGCGGTGCGGACAACGGCCGCTCGGCTCTGCAGAGCAATAAGCACATCAGGAAGAGAAGCTCTTTATGGCTCCTCCCTCATCCCTTCGCCAGTGTCTGTTCAGCTCTCCTATCCGTCGTCTCAGGGCTGACAGACAGGGACGGGCCTGATCAGTATGCAAGGCTGTGGCTGCCATGCATCTGTTTAGTTTTACTGATGCATTCTTTATCAAAGGCTCCAGCACGCTTTGACTTCCAGCCAAGAGAAGGGGACAGGGATCGTCACTGAATCCAGGGAGAGATCTCAGAGGCTGCCTACCAGGCCCCATCTCCCCTACCACCCGGCCTCCTGCACTTGTCTCGGCCTCCATTGTCTTGCTCCAAGCAGCTTAAAACGGGTTGGGCGTACAGAACCGACTCCCTCTACTTTCTCCTGCAGGACTAAGAGGAGCTCCCTGGACTCAGGTTCTAAGTCTCACATCAATGGGTCCGTCTCTCTTAGAGGATGAAAGGGTGAGCAGAGCTCAGTATGCTCAGTTTTAGAGAGGAGGAAATGGATCCAATCCGCTGGGATGTGGCACAGCCTCACAGTACAGGTGTTGTAATACAACAAAGGAGAGTACTATAAACACACCTGGTACACTAGTTATGTCTGTCAATAAGGAGAGTACTATAAACACACCTGGTACACTAGTTATGTCTGTCAATAAGGAGAGTACTATAAACACACCTGGTACACTAGTTATGTCTGTCAATAAGGAGAGTACTATAAACACACCTGGTACACTAGTTATGTCTGTCAATAAGTAGAGTACTATAAACACACCTGGTACACTAGTTATGTCTGTCAATAAGGAGAGTACTATAAACACACCTGGTACACTAGTTATGTCTGTCAATAAGGAGAGTACTATAAACACACCTGGTACACTAGTTATGTCTGTCAATAAGGAGAGTACTATAAACACACCTGGTACACTAGTTATGTCTGTCAATAAGGAGAGTACTATAAACACACCTGGTACACTAGTTATGTCTGTCAATAAGGATAGTACTATAAACACACCTGGTACACTAGTTATGTCTGTCAATAAGGAGAGTACTATAAACACACCTGGTACACTAGTTATGTCTGTCAATAAGGAGAGTACTATAAACACACCTGGTACACTAGTTATGTCTGTCAATAAGGAGAGTACTATAAACACACCTGGTACACTAGTTATGTCTGTCAATAAGGAGAGTACTATAAACACACCTGGTACACTAGTTATGTCTGTCAATAAGGATAGTACTATAAACACACCTGGTACACTAGTTATGTCTGTCAATAAGGATAGTACTATAAACACACCTGGTACACTAGCTATGTCTGTCAATAAGGATAGTACTATAAACACACCTGCTACACTAGCTATGTCTGTCAATAAGGATAGTACTATAAACACACCTGGTACACTAGTTATGTCTGTCAATAAGGATAGTACTATAAACACACCTGGTACACTAGTTATGTCTGTCAATAAGGATAGTACTATAAACACACCTGGTACACTAGCTATGTCTGTCAATAAGGATAGTACTATAAACACACCTGGTACACTAGCTATGTCTGTCAATAAGGATAGTACTATAAACACACCTGGTACACTAGTTATGTCTGTCAATAAGGAGAGTACTATAAACACACCTGGTACACTAGTTATGTCTGTCAATAAGGATAGTACTATAAACACACCTGGTACACTAGTTATGTCTGTCAATAAGGATAGTACTATAAACACACCTGGTACACTAGCTATGTCTGTCAATAAGGATAGTACTATAAACACACCTGGTACACTAGCTATGTCTGTCAATAAGGATAGTACTATAAACACACCTGGTACACTAGTTATGTCTGTCAATAAGGAGAGTACTATAAACACACCTGGTACACTAGTTATGTCTGTCAATAAGGATAGTACTATAAACACACCTGGTACACTAGTTATGTCTGTCAATAAGGATAGTACTATAAACACACCTGGTACACTAGCTATGTCTGTCAATAAGGATAGTACTATAAACACACCTGCTACACTAGCTATGTCTGTCAATAAGGATAGTACTATAAACACACCTGGTACACTAGTTATGTCTGTCAATAAGGATAGTACTATAAACACACCTGGTACACTAGTTATGTCTGTCAATAAGGATAGTACTATAAACACACCTGGTACACTAGCTATGTCTGTCAATAAGGATAGTACTATAAACACACCTGGTACACTAGCTATGTCTGTCAATAAGGATAGTACTATAAACACACCTGGTACACTAGTTATGTCTGTCAATAAGGAGAGTACTATAAACACACCTGGTACACTAGTTATGTCTGTCAATAAGGATAGTACTATAAACACACCTGGTACACTAGTTATGTCTGTCAATAAGGATAGTACTATAAACACACCTGGTACACTAGCTATGTCTGTCAATAAGGATAGTACTATAAACACACCTGGTACACTAGCTATGTCTGTCAATAAGGATAGTACTATAAACACACCTGGTACACTAGCTATGTCTGTCAATAAGGATAGTACTATAAACACACCTGGTACACTAGTTATGTCTGTCAATAAGGATAGTACTATAAACACACCTGCTACACTAGTTATGTCTGTCAATAAGGAGAGTACTATAAACACACCTGGTACACTAGTTATGTCTGTCAATAAGGATAGTACTATAAACACACCTGGTACACTAGTTATGTCTGTCAATAAGGATAGTACTATAAACACACCTGGTACACTAGCTATGTCTGTCAATAAGGATAGTACTATAAACACACCTGGTACACTAGCTATGTCTGTCAATAAGGATAGTACTATAAACACACCTGGTACACTAGCTATGTCTGTCAATAAGGATAGTACTATAAACACACCTGGTACACTAGTTATGTCTGTCAATAAGGAGAGTACTATAAACACACCTGGTACACTAGTTATGTCTGTCAATAAGGATAGTACTATAAACACACCTGGTACACTAGCTATGTCTGTCAATAAGGATAGTACTATAAACACACCTGGTACACTAGCTATGTCTGTCAATAAGGATAGTACTATAAACACACCTGGTACACTAGCTATGTCTGTCAATAAGGATAGTACTATAAACACACCTGGTACACTAGTTATGTCTGTCAATAACACCATTTCCTAGCACTGCACTCAAGGACATTATTTTCTACGGTGGTTTGGAGATAATGGGAATTTACTTCGGAGAAACATTAACAGTGAAGCAGATTCATACAGTGGACATCAGGACTAAGATCTGGCCAGTCTAAGCAGCAGAGCACTAGACAGCAGCATTATGACACACTTGCTGTGATGGAAAACTGCATGGGACAGGCTTGCCAATCCAAGAAGAACAAAAGGGTGTTGCTTTTAAACACAAACCTCTAGAACCTTACTGGCGTCACTACCGTACTGGCATTCCCCTGGCGTTCATTCATCTGCAAACAATATGCAATGAACTGGCTGGTTTACCTACTGTAAGCTGTTTTAGTCCTGTGGATTTCTGTCTTAGGATATAGTCGCTCTTACAGAGAAGATTTTAACATAATAAATACACCAGGTACAGAATTACATATTCCCCACTCTCCAAACTGTAAAAAAAGGAAACTTGCACATCCAGAGGATACCGTTGTAGTTTCTTCTGTGAAGCACGCTCCCCTGTTCCTGCCATTGCTGCTTGTGCTTAACGGTGTGACTTGCCTCTCCCCAAGCTCCGCTCATCTACATTTTACAGTTCAGAAATCACATTAATATGAATGGAAGCAAAAATACGAGGTCTCATTACAATGAATTACAATGAGATTTCCACACAAAGCATGCAATGCATTTCCAGCTTTGTGTGCAAGTCCTGGACATAACACATTGCCATGTTCTTTGTATATTCATTAGTATAGGGAATTTCAATAGCAAGCCAATATGCAAGCTTTTTTACAGTGCCTGCTGTAAGCTGATGAAATGTTCCCCAAGTGTCTCTCTTTCAGTACATGGGAAGCACGACGAATGTGTGAACTGTAGGAAAAGTACATGGGAAGCACAACGAATTCCTGTAGGAAAATAACACTCAAAACTCTGGCTGCTTCTGGTGTCTGTCAACAAAACCCTAGCTGCTTCTGGTGCCTGTCAACAAAACCCTGGCTGCTTCTGGTGCCTGTCAACAAAACCCTGGCTGCTTCTGGTGTCTGTCAACAAAACCCTGGCTGCTTCTGGTCCTGTCAACAAAACCCTGGCTGCTTCTGGTGTCTGTCAACAAAACCCTGGCTGCTTCTGGTGTCTGTCAACAAAACCCTGGCTGCTTCTTGTGTCTGTCAACAAAACCCTGGCTGCTTCTGGTGTCTGTCAACAAAACCCTGGCTGCTTCTTGTGTCTGTCAACAAAACCCTGGCTGCTTCTGGTGCCTGTCAACAAAACCCTGGCTGCTTCTGGTGTCTGTCAACAGAGGGCTTTTTCGAGAAACCTCGTGTTAAAAAGTAAAGCATTACTGTCAACCTCACTCTCCAGTAATATGAATTGCATAAACCCTCAAGAGAACCTATTTCATACCATTTGACCTTAATTGGAAGGAAGTTATATTAAATGAGATAATTGCTCTGAAATAATTGGCAATATTTGATAAACAACATCCTTCAGAATGATGCATGGCTTCATAACCTAAACGCAGTCCTGCAGCATGTGGAGGGAAGATAATTGCAGTATGCTCTCCATGTTATTAAAAACCTCTTGCAGGCAAAATGTGTAAGAGGCAGAAATAATTTCCGTTCAGAATGCCGACTGAGTTTCCAGCCTCTGTAATGCTCAACTTATTTGATAATAAGTCTGAGAATCCACAGTGGTGTGACACTGAGACAGTTCTAGAACGAGAGAGAAAACAAAGATCAGCTTCTCTTTCTGTTTCTGTCTACTCCCCTTTAGATTTGGATTCTTCATAGACTTTCTTTGCTGAGCTCATTGAACTTCTAATTGTCTTTCTCTCACTATGGTGTTGCCACTGCTGTTCGGTTTATGAGAGCCACTTAGCTCGGAACCAAGGTTCAGTAGCTCCCTAAAAAGCCTTTGAAATGGGGAGATAAAAAGCACAGATTTTCTAGTTGGAAAAGTCCTCATGTCTGCTGAAACTGGAGGAGTCATTAAAAGCACTTTGTGAAAACAGCTTTTAAACAGTTTTTTTTTGTGCCTATTTGGTGGGATCTATGACTTGACCTTATTTTCCAGTCATCCATTAGAGCAGGTAATTAAAAAACTGAGTCACAACAGCTGAACGGGACAACGGTTTGGTTCCTAAGAGATTGTTTCCTGACAATGTGAGAGAACTGCAGTCCCACACAAATCCCAGAGTTGGCAGGCACTAGAAGCCTTCCTCTCAGATATATATATATATATTTTCACAGCTTTACATCTCCTTGAAGGACTGCCCTGCACTCAAGAGGTCGGTAGGCAGAAAAGCTCTCACCTCTCTTTCACGGTACAACATTCAGCAATACAATTCTATGAAGCCTCACGTCACTCTTATCCAAGGGAAATGGTTGTTCAACTATTGGCGGCTATCTCTATGTAATTATCTCCACTAACATGGTTTCTATCAAACTGTTGTCAGATGGAATAAACGAGGTTCTCTTTTCCTCATTACATGTATCAGATGTCATTCAGTTATAGCAGTAGTCGTGGGCAGCAGCAGAGTTTCCACAGTTAGGTACATACCTCTTTGCCAGAAAGGTAATAGGCGGAGAGCAGGCCTCCGACAAACCGGATGTTCACTTCAAAGACAGAGACCTCAGCATTCTGCAGAGAGAACAAACAAAGGAGAGAGATGGAGAGATAGAAATATGGAAGAATGGAGAGAGAGACAGAGGGGGAGGAGAGAAAGAGAGAAAACGGATACGTGATTAGGAGTATTGAACCTGCTGAGCCACCAGGCATCAGCTGGCAGACGGTACACAGGGTAGGAATATCTTCACATCACACACTGATTATAAACACAGCAGACATACACAGGGTATTACACTAACTTATTCAGTTGGTGGCACCAGCACATGATTTGGTCGCACCAATGTAAAATAAATAATTAAAAAGTATATAGCTGTGGGCCACACCTGAGGAAACACGAAGGTATCAATGTCCTTAGCCTTTACAGAGGACTACACACATCAGAGAAGTGATCAAATAGTCCCGGCTCTTGCAACGCCAGTGTTGTGGGTTCGATTCCCACGGGGGACCAGTACGAAAAAATTTAATAATAGTATGGACATGTATGCACTAACTAACTGTAAGTCGCTCTGGATAAGAGCATCTGTTAAAATGTAACCATTTTAGAGTAAACCACCTTATATTACTGCTACGACAACAAACATTTGACCATTTGTACCGAGACACTTGTGTGATCCACTATTCCTATCATTAAAATACAACACAAAGAGGAGGGTCTGTCAGAGAACACACTTCCATACTTCCACATAGCACTGAGGCTATTTCACCTTAAGGTTAAGCTGGGAAGCACGAGTCGCCACCAACAAACTTAACCAATATGAAGTGGTGATGAGATGCCTTCCTGGTATGGAACCCATCAGGCCCAAACACAGACCTGCACTCAGGCCATTTCTCCTCCGAAGGGCCCCAGGTTTGGTTTCCTCCATTATAACAGGCAGGCTTATTACCCATTCCTCATGTAGATTTTCACTACTCTGAAAATAAGCATGTGGAGCCTGTCTATCCAGGATCAATTCCTATACTTTAGTACTGAGAAATGATGGCTTTGATAACCTCATTCTGACCTCGAGCCCTTTGCTTTCTATGATAGATCATGTAGAGTGGTCTTAAAACACTTAAGTTCATTTAATATTATTATGTTCTCATTCCTTGAGGTTTTAGCGAGAGGAAATGTTCATGTTACTGCCTCTACATAAAAGAAAACAGTGCTTTTTACACGGGATTAAACTTTATGTTTCTACAATATGAGAACAACTAAATATAAGTAGCTAAGACTTTTATGTCCTCGTTTTTCCTTTGGGTTATTTGTTTCCTGCAGACTATTTGTGACAAAACAACAGAAATGTTTGTTAACATGTTGAACTGTATAGCTTTATCTCTTAGACGGTCCCATACAAAGGCTTCCGTGTAGCATGACTCTTTTTTTATATATATTTAAATGACAGTTTCTACATGAGTAAACTAATCTGGTCCAGAGAGATAAACTTATTCTTTAATAACAGAGAAGGTGCGAGAGGCAGGCAATATAATTTAACAGCAGGCCCGGCAGACTACCTCATAATTAAATCGAATGTATTTAGTCCTGCAAACCTGCGGACTGTGAAATCCAAATTCGTAATATTTCTGTTAGCATTATCAATGGTGTGTTAATAACTTAAAATGATGACAGATGGCAGTTGTTTAAATGGGGAAGGCATTTTTCATTGCTGGAATTAAGTGTTTTACCCCTGACTGTGGACCGAATGACTTGGCAGACCTCCGTGGAAATAATAACTGTTGAGGAGGGGTTGAACTCTCCTGAGGACACTGCTCTGTGTAGCTAGGGCGAGAGAGGAGGACTGTTTTGTTCTGAGGGTAGCCATTACCACCGTGCCCCTCTCTCACCCAAATCCAATACATGGGAAAGACATCACGGGCACACCTTAGAGAGCCGTTCTGGCCCTCAGTCAAGGACTTCAGTGAGGCCAAAGCTTCAAGAGGATTTCATGGCAGTCTGCTGCACTGCACTCATGGTTCAATTCCACTTACTGCCAGGGTTAGAAAATGAACTAAATGGAAATACATTTTACTGATGAGGTAAAAAGAAATACAAAATGAGATTGTACTGTATTGTACAACGGTGTGAACTAAACAGGGATCAAATCTAGACCACCGAAATAACTTCAACTGACAACAGCCTCAACGTATTCAGACCAGATGTTAAGGGTTGCAAAATTTGAATTTACATTACAGTGAAACACAAAGCAGTCTCACACACAGTATCTTGGCACGAGTCATTGTTGAATTCTCCAATGTCTGAAGAAGTCCTTCTGCTGTTTGTGTAAATATGTAATTTCTTCATGGAAGACTTCTAACACTGGGGCCAAACTTGGCTGTACTAAACAGTGGTTCATTAAAACGTCACTGTTAATAGGATGGTAAATTAGGGCGAGTGTCTGACTGAATGGTCACCCATGTGACAAACCACAGCCCTCCGCATCATGACCATCTATTGAAAACTCTAGTCAGGCCTAATCAAGTGACAACTTAAACCTGAATCAGATTTGATGTTATAATCTTATCATCAACTACACACCCTGTCTATGTTGAATGAATACATTATAAAGAGACACTAGGGAAAATAACTGAGATGGGATGAGGGAACGGAAGGACGGAATGATAGAACTGAGGTACTGTATGGCTGAGCTCCATCTCATCACAGTGTTGAGAGCAATGTCAGTGAATGACAATAACAATAATACTATCTGACAGTGAAATCACCTCAAGGAAGCCATTGCGAGGTCACAAAGAGTAGCAGTGAAAACCGACTACTGGAGATGATGCACAAATGCACTTACTAAGCCTGGCCTACACTGCCACACACATAAGACAGACCCCTTGTCTGTCAGACTCATCCTCTGATGCTGTGTGTGTGAGAGGTAGAGAGAGTATCTACCTGCGCTGGATCTAACTCAAACCTCTGGCTAGAAAATGTCTCTCTTCGTTATCTTGCAGTTGGGTGTCTAGCACGGGCTGTGCAGTCATCACACAGTGGAGTCATCACACAGTGGAGTCATCACA
>CM042411.1:1875512-2213012 GCA_023634145.1 Thymallus thymallus | reverse complement strand
TTTTGTAGGCTCCTTTATTGTTGGAGTTGCTGGAGGGCAGTGAAGCCAAAGCCTTTCAATTAAAAGTTTGTTAACACTCTTTTTGAAAGTTTCTGATCACTTATTCTTTTTTCTATCTCTCCCTCCGTCAGAAAAGCATAAGGGTGGACAAGAATGTAGTGCTTCTTAACGGGAGGGTTCTCCGAGTGGAATAAATAGTGACTCCGGATCCCCAACATGGGCAAGATCTAAGGCAGAGGAGACATCAAAGTAAAGTTGACAGTTTCCACTTAATTTACCTCAGCTAAGTCCTGTAGCTGCATCACCACCCCTCCTTAATCAACGCTAGTATTGAACATTCATTTCACACAGCAACTAGGCCTAATAAACGGTAAAAGTGGAAAGGTTTGTCAACAACTTTTAATTTGATGAGTCATCACATTTCATTTAGCTATAACCTCTGGTATTCAATTTATTGTAAAACTGCATTAGACGGATATGGGATGGTTAAGTTGTTCACGTTCTCAAACTGCACAAATTACAGTTTGACATTTTCTCAAGTGGGGCATTCCTTTTATTGCTGTAAAATAAACCATGATAACTTGCCAAGAAATTACAAATTGTTGAGGCATAACCAATGGGTTGGAACATGCGGAGTTAAGACTAGATGCTAATTACATTAGAGTTGATCAAATGCAATTGAGAGAGGTGCAAGACATAATACAAAGACACATTATTGCATTCCAACAGACTGGGGAGCTGATTTATAGGGTTATTTCACGGTGTCTTTGGACATTATTGATAACTTTTGGTCCAGAAGGACAAGTGAGCACCATTGATAATATCACAACTTCATAGGTATATAAATAATGGTGGATTGCAATGTTTTTCTATTTAGTGACAGACATACTATTTAGTGTGGTAATGACAGAGACATACTATTTAGTGTGGTAATCTCATTGCTTTTAGTATATCGAATGTGCAATACGTGCAGTTGTCTGTAATTAAACCCTGTGCACTAAGGACTGTATTTTAAGGGAATTACTATTATTACCCCAAATGATATCATACACACATTTAGCTATTAAAGTATCTCTTCCTGTCATTTACCTGTACAGTTTGTGTAAACATGCAAGTATTCACTTATCTGTAAATATAACTGTATACCTAACTGTACAGCTAATTTAACCATGCAAAATTTTCCCTCACCTGTTCATTTACCCAGTCTGTCTATTAAGTAAACTATTATTACCCTCGCTCATATCATACGCATTTTTAGCTACTGAAGTATTTCTCTGCCATCGACCTGTATAGTATAGTTAACCATCCAACATCCACCAATGTATAGTGTACATATTCAGCCAACCACTCATACTATGCAATGTCTTTTTATAGCTTTTTTTTGCACTCCAGATATCTTGTATTTCTATACTTTTTCATACTGCCGCTCTATGTATCATGTACCGTGTATCTGTCTTTTGTGTACTTTCGTTGTGGCATTTTGCACCTGCCCTGTGTTTTGTTGTAGCTGCTTGACAATAAAATTTCCCCCCCGGGGGATCAATAAAGTACCTATCTATCTATCTATCTATCTATCTATCTATCTATCTATCTATCTATCTATCTATCTATCTATCTATCTATCTATCTATCTATCTATCTATCTATCTATCTATCTATCTATCTATCTATCTATCTATCTATCTATCTATCTATCTATCTATCTAATGTCAGAGACAGACTATTTAGTGTGATAATGTCAGAGACAGACTATTTAGTGTGATAATGTCAGAGACATACTATTTAGTGTGATAATGACAGAGACATACTATTTAGTGTGGTAATGACAGAGACATACTATTTAGTGTGGTAATGACAGAGACAGACTATTTAGTGTGGTAATGTCAGAGACATACTATTTAGTATGGTAATGTCAGAGACAGACTATTTAGTGTGGTAATGTCAGAGACATACTATTTAGTGTGATAATGTCAGAGACATACTATTTAGTGTGATAATGTCAGAGACAGACTATTTAGTGTGATAATGTCAGAGACAGACTATTTAGTGTGATAATGTCAGAGACAGACTATTTAGTGTGGTAATGACAGAGACAGACTATTTAGTGTGGTAATGTCAGACAGACTATTTAGTGTGGTAATGACAGAGACATACTATTTAGTGTGATAATGTCAGAGACATACTATTTAGTATGGTAATGTCAGAGACAGACTATTTAGTATGGTAATGTCAGAGACAGACTATTTAGTGTGATAATGTCAGAGACAGACTATTTAGTATGGTAATGTCAGAGACAGACTATTTAGTATGGTAATGTCAGAGACAGACTATTTAGTATGGTAATGTCAGAGACAGACTATTTAGTGTGATAATGTCAGAGACATACTATTTAGTGTGATAATGTCAGAGACAGACTATTTAGTGTGGTAATGACAGAGACAGACTATTTAATGTGGTAATGTCAGAGACAGACTATTAGTATGGTAATGTCAGAGACAGACTATTTAGTATGGTAATGTCAGAGACATACTATTTAGTGTGATAATGTCAGAGACAGACTATTTAGTGTGGTAATGACAGACAGACTATTTAGTGTGATAATGTCAGAGACAGACTATTTAGTGTGATAATGTCAGAGACAGACTATTTAGTGTGGTAATGTCAGAGACAGACTATTTAGTGTGGTAATGTCAGAGACAGACTATTTAGTGTGGTAATGTCAGAGACATACTATTTAGTGTGATAATGTCAGAGACAGACTATTTAGTGTGGTAATGACAGAGACAGACTATTTAGTGTGGTAATGTCAGAGACAGACTATTCAAATTGTTTTAGACATCTCTTTCATTTCCGTGTGTGGGAGCTGTCTGAAGGGAAAACTGTCTTAATGAATATTAGAGACAGTAAGAAACAGGGAACGGCTTGAGAATAGCAATGTGTTCTACCTGACAGACCCACACAAAGTCTTAGCTCCTAAAGCCCATTACCTTCAGACTGATGAGTCAGGTCTATATTGACTGATTAGAAGGCATCAGAGTTAAGTACTCTCTCCTTCTCCCTACCCCACACCGTGGAATCAAGGTTACTTCATTCAGTACACTTCCAGAGACAGATGCAGTTCTAAACAGTGGTTCCTTCCAGGTGAGTACTTTAACTGTTCTGTCTGAACAGAGCACTTCATCAAGGCACAATTACCTGGAGTGTCCTGTATTCTCTCCGTACTGATTACATTGGGGCCCGCCTAACCAATCAGATTGAAGATCTCCTGTCCTTGTGAATGTCAGTGGGTGACTTACTAGTAGAGTTTGCTGACCCATCATCTTGGAACATTTAGCAGAAGACCTGAAACTAAATAATTGTTTTCCGATTGATGATCGGAAAACAATTAAATCCCAGATTGGAGGGCTGCTCTTAACTTCCATTCATTGTCATGTTTTATGTTGGGGTGCGTCTCCTGTGGAACTACATATGTATGCTGCTTGGCCAGGGCTCACTTGGAAAAGAGATGTAAATATCAATGTGACCTCCCTGGTTAAATAAAGGATACATAAATAAGACACAGAGTACAAAAGACAAGGGTGTTCTATGGTCCTACTAGCTAGCAGACAAGGGTGTTCTATGGTCCTACTAGCTAGCAGACAAGGGTGTTCTATGGTCCTACTAGCTAGCAGACAAGGGTGTTCTATGGTCTATGGTTCTACTCACCACGTTGAAGTCCAGGTTCTTCTCCACCCACTCTGTGGCCATGTCAAAGTCCTTATACATCTCCATGATGTACAGGGTGTCCAGGGCATCCACGATGGTGGCTCCTTTTATGCTCCCTGGGAAGACAAACGAAACAAAGCCTTTAGGACTCACATAATATTTTCCTCTCATAGCAACGTATTGTATTGATAGAACAACAGCACAGTTAGAGTCATGGTTCTTAAGACCAGAGGTAAAGCCTATAGGCAGGAGGTCAGAGATCTGGCAGAGTAGTTTCAGGACAACAAACTCTCCCTCAACGTCAGCAAGACAAAGGAGCTGATCGTAGAATTACAGGAAACGGAGGGCCTAGCATGCCCCCATTCACATCGACGGGGCTGAAGTGGGTCGAGAACGCCTATTTCCCCTCAGGAGGCTGAACAGATTTGGCACGGGCCCGCTGATCTACAGCAGCACCACTGAGAGCATCTTGACTGGCTGCATCACCGCTTGGTATGGCAACTGCTTGGCATCCGACAGCAAGGTGCTACAGAGTGTGTACGGCCCAGTACATCACTGGGGCCGAGCTCCCTGCCATCCAGAACCTCTATACCAGGCGGTGTCCTAAAAATTATCCAAGACTCCAGCCACCCAAGTCATAGGCTATTCTCTCTGCTAACGCATGGCAAGCAGTACCGATGCAGTCTGGAAACAACAGGACTCTGAACAGCTACTACCCCCAAGCCATAAGACTGCTAAATAGTTAGGTAAATAGTTAACTAATAGCGACACGGACTGCATTGACCCTTTCTGCACTAACTATTTTGACTCATCACATATGCTGCTGCTACTGTTTACTATCCATCACCTTATTCCTGGTTATATCTACAACATCAGTTACCTCATAACCCTGCACATGGACTTGGTACTAGAAACCCTTGTAAAGACCCACGTTATCGTTACTCATTGTTTATCTTATTACGTGTTTTATTTTTCCATTATTTCTCTTTGTTCTTTCTATCTGCGTTGTTGGAAAAGGGCCTGTAAGTAAACATTTCACCTGTTGTTCACAAAGCATTTGACAAATAAAATGTTATCTGAATGGTCCAGGGCAGCCGGGTAAGTGTAAGTGTGCTGTTTTATTCAAAGAGCGGGGCATATCTCCTGCTGCGCTGGAATATTGCTTCAGGCAACCTCCATTTATCTCTGTGCAAGATGTCAGGCATATGAACAAATTAATGTCTCGCAGAGCACCTTTGGCTATTCTGTCAAGTTTTAACCATGTCGAGGAGGATGTTTGTGGCAGAGAGAGTGGAAACAGAGAGAGAGAAAGAGAGTACATTAGCCAGGGTTTCTAAGTCTTTTCACGGTGGGCTGATGCTTTCAGAATGCTCTTGGCCACCAGCCCTTACTTCATTACCTAGGAGATGACATTATAACCCCCTGACAGAGTACAGTGGCCATCCGTCTGGTCTTGTGCAGCTAAAAACACCCTCTTCTGCTTCATTAAGATAAGAGCAACAAGCTAAATATAATTACAGAGCTATAAATACATGTAGCCTGGATGCAATTTACTCTCCAGTGAAGGTTCTGTTCTCCCCCTCTCTTTATTAAGCTGAGTGGTGTCTGGTTAAGTCTGACCCCAAGTAAAACTCAACTCCACCATGTCTAGTCTCCGCTCAACTCCGCTGATGTGAAATGGTACATCGTGGAGTTGAGATTTACTTGGCCAGTCAGACCCATGCAATCTTGGATCTCAGCTCCCCAGCTAAACCAGATCCAATACGCGCAATAACAGGTGTCAGAATCACTTATAGTAACACAAGAGCAGTTAATGGAAGTGCAGATGTTGTGTGCAGTGTTCGGGGGTAAACCTTTTATTCAACAGATGGTGACAGAGGAAACATTTATCAGCCACAATAAAAAGAGACGAGTGCAGTGATTACTGACAGCAGGAGGGCTCCAGTCCTTTTTATGCTTTAATTATTAAACCCTGCTCGGCTTGCCAAGCACTTAGAATAGAACCCAGCCCCGCCATCTAGGGCTGGACGGTATACCCTATTTTGCAATATACCAGTACTGATGCACGGACCGGTTTTGGTTTTTACTTTACCTTCTATAACGGTATTTGAAAGTTTTGTTTGTTACATGTGATACGTTGTTTGTAACTCTCTCTCTCCATGCCTCTTTCCACACAGACTAGCCCCGCCCCCTGTCACTCAAGGAGTGCATATGTTGTTCCTGGACCACTAGACACTAGTGTTCAGTCTACATGGACAATGTTACATATGTTGTTCCTGGACCACTAGACACTAGTGTTCAGTCTACATGGACAATGTTACATATGTTGTTCCTGGACCACTAGACATTAGTGTTCAGTCTACATGGACAATGTTACATATGTTGTTCCTGGACCACTAGACACTAGTGTTCAGTCTACATGGACAATGTTACACATGTTGTTCCTGGACCACTAGACACTAGTGTTCAGTCTACATGGACAATGTTACATATGTTGTTCCTGGACCACTAGACACTAGTGTTCAGTCTACATGGACAAAGTTACATATGTTGTTCCTGGACCACTAGACACTAGTGTTCAGTCTACATGGACAATGTTACATATGTTGTTCCTGGACCACTAGACACTAGTGTTCAGTCTACATGGACAATGTTACATATGTTGTTCCTGGACCACTAGACATTAGTGTTCAGTCTACATGGACAATGTTACATATGTTGTTCCTGGACCACTAGACACTAGTGTTCAGTCTACATGGACAATGTTACATATGTTGTTCCTGGACCACTAGACACTAGTGTTCAGTCTACATGGACAATGTTACATATGTTGTTCCTGGACCACAAGACACTAGTGTTCAGTCTACATGGACAATGTTACATATGTTGTTCCTGGACCACTAGACACTAGTGTTCAGTCTACATGGACAATGTTACATATGTTGTTCCTGGACCACTAGACACTAGTGTTCAGTCTACATGGACAATGTTACATATGTTGTTCCTGGACCACTAGACACTAGTGTTCAGTCTACATGGACAATGTTACATATGTTGTTCCTGGACCACTAGACACTAGTGTTCAGTCTACATGGACAATGTTACATATGTTGTTCCTGGACCACTAGACACTAGTGTTCAGTCTACATGGACAATGTTACATATGTTGTTCCTGGACCACTAGACACTAGTGTTCAGTCTACATGGACAATGTTACATATGTTGTTCCTGGACCACTAGACACTAGTGTTCAGTCTACATGGACAATGTTACACATGTTGTTCCTGGACCACTAGACACTAGTGTTCAGTCTATGTAGACAATTATATTTGGTTGAAGCTGAATTGAACAGTATAAACCAATCAGAATGGAGAAAAACCCATTGAAATCTCTTAGAGTGTATGTGTTGCCACCCTTGGGTCAAGCACTGCTCATAAAGAACATTTACAACTTTTATTATTCAATAACATAAAATACCATTTATTTACAAAATAAATAAATAAAAATATATAAATATATATATATGATATTTTGGCCATATCACCCAGCCCTACTACCACTCTCCACACTCGCTTGGAGGGCCGATATTTCTTGTCTTTTACATCACACGTACAAGAGGAGGGGAGGATGAAAGGACAGGCAATGGCCATGCAGGCAGACGAAGAGACGAAACACTCAGCAAAGCTTTTAGTCCACAGCGTTATCAAAAATAAACTCAGTAGGCAAAAGCCAAAAAGTACAGCTTGCTTCAATAGAAAATAGACAATGGTACTGAAGTAGTTTTTGCAGTAGACTGAATGCCCCCGATGCTTAACAATAGGTAGCCTGGGCTCTGTGAGAGAGATGTCTGCCAGCCCGGCAGGCTTTGTTCCTGCTCCGTGGCCAGAGTGCGTGCCGCTTGCCCCGTGCCGCCTGCCCCGTTATAAAACACAGTGAAAAGGAGGAGTGGAGAGGGGCCATTACTGGGACAAGCCTCCTGAACCAAACAGCACAGAGAACGCTGTGTGAAAAGGTGTGTGTTTGCGTGAGTGTTCATGTGGGCGTGTGCGTTTGTCTTTGCATGCGTTTGCGTGTACACAATGTACAGCAAGCCATCGAGTGACTTGAATATTCATGTGCAGCAAGCCATCGAGTGACTTGAAAAGTAGGAAGAAAACAAAGCCAGACTTCTCTGATCTTCTCACTCTAAAATGCATTTCTATGACATGGCATGAACCAGTCTTTATTGTTATGATAAAGGGATTTTGAGAGCTTGGTCGATTGTGAAATTAAAAACATGAAGGCTGTTTAAAAATAAGGATTTGACCTGTATCAGTTCTTATATAGAATCCCAGTGTCTTATTAGTTTGATGGAAGAACAATATAGCATAACTTTACTAAGTTCCCATTAAGAAATCTTAAATTGACTTCTGAAGGAGGATATCCCTTTTAATTTCTCTGGGGAAAATCAATCAAGTCCGATGGCGTCGCATGAACAGGCAAAATACATTTATCCAGATGAAAAGAGCCTGGTGATGGATGTACGAGCAGCATTCACGGGACGGCAGCTCTCGTGTGTCAGAGCGTTCATTCATCAACTGATCTCTGCCTTCATATGTCATACTTTAGAGGAGCAGAGACTCCTGAGCATTTTATTGACAGATGACACTTGCCAATAGAGTTCTCACATCGTTACCGGTGAGCGGCACCAATGGTGGAAAACTGAATTTCACGGGGCTGAGAGCCTTTGAGGCTTGACAGAGAATTATGCATTGTTTAGACAAAAACAAACTTCACGTAGAAGGCAACAAAGTCACGCTGTAATTTCTCTGAGAGACAGAGTAGTGCGGCACATCGCCTCTCAAAACAAAGATGCGCTCAGAATATCGAACCCATACAGACAGTGACACTACCCAGTGTACTGAGGGAGGACATTATCTTATTTATCTTATTCATTGAGGCCTATTTTAGAAAACAAATGGGTGCTTTTCCAATGACACCAGTGTTGACACCAGTGTTGACACCAGTGTTGACACCAGTGTTGACACCAGTGTTGACACCAGCGTTGACACCAGTGTTGACACCAGCGTTAACACCAGCGTTGACACCAGCGTTGACACCAGCGTTGACACCAGTGTTGACACCAGTGTTGACACCAGCGTTGACACCAGTGTTGACACCAGCGTTAACACCAGTGTTGACACCAGCGTTGACACCAGTGTTGACACCAGCGTTGACACCAGTGTTGACACCAGTGTTGACACACCAGTGTTGACACCAGTGTTGACACCAGCGTTGACACCAGTGTTGACACCAGCGTTAACACCAGTGTTGACACCAGCGTTGACACCAGCGTTGACACCAGTGTTGACACCAGCGTTAACACCAGTGTTGACACCAGCGTTGACACCAGCGTTGACACCAGCGTTGACACCAGCGTTGACACCAGTGTTGACACCAGCGTTAACACCAGTGTTGACACCAGCGTTGACACCAGTGTTGACACCAGCGTTGACACCAGTGTTGACACCAGCGTTGACACCAGTGTTGACACCAGCATTGACACCAGTGTTGACACCAGCGTTGACACCAGCGTTGACACCAGTGTTTCATGTTAATGTAAGCTCTAATGTCATTGTGTTTCCATATTAAAACAATATTAGGTCCAAAAACAAACACAGCGAAAACAAAAAGGAAAGACAAAACATATTTGCTTGTTTTGTTTCCTCAGGCATGGGAGGTGAACCTACTACAGCGCTGAGGACAGAGCAGATCATAAATCAGCCTGTTAGGATACACAGTGCTCCATAGTGCTTTACGAAGGCCTGGTTGTGACAGGGGGTCTGACGCAGGGCCACGCAGGTCCCCAGATCCCACCTCTGTGGGTGATGAATTCCCCTCTCTATCGCAGCCGCTGTTCCCCTCTCCCAGTACCAGCATAATCTACACCAGCCCAGTCACTGTGGGGACCACCACACACATACACACTCACACGGTGAAGCTCAGGGGAGGCCATACTGAATTACACCATCCATTCCAATTACGGAGATGGAATACTTGATGCGCACACGGAATGGCTTTGGAATGAAGGCATAATCGAGTCTTGTTAAAGACTGATCAACAGAATGAAAAGAGTCGACCTTAACGTTGGAAAAGTTGACCCCAGAAAAGACAGATGAAAAAGTGGTAGTCTTTGGTTAAGAAAATGTTGCCTGAAGTGACAAGGTTGTGTTTGAAGGTGGCCTCTGTGTAATATGGAGCCCCTCTCCATGGGGAGAGCTAAGCCAATGTGACATATGGTAGAAGATTTCAGCTCAGAAGGCTAGCTGCCATGAGCAGAGAACCTGATGGAATTCACAACACTCAGTAAGCAAGTCAACCTTCAAACTCATTTGGCAAGAAAATGTCATTGGCAATGTCACCGTAGTGGCCCAGTTAAGTGTGTTTTTTTTTGTCAGATGCAAGCTGGCTTACGCCTACAAGGAATTAAAGGGTCAATGTGCCTACAAGGAATTAAAGGGTCAATGTGCCTACAAGGAATTAAAGGGTCAATGTGCCTACAAGGAATTAAAGGGTCAATGTGCCTACAAGGAATTAAAGGGTCAATGTGCCTACAAGGAATTAAAGGGTCAATGTGCCTACAAGGAATTAAAGGGTCAATGTGCCTACAAGGAATTAAAGGGTCAATGTGCCTACAAGGAATTAAAGGGTCAATGTGCCTACAAGGATTTAAAGGGTCAATGTGCCTACAAGGATTTAAAGGGTCAATGTGCCTACAAGGATTTAAAGGGTCAATGTGCCTACAAGGAATTAAAGGGTCAATGTGCCTACAAGGAATTAAAGGGTCAATGTGCCTACAAGGATTTAACAGGTCAATGTGCCTACAAGGAATTAAAGGGTCAATGTGCCTACAAGGATTTAACAGGTCAATGTGCCTACAAGGAATTAAAGGGTCAATGTGCCTACAAGGATTTAACAGGTCAATGTGCCTACAAGGATTTAACAGGTCAATGGTGTATGTCAAAGTGGGGTGTGTAGAAATACACCTGTTAGAGCTCATTTAATGGACTAACAATTTTTCAAATCTAAAATGCTTTTAGGAGAACAGCAAAAACAAACAGAAATGTCCCCTAGACATTGTCACCTGGTCTGTGGAATGGGCGTGTACAATGTACTACTCAACCTCTTCAAACATAGGCTACATTGGCTCATTTAAACAGTGCAACATGAAATAGATGCATAATACACGCTATCAAGGCCGACTGCAAATACCGACGTCAATGTGAAAGTATCCGGAGCATAAAACAGCTGACTACGAATGCCAACTACGCCAGATAAATCCTACACATGCATTGAAGTAAAAGGCATACATCAAAGGAATGACTTAGGCCTAAAATAGACAAGGACACATGAAGAAAAACAAACTCAACCAAGGAATCGACACATTAAGGCCAACTTAGCACCGCTGAATGGACAGGGCCTCGGTATAGGTAGGCATTGTGCAGCTCCGTGGGGTGTGGCTGAATGGACAGCGTCTGTCCAGTAGCCAGCTAGAATTAGGCTATTCAGTTTGTTCAATGCTTTTATGAAAATCATAACTGGCACGCAGATCTTTAGAAATTGTAGGATCAATTGTAAATTCTCACTCAAAAAGGTTGCAGTTCCCCTGCTATAGGCTATATGAAGTTATAGTTATGGAACGGCTCATACAGTGTACTATGACAGTGTCATAGCTTCCCACCTAAATTGTTGCTCTGCATTCAGAGATGTTCCTTATAATGTGTTGCTCTGCATTCAGAGATATTCCTTATAATGTGTTGCTCTGCATTCAGATGTTCCTTATGATGTGTTGCTCTGCATTCAGAGATGTTCCTTATGATGTGTTGCTCTGCATTCAGAGATGTTCCTTATGATGTGTTGCTCTGCATTCAGAGATGTTCCTTATGATGTGTTGCTCTGCATTCAGAGATGTTCCTTATGATGTGTTGCTCTGCATTCAGAGATGTTCCTTATGATGTGTTGCTCTGCATTCAGAGATGTTCCCTATAATGTGTTGCTCTGCATTCAGAGATGTTCCTTATGATGTGTTGCTCTGCATTCAGAGATGTTCCTTATGATGTGTTGCTCTGCATTCAGAGATGTTCCTTATAATGTGTTGCTCTGCATTCAGATGTTCCTTATAATGTGTTGCTCTGCATTCAGAGATGTTCCTGATAATTTGTTGCTCTGCGTATTTTCCGTTTGTTGAATGCCTACTCTGTGAAGTGCGCGTGTGCAATAACTAAATTTGCCTCTACACTCCTTCTAAACAATGCAATTTATTAAAACATTGGCAAAGAGTAACGTCTACAAAACTTAGTCCACTCTGTTTGTAACGGATTGTAGTTTTTGGAACAGAAAACTGTATTGAGTTAAAATGTTTCATCAATGAGTAAATTATCAGAATGCCGGCCAAAATCCATCTCATTCCATCTTCTCCCATTGCTGGCCACTGGGCTTCCTCTCACGACCATATTTGGTAGTGAGTGGAAACGCCAAATTGGATGCTTCACATTTATACATCTGGTGAAATATCTGTCTCACTGTGGAACCATTCTGCTAATATTGCATCAACAAGGCAGGAGAATATTGAAACAATTTGTCTCAACAAGACTGCTCCGAGAATATTAATATTGCAACATAGTTGCCAACACGGAGGTGGCCCGCAAAAATCTTTTCCCGGGACAGCTTGTCTCTGTCTGATATTATTGTGTTGCCTAAGCAGAATCTGGGTGCTCATTATATACAAAAAACAGCCCTAAATCCACACCATAGTCAAATGACATATCAATATTTAATGTGGAGATGGATTGTTTTTTTTGGGGGGGGGGGCGCACTACAGAAAGCATTATCGAACGAATACAGGACTGGTAAAGGTGTACTACTTTTGTGGGGTTTTAAAAAGTATACAAACAGTCATAGTGCCTTATCACTTCCTTTGTGATGGGAGCCATGTGTGAATCAGCAAGAAGCCAAGTCTCTTGAGAGCTTCTTCTCCAGACGCTGGGAATGAGGCATTGATGGATGTGATAGAGAGGGTAGGTTAACCAGAGGGAGGAGCTCACATCATCTGAAAGGAAAACCCTGGCCACTCAGGAGTCTTGACAGGTATGTTTTCCATTAGCAATGCAAAGCAATGTGATGTGCTTTGAGCAATTGGTAGAAAGGCTTTATCTTGTAAAATCAACTCATCATCATCTTCATCATCATCATTGCCTTCATCATTAACTGTACTACAGTTGAAGTCGGAAGTATAAATACACTTAGGTTGAAGTCATTAAAACTCATTTTTCAACCACTCCACAGATTTCATGTTAACAAACTATAGTTTTGGCAAGTCGGTTAGGACATCTACATTGTGCATGACACAAGTAATTCTTCCAACAATTGTCTACAGACAGATTATTTCACTTATAATTCAAAGTTGACTGTGCCTTTAAACAGCTTGGAAAATTCCAGAAAATGATGTCATGGCTTTAGAAGCTTCTGATAGGCTAATTGACATCATTTGAGTCAATTGGAGGTGTACCTGTGGATGTATTTCAAGGCCTACCTTCAAACTCAGTGCCTCTTTGCTCGACATCATGGGAAAATCAAAAGAAATCAGCCAAGACCTTCGGAAGAAAATGGTAGAATGGTTCATCCTTGGGAGCAATTTCCAAACGCCTGAAGGTACCATGTTCATCTGTGCAAACAATAGTACGCAAGTATAAACACCATGGGACCACACAGCCATCATACCATTCAGGAAGGAGACAACCAAAGCTTTCGTTTCTAGACTATCATTTTACAGATGTATGTTGAAAACGTTTTTGGGAGAAGCGATGGATCATTCAATATTCCCTTTCTGTTCTACATCAACATCTGACAGTATATGGGGAAGGATAAAACATGGCAGTACCATCGGGCATAATCCAGAGGAATTGGAGAAGATATCTGCCATCCTCTTGGTGTAGCTCCACATCACAATCACACTGGAGCTCTTATCATCCAGATAAATGCAGAGACTTGTTCCTGCTATGTCGCCGTTTCTCCCTTCTTCCCACTAGCGGCATCTTCTCACTGCGGCTTTTTCTTCAGGGCACGAGTGCAGCTTCCATCAGAGGAGATTACACTGGTGATTACAGCTGAAGCAGAAAGCCTTGTCTCGCTCAGTGAGAAGCTGCTGGTAAAGACATCTCAGAGCAGCCAGGCGGAGGGGAGATGAGGGTCCTCTGCTGGGAGACAAGGGGGGACAAGAGAGCCCTCCAGTCCCATCAGACACACTGCAGAAAGCCCTGGGTGTCATCACACAACCTGGCAATCCTCCAGGGACTGTGAGTGTGTGTGAGTGTTTTCACCATGCAATCCCCAAGAGCAGAACACAAAGCTAACCAATGGCCATGTCGAAACAAGCTTGATGAGCAATTCTGGCTGAGAAGCAATGCCTTCTTATTCTGTGCAGCGCCTAATGGATCTGTTTGTAAGCTGTAACAACTAATTCATCAGCTCAGTGAAAAATGAGCAGATCAGAGAAAACAATCAAACTGACAAACATTGAGATGGTGCTAGCTCTCATTCATGAACAATCGCTTCAAATGGTCATACTCGCTTCATCAAATACGCCTCTGGCTTGTTAAGCAGAAAATCAAAAGACAAACAGTCTCAAAGACAAACAGAAGGAAAACACTGGCATCTAGCTGCTATCACGGCCTCTTCCCTCATTTGCAAAGACTTTTAGGCCTATTAGGCAACACCTATAATGAATTATTGATCAAACCACAGAGGCAGCAATGCTTTTATCCCCTATGACAACAGGTGAATTGCGTCTGGTATCTGGCTCAGGGCTATGAGACCTCTTAATCCTAAACATGTTCTGGATTTATCATCCTCATGACTGGGATACCATTTGCATTGTGACATCACAGCACTGATATCACACACTATCAGAGCAAGCCGCATACTGACTTGGCTACTGACTGACCTACCAACCCCTGTAGGGGGGAGTGACGTGATGGGACGACAGGAAAACACAGGGAGGTCCCTCGTTACATCTGGCCATTCACAAAGAAGGAGTAGGAGAGAAGGGACTTCTCTATAGTTTATGACTAGCTTGAGGAAATATAGCTATCTTCTTTGATTTCCTGCCAAACTACACAGGTACTGGAACTGCTCCCAGATAAGTCAAATTACTCAATATTATGGATCACATTTTAGCTAACAACTAATAAAAAACACTAATTGACACGTATAACTGAACTACTTCATAGACATAATTGCAAATGATTAAATCCTTCCAATAGAAAAAAAAACAATTTAGTTACGAATTGAACTTTAATTAAATGAGTTGACTCGTCACATGGGATGATTTCACTGAACAACAAAAGAAAGGGAATATTGAATGATCCATCGCTTCTCCCAAAAACGTTTTCAACATACATCTGTAAAATGATAGTCTAGAAACGAAAGCTTTGGTTGTCTTCCTCTCAGGCTTCCATGTCTTCTCCCTGGACCTCCTCAATGTCCACCTTTTCAACATCAGACTCTGAGGCCTCATCTTCACTGTCACATTCCATCCTTGTTGAAGATGGCTTGTTGTCAGGCTCAAAAAGCTTCAAATATGCCCGGATGGCCACCAATTTGTCAACCCTTGTATTGATCAGCCTGTTGCGTGCTTTGGTGTGTGTGTTCCCAAACAAGGCGGCTGATGTTGATGGGATTTGGAGGATGATGGAGGCAACAGGGGAAAGAGCCTCAGATCCACAAAGTCCCTTCCACCAGGTGGCTGATGAGATGTGTTGGCACGACTGCCATATTGCATCTCCATCCCAAAGCTCTTGATTGGAAGTATACTTCGCCAGACTGCCAAGAAGCTTGCCCTCATCCAGGTTCAAGGTGGTGCTCTTATTCTTCTCACTTTGCTTGGTGGGGTAGATTGCTGCTATAACTTGATGACCCTTCACATACCTAACCATTTTGAACAGTGTATCCATTGTTTTCAGTGCCATGATGTCGTTGAGGGGCAGATTCAATACATGAGCAGCACAGCCAATGGGTGTGATGTAAGGGTAGGACTCCTCCAATTTAGACCATTCTTGATACACACAAATACACACAGGAAACTGTTGAGCGTGAAAAACCAAGCAGCGTTGCAGTTTTTGACACATTCAAACCGGTGTACATGGCACCTACTACCATACCCCGTTCAAACGCACCTAAATATTGTGTTTTGCTTATTCACCCTCTGAAAGGCACACATTCACAATTCAAATCTACATTTTCTGAAGGCTTAAAATTCCTTCTTTAACCTGTCTCCTCCCCTTCATCTACACGGTTTGAAATGGATTTGACAGGTGACATTTACTAAAGGATCATGGCTTCACCTGGATTCACATAGTCAGTCTATGTCATGGAAAGAGCATGTTTTGTATACAAAGTAAAATGGCTACAATAGAACATCAACAGGAGTCCCGTCTTTAAAATGGCTACAATAGAACATCAACAGGAGTCCCGTTTCAACACAAAACCGAGGTACGAAACCATAATGGCTTCTCTCATCCCTGTACATTATAGATTGAATTCAATGTTTTTTTCCTTAGCTCTATTTTCTGGCTGTAACTTGATAGATGCTCATGTTGTGAGAAATCACATACAAAATAAATTCTTAACTGTGGATGCATCCTTCTTTTATTCACTCCAGAAGATAAATAACCCATTTGATTGACTTTCCTCATTAACCAACAGACATGCGAAGGGTAGATATTAATAAGTCTAGCCATGAGGGAACAGAGACATCAGCAGGACAATCATATTAGGGCAACATCCGCCGACTCTATTATTAATTTCCCAACTCTGGAGACAGGAGACCTAGACTAAACAAAACACGTCAAAACACATCGACTCAGGCAACAAGTATGATTACAGTCGAGGATGAACTATTGAGGTTGGTTGGACAGAAAACTGAAGAAAGAAATGTAGTGAAATGGAACATTCTGGAGCTTCCGGTTGCTAGGAATGGTCTCTAAAAGGCATTGCTTTCCCAGCAGCGTCTCATTTCAAAACATACTTCAATAGACATTTGAACAAGTTGCATCACACAGCCCACAGTCTAGGCCTACTTTCTGAGCTAGAGCGTGTTGGCTTCCTCTGTGACCAGGCTGACATTCTGCAGGGCAGAGCAGGGGGTGTGTCTGCCCACCTGGCTCCTGCCCGTGTCTGCAGCTGGCGGAGCAGCCGTAAGCCATGCCTCGGCCTTGTCTCCATCTTCCCAGTAACAGAGCACGTTGCAGAGCAGATGTCTGACCATGTCTTACGCATACCTCAGGTTCCATTAACCAAGCACTCCCATAGATTAATAATGCAAAGCCTCGCCATTTCTTGATTAATAGGAAGCCAACTGATTTTATCCTTGGCTCGGCCAATTGTCCAGGAGAAGAAAAAAAATCCCATTGCAAAATAATGCTTTTCATTCATGGAAATACCAGTCGATGGAAATAAATTTGACCGTTCATGCTTATCGGTCTATAAGTTAATTTGCATAATTTAGTGGAATTAAATTGGCCCGTGTGTATTTTCGTTAGTCATTATGTTTATCACAGCATACGGATACAGATAAATCTGTCAGACAGCACGAGAGCTGCATGAGAGCTGGAACGAGATGGAATGGCATCAAACAGATGGAAACCATGGAAACCATGTGTTTGATGTATTTGATACCATTCCACCCATTCCACTCCAGCCATTACCACCAGCCTGTTATCCCAATTAAGGTGCCACCAACCTCCTGTGAGAGAAACGTGCTTTTATAAACCCAATCGTTGCTTAACAATTGTAAATGCAATTGCGTGTTAAAAAGTGTTGATGGCCTGGTAAGTGAAGCGTGCTTCCCATTCACCATTCAAGTGCATATAGGCAACGGTAAGCAGGCTAGAGTGCGTCACATACCACTATCAATGAGCTAGAGACCGAATGCATTTAGAAAATGTACTTCATTGTTTGAAACCTTAAAGACTTCCATATGCCATTGAAACCAGTAGCCTATTTCTCTCATGTTCTATTGGTTTTCAAATTAACTTTATTTTATTGTCCAGTAACCAAAGACACAATCCTAGTCATATATGCAACCCATGCTAGCTCTTGCATCTAACGGATATTTTCATCTCTGTCACATGAAACGGCTCATAGTGTGGTCCGTTTTTGACAACGGTATTTTCCAGGTAATTGCATTATGTAACGAACATGCTGTTGCTGCATGTTCTGTTAAAATTAATAATAATCTATCTATGGCTGGACGCACTAATCAGGCTACACACACAATGCATATGGGTCCGGTAGATTTCTCAATTGTCCATTAAATGAAAATGCTGTGTGAGATCGACCAGTGCCCCCTCAAGGCCCACCATCCTGTTTTAGTAAATGTGACCAGTTTCAAGAATGTCACTACTGCAGTTTAGAATGTCACTACTTCAGTTTAGAATGTCACTACTTCAGTTTAGAATGTCACTACTTCAGTTTAGAATGTCACTACTTCAGTTTAGAATGTCACTACTTAAAACATTTTTTGGGGGGCAGAAATGCCACCTGTGAACTTTCATGTGCCTTAATAACATCTGTAAAGATGAGGAAAACAATTCAATTATGAGTCTAATTTCTGTATCCTGAGCATGTGACAAATAAACATAGATTTTATTTGATATAGTGTGTGTAATGTGAAGAACAACATGACCTGCACTAACGTCAGATTAGGGTATAGGCCAAGGACTAGATTGTGTATTTTTACTACTTTTAGTCTTGAAGTCTTTGTTTGTTTTCTACACTACCTTTCTCACTCTGTTTAGCACATGACCTCACATGTGAATCCTTAAAGAGATGGGTGGAGCTAAGGCCTAAGAGGGTGTGAACGATGCTGAATGGGTGTAGACAAAAAAGTTTATCAACTTTTAAAGCAGAATTACTTTCCCGTTGCTCCTCAACTGTAGTGGACGATATACAATTCTCTAGCGAGTCTCTACTTACTTTTGTTACTTTTATCCAAATGTGAAAAACACCATTTCAAATTTTGCTACATAGGACCGAATCCAGGTGGTGGGTCACAAATGGTTCCCTCTCACCGTGGCCCCTGGATATAATAGGCTTTGCGCAGGTCTCACACTGCTGCAGATGCTGTGAGGGCTGCAGTGGCTGCAGGTGCACCGCTGGCCTGGGTTGTGCTATGAACCATGGGACGCCCCTTTGCTAGCGCCTGTGTGCCGTTATGAGAGTGGGTGACAGGAATAAATGCCAGTGTCAGTATATATTACTCCCTGGCTAAATTAAGGGCGTTAATCAAATTTGGTATATAAATTCTCTGCCTGTCCTGAAGCCTTGTAGTGGCAGCAGGCAGGAGAGAAGTGATGGTGGGAAAGCTGGAACTTTTATTAGAAGAGCTGGTTGCTGCAAAGCCATGAATGTTTCATAAGGCACTTGTTCTCCAGTCACCTTTGATCGCAGTTGAGAACCTTTTTTCTTCCTAGTGATAAACAGCTTGAAGAAGAGTACTATTTTGTCAAGCTTTGGGGCTCAATGTGTTGCAATCAATGGTACCTTAAAGGGCTAGTAGCCTTCTCTTTTATATTCAAGAAAAAGCCAATAGGCTTACCAAGTTAGGTTGAAGTCACAACCAAGTGCGGTTGAAGACACAACCAAGTTAGGTTGAAGACACAACCAAGTTAGGTTGAAGACACAACCAAGTTAGGTTGAAGACACAACCAAGTTAGGTTGAAGACACAACCAAGTTAGGTTGAAGACACAACCAAGTGCGGTTGAAGACACAACCAAGTTAGGTTGAAGACACAACCAAGTTAGGTTGAAGACACAACCAAGTTAGGTTGAAGACACAACCAAGTTAGGTTGAAGACACAACCTAATTGCCTTCGTCTGCTCTAGTTCTGTGAAAGCAAGCTAATGAGGCTTTCTTCTAAACAAATTAGCATTCTCAGCTGAAATCTTGCAAATAAGTTTACTTTTCTGAAAAACAGAGAGCAACGGATCTGATGCCCGCAAAATACAATGCTACAGTACAGAAAAAGCATTATGACATAGCAATGACTTTTCATGGCCTTCAAATCTCAGTATGTGACATAGCCTACTGATATACTCCATTTTAAATTCCATGTGGTATGGCATGTTGAATGTGTGTAAAGGAAGCTGTGGTTATCATAAATCATACATTAGCATCAAAATATACCACTGACAGGATCTTCAGGGCAAGCAATATACAGTATTCCTGTATAACATCACAGTTTATGTCTGACATTCATGTACAATGTATTTTCTTTAGATCAGCATCTATACGGAAGTCAAAGGACTGATAAAAGCTACATAAACAGAGACAAAGTAATTTGCCATTACGGATTCAGAGAGCTTTCGCTCATACATTCATTTGCATATCTTAAATCACTGACAATGAATTAGATTGAAATTCTCTGTTTTATATGAATGTGTTCAAAATATATTTAAAGAGAGTAAAAGTTGAAGTAGGTACCATACTTCCAGAAGTGAGCGCTGGCAGAAGGATATATGCCACTCCTGTCCCTAATGGAAAGTTATGAGTGAGGAAGGAGAATATTCATGGCGTATTAAGGAGACATTTTAATTAGAATGTAAACTCTGTGTGAGATTGTAGCCTGCGGTTGAAATTACTGGTGTTATCGGTGGGAAAGAGGAGAGCTGTTCATCACATACAAAGAGACAGAGAGAGACAGAGAGACAGAGATATCCTTCTCCACCACACCAGACTCCTTATTTACCACCTCTGTGAGACAGCCCATCTGAAATCCTGTCATCACACTACTCTCAACTGTCACAGGCCGCACACCAGAGCTCACCCACATACAGCCTATCACACACCAGAGCTCACCCACATACAGCCTATCACACACCAGACATTTTATCAACAGCCCCAAAAAAAATCCTCATTGAGAGGGAGGGAGGGGAGAGAAAGAGAGGGAGGGGAGAGAAAGAGAGGCAGGGGAGAGAAAGAGAAGGAGGGGAGAGAAAGAGAGGCAGGGGAGAGAAAGAGAAGGAGGGGAGAGAAAGAGAGGGAGGGGAGAGAAAGAGAGGGAGGGGAGAGAAAGAGAGGGAGGGGAGAGAAAGAGACGGAGAGGAGAGAAAGAGACGGAGAGGAGAGAAAGAGAGGGAGGGGAGAGAAAGAGAGAGGGGAGAGAAAGAGAAGGAGGGGAGAGAAAGAGAAGGAGGGGACCCCCTACATAGAGACCACTGTGGTGGAACAATAAACATAACTTATCCTTCAACCCCCTACATAGAGACCACTGTGGTGGAACAATAAACATAACTTATCCTTCAACCCCCTACATAGAGACCACTGTGGTGGAACAATAAACATAACTTATCCTTCAACCCCCTACATAGAGACCACTGTGGTGGAACAATAAACATAACTTATCCTTCAACCCCCTACATAGAGACCACTGTGGTGGAACAATAAACATAACTTATCCTTCAACCCCCTACATAGAGACCACTGTGGTGGAACAATAAACATAACTTATCCTTCAACCCCCTACATAGAGACCACTGTGGTGGAACAATAAACATAACTTATCCTTCAACCCCCTACATAGAGACCACTGTGGTGGAACAATAAGCATAACTTATCCTTCAACCCCCTACATAGAGACCACTGTGGTGGAACAATAAGCATAACTTGTCCTTAATCTGCAAATGGAAGTGAGGTCATTTGAACATGGAGTATCCATTTAACTCCTCATAAATAAAACTCAACGATAGGGACGGCTCTAACAAAGGGGTTGTAATACCTCGTAAGAAGAACCAGCAGTGCTGAGTGGTTTGCTCGGGGAGGAAGAGAGGCTTGGAAAAATACATGGAATTGTTCTACTTCCATTTGACATTATGTGGCCCAAGGCAAGCAGTGTAATACCAACCACACAGGAGGGGGTTGTTTGTTTGTGTGTGTGTAGAAACAAGAACACTGCAATCGTTCCGTTTCCCCAGGAGTCATGCAGCAGGATAGTCTAGTATGTAGTTCTGTTTCCCCAGGAGTCATGCAGCAGGATAGTCTAGTATGTAGTTCTGTTTCCCCAGGAGTCATGCAGCAGGATAGTCTAGTATGTAGTTCTGTTTCCCCAGGAGACACAACACTACCTCGGTACCTTTTACTCAATTACCTCCCTTTAGCATCTGTTATTTATCTGAGCCTTCCAGTCCAACTGTAGTTGTAAAGACTCCAGACAGACTCAGCGGTTCTCCAGGTACCCATCTTCTCTCCCCGGCCTGGCCTGCCACCACACGATTATTTGGTCCTAATCTGCGGGGCAAGGTCGATGGCAGCGGGGGCGGGCATGAATCAGCCGTCTGGGGGACGGAAGGCGACCGGTGGACAGATACTCACCAAACAGATTGCTGGAGTGGCCTTGCTTGGAGACAGGCCTCAGCTCATTGGATCCCCAGGCGTAGCGCTTGTAACTGTCCCAGGCAAATGTCATCATCTGCGGGCAGAGGGACAGGGACAAGGGGGAGAAATAGGTTTAGGTCTAAGCAGATCAATGAAGGGTGATTCACTTCCTATGGGTGTTTTGGTCATTATGGGCAGTTTTGTTAAATAATAATTGTTGGCCTATTTGCGAGATGATTGAGACTTTAGGCTATTTTATGTTGAACAACATGTTGATCAGCCTAAATATATTAACTGTGCAGGGAAGTCTGTCAATCATTTAGTAGACCTTACACTGGAAAAATCTATAAGACGTCTCAGTTTGATGTCTTCAGTGACCCTGGTTTGTGATACTTAACCCCTGAGAGACGGCAGGATGATACATTCATTCGGACATTTGCAAAAATAATAATAATACCAAGCTACATGCGTCACAAGGTTGTTCTTCAAATCAGTGACTTCTGACAGTTTCTATTTGGGTCCCAGAGACTGTAACAGAAGCCTAATCCTTCTTAAAATCAATGGAATAATAGCTGAGAACCCTAAATGGGGATGACAGGATAAATCCTTTGCTTCCCTGGTGACTCAACCCAGATGGAGTCAGATAAATTGTTTAAAAAAGCTGTTAAAACAAGGACAGCTTTACAAATTTTTCAAATTTGAATGAAAATGTATATTATTACTCACTTAAAACTCTGATCTATAAAGTTGACTTTGTTGAGTGTCTGTGAGATTTTGCTCACCATTTTCTATCGCAACACTACTGCTTTCGGCTATAGTACAACCCAACTAAGTTTTTGAAGTCACATATGGGAAAATAACAGGCCAAAAAGAATTAGGTCTATTGAAGTGATAAATTGGAAGGGAATGGGTTTTTCTGGCTGCACTAACAATGTACCCCAACACAGTGCTAGTGTCGAAACTCTCTCTTTGCACAGTCAGTTCTCAGTTCTCCTCTGCAGGGAAGCGACTACCAGTGTGTCCTCTAGTGTTTGTGTGTTTGTAGTTGGGAGGATTAGGCTGTAAGGGAAAAGAGAGAAGTATGCTGCCATTGAAGCTGAAATCCCCCTCGAGCAAAATATGAGACCAGACAGAGATTAAAATAATGTTTTCTCCAGGAATCTCAGCCGGTCAGATCCACACAGGGAGATGGGGTCAACTCAACGCTGTCTATTGAAAATCACTAGCAAAACAATCTAAGTGGATGAGGATAGCCACTATATCCATGCTATCCCCACATCCTATGACACAAATCTTTAGAGAGTCCAGGGTCTTAAACAACACAGTCCCTTTTAAGCGGAGCAGCGGGCCGTGAGATATTACTCATCTGTATTTTCTGGAGAGTTTTCTGAGATCGAAACGTCTTTCTGCGATACTTAATCAAGCGGAGGAAAAACAAGCACGCCCAACAACAAAGTGTTTATTAATGATGTCTGCCCTTCCTGCAATGTGAGCACCATAGCAACCACTGTGTTCTCTCTCGGTTACCTCTGCCATTTCAAATGATGAGATTATGTTGATAATAATGCACAAGATATAGTTGGCAAATTACTGGAGCACCAAGATGGAAAGATTGGAATTAAATTGAGTGCTAAAAAGTCAATTGTCCGTGACAGATAGAAGAGATGGAACAGGAGAACCTACCCTTCACAGTCCTAACACTTTATCCTAAGTGTGAGAGTGTGTGTTTGGATCAGTCCATCATGGAAAGTCCACTGTGTAGGCTTAAGATTGTGGGAGAAAGTGGTGTTTATGGAAAGGCACCTCTCACCCTTTTTCCCTTGATAAAACTAACCCACCTCCGAAACAAACAGCCCCAGAACACAAACATCCCACTGTCTGAGGCCCCCCTGTAGAGAATGCTGGTGGGAAGTCATTTACAGCTCAGCGTGGACGCCCCATACCAGCCAGCAGTCTCCTTCAGGAATTAGATTAGTTTATCGACTTCCACACAAAGAGGGAGAGAGGGAGAGAGGGAGAGAGAGAGGGGGAGAGAGAGAGAGAGATCTTGCCTCAATGAGTCCAGGGTTTAAATTACCCAGAACCCCTGGGCTCCACCTCCTCGTAGCCTAGCGGTGCTTACACCTTACTCTTAAGCAGCAGTGGTCCTGCTGAGAGGACGCCAGCTACAAGCCAGCGGTTCTGTTGGTTGGTGTAGCTAGTAGCTAGGCAAATGGGAGCCAGAACCATTTGTCAGAGCAACTCAATTAGAAGCTGTGGGGCTGTATTGATTCTCATTCAGAGGTATTAGGATTTCTTTGCAATACAAAGCAGCATGCTGTTCTGGTGGACTATTCCCCAATGGGAAAGGTTTTGTTCACTGTGGGTTACCTTTCTCCATCCAGACAGCTCTATATTCAGCCTCCTGCACAAAGCCTGGTCTTCCAGCAGCGTGGTCTGACCAGAGGCACAGGGACCGGCACAGCCAAGAGCGACTTCTGCTCCTGCTCAGAAGAAGCGCCAGCCTCCCTGATTTACAAGGCTGTAATTGCTTTTCCAGTCAGGGTTTAATGCAAGTGTTTGAGTCAAAATGTAATCTTGTCATTCATGGCTCTCTCTCTCTGCATGCTGTCTGTCTGACTGACTGTCTGTTGGTGGGCAGATTTGTGGCAGGAGCTCTCCCATTGTTTACCGCTGGCATTGTCTAGCCCAAAGACGTCACGGCAACACTGGAATGAGGTGACAGCCCAGATGTGATTACCGCACCGACAGCGGGTGCTGGGGGGGGGGGGGACAAACAGAGATCATGCTGGGATATCACTAGGGCTCTCCTATATGGCATCTACAGTTGCCCTAGGGTGCAGAGTAGGCGCGGTTATTCAAATATTTGAATATCCGAACGGACGTTAGTATTCAAACACTTGTGTGAGTGTATTCTTTTAGGCCTATTTTATCAATGAAAAAGCTTTGTCTTAATTAAATAAAATTCTTGTGACATAGTTACATGAAAGGTGCGTTGAGCAACTGATGAGCAGTTAGTCCTCCAGTCAGCCCTGCCAACAAATAGTCATCTTCCCCTCTTCAAATAACTATTACAGACACGCACCTGAAGGAGGACCTGACACAGATCGTGGCCAAACTCTGACCACCTGAAGGAGGACCTGACACAGATCGTGGCCAAACTCTGACCACCTGAAGGAGGACCTGACACAGATCGTGGCCAAACTCTGACCACCTGAAGGAGGACCTGACACAGATCGTGGCCAAACTCTGACCACCTAAAGGAGGACCTGACACAGATCGTGGCCAAACTCTGACCAGAAAAAGTTTTTGTAACAGAATCAGTTCTATCATGGCGAACATCTTTTTTCTATCATGTCGACTTCTCTTTCACTGTTGCCTTTAGCCAAAAACGACCGAAGAAAAGCTGTCTTTCCACTGTTGTAGTGCCCTCTGCATTTGCGTCATTCTGATTGGTCAAGAGAGTCGTGAGCAATTTGTTAGATTCTTTTGAATTTAGACTATCTGGATGTGCAGCAGGTGGCCTAGCAGTTAGAGTGTTGGGACAGTAACTGAAAGGTTACAGGTTCTAATACCTGAGCCGACAAGGTGAAAAACTTGTCGATGTGTCCTTGAGTAAGGCACTTAACCCTAATTTGCTCCAGGGACACGGTACTACTATGGCTGTCTCTGTAGGTAGGCCGTCTGAAGTATTTCTCTGCCATCGACCTGTATAGTATAGTTAACCATCCAACATCCACCAATGTATAGTGTACATATTCAGCCAACCACTCATACTATGCTATGTCTTTTTATAGCTTTTTTTTGCACTCCAGATATCTTGTAGTTCTATACTTTTTCATACTGCCGCTCTATGTATCATGTACCGTGTATCTGTCTTTTGTGTATTTTCGTTGTGGCATTTTTCACCTGCCCTGTGTTTTTGTTGTAGCTGCTTGACAATGAAATTTCCCCCCCGGGGGATCAATAAAGTACCTATCTATCTATCTATCTATCTATCTATCTATCTATCTATCTATCTATCTATCTATCTATCTATCTATCTATCTATCTATCTATCTATCAAAGACAGGGCTCTGAGGAGGTAGGAGACAGAGAGACTCCTGGATGGCTGTGTTTGGTCGCAGCAGAGACACCCTTTGACCTGCTGAGCCAGGCTAGATCTATGCAGGAGAGTCAGTCAGAAGGGACCTGAAAGTGGATCTGGGCATAGCGTGCTCTGCTGTGTGTAAAGAGGATTAACCTCCCTCAGTGTGTTGTCCTTCTAAGACGTTAGGGAGGGGGCAGAGCAGATCAACGGCAGATGTCTATTGATTCATAAACAGCCCCTAGGGAGTACTTTATTTTTTATAGGCCTAACAGTATGTGGGTTGGTTGGAGAGTCAAGTGTGTCATGTGAGGACAAAACAGGGATGGGGCAGAGTAGAACTACCAACAGAACGTTTCTGAATCACGAGTTATAACCTCGCTATTCAAAAGAGAAAGGAATCAAAGGGCTCGGCCGAATCTTTAAAACTATTCCCTCTGCTGACCTGCCCAGAACTTTCAGCTAGTTTGGGGAACCTGGGAAATAATCATCCGTTTACCAAATTTCCATTTCCCTTATCCCCTGCTGTCAGACCATCCCCCTCTCCCCCCTCATCCCACATTGAGGACTCTCAGAGCAGTGTGTGAAGGAGAGCAGACCTCTGATGTGGAGAACGGACAAATAGAACGAGCTTGGAAGCTCTAACTCGGGCCATTTGACTGGTAAACAAATGGGGTGCGTTCGTAAATTCGCTCAGAATAACAACACCTGTTGAATACGGCCGGTGTTAGTAAACGTTGGCAAAAAAGCTTAATTAAATTGTTGCCAGCAGAACAGTTATAGTCACCAACGCTCTGGATAACATGAAAACAGCCTAACCATCTCTGCTAGGGCGAGAAAAATTGTCAGAGTGAGGTGTTCTCTCATTTGTGTCTGGAAGTAGCTAGCAAGCTAGCCAACGTTAGCCAGATAGCTTGGGTGTTTGACTGCCGTTATGAGGTCAGAACGCTCGGATCAACCTTACTCCTGTAAGGATTTATGTTCAGAGAGGTCTCTGGAAACCTTTATGGTTTTCAGGTTTAGTTTTTTTTTGTTCGCGCCGGTTCATGGTTGCTGTCTCTCCTTCCCTTACCTGAATAAAGGAATGTTTTTGCAACACAGCTCTGTGCTTCGGGTCCTGTCTCATAGCGACTGTGACAACTCCTCGGCCAGAGCGTCAAGATTGCGCTCTGAACAATCTGAGAGCAAAACGCTCTGAATTTACGAACGGGCGATCTGACAACGCTCTGAATTTACGAACGGGCGATCTGACAACGCTCTGAATTTACGAACGCTCTGAATTTACCAGAGCACACTCTGAGCGCTCTCTGGCACTCCAGATTGAATTTACGAACACATTCATGGGTACACTCGCAATGGCTGCCTGGTATTGTGACGCAACAATTTCCATTGTATTCTGGAATGTTCTATCAACTGATAGTCCCAGTCGGTATTAGATAGAAATTCACGACCCCACTTGTGGGGAAAACAACCTGTGGTTTAGTCAATTACAAAACTACATTTAAAGAAAAGTACAACATGTCTAAACATTACTTTTCAACATTGCCTGCTCCCGAGTGTTCTCACTAATAGAAAAACGTAATATTGTAGGGCTTCCCTCATGGCCCTTTTCATGATGGTGCTAGCAGACATGTGAGTGAGTGAGTGAGTGCTAGCCAGCTTTTACAATGGGGGTCAATAGAACAAAAAGGTTGTTTTCACCAATTTGTGGGCGTCGTCGAGGGGAATTCCTTATTATTACAGGAATATCGACACAGACTATGCTGGATTGCCATGGTAATGTAGAATGTTCATTCAAATGATGTGGTTCATGCAATGGAAGGTATTTTTGTAATGTCAGTTGAATTGACTCAACAAATCACAGCACGAATTGAAGGGTATACTTCCAGCTTTTACTTCCTGGCATGGGTTTTTGTAAAAAAAATATACAGGTTAAAACTAGAGCTGTGGTGGTCAATACATTTCTTCAGCCGGTGATTGTCAAACAAATAACTGTTGGTCTCACAGTAATTGACCTTTAAATAACATAAACACATTTAACATCTCCTGGCTTCCATTCATAGCCTACAAGCCACTGATGCAGACATTTGGAACATCTACATTTTAAAAATAAATCCATGTAATATAGCCTACACCTTCACAATAAATCCATTATTTATTTTAGACAGGTCTAAAGAAGCATGATATGAAGAAAATGTAGTCTATTTCAGAAGAACAGAATAGCGTACTCTGAGCCAGCTGGCTGTGGGCTACACTAGTTCATTTAGTTCACTTAATAAAAAATAGAAAGGATATTTTCTCCAAACTGCTTTATTTAGAGTTAATAATGTAACTTTAGTTGTGATACAAACGTTGAACTATATGTTTAGATATTTAATACATTGTAAGGCGACTAATGATGATTTGAAAAAAGTCGATTGAAAGGCATGTGCAGGCTGTACACACTTCATCAGTCTCTCATTCACAACTTGACAATTTGATAATGCCTAGACTTTCACGGCGGCATCCCCTTTGTGGCCGTAGTGCCCTTCTCGGATCTTTCTCACAGGCAACAAGTGAAGACAGACACGTCGGGGACGCAACTGCGCGCGTCCTTATCCAATTCCGAGGTGCATATTGAAGATAGTGGAAGTGTCCACATTTACTTTTCGTCAGCCAACAAGATGAGTAGACCTAACGAACAGCAGAAGACTAGCCTACGTCAATCTACTATCCTCCATTGTACAAAAGTCAACCTATTCTACTCAAATTAATACAACCACTAAATCAAAAAACCTGTTTTACGCAACGTGGCTGACGCAACAGATCAGAACGTTTACCTTACAATGTTGATAAACTATTTCTTCACATTATAAGTGCAGCAATGCTCACATGATAGTAGACTGTAAGTGCAAACGTTCCATTAACAGAAAACACCATTATCAACAGTGACAGCAAATACAATTATGAATGTAATGTTTTTATTATAAAGGTGCTTTTTATGGTGAAAATGATCTTCCCAAACTTGAAACTCATGCTCTGCTTATGTATTCCAGTTAGGCTCTACAGCCATTTTGCATTGACGTCAGAGTGATTAGAGGGACAATAGAGTGCTGAGTACCAGGCAGTTAGCAACTTTGGTAGGCTACTAATGACCATCAGCAGCATCAGAGCTTGAAGAAACCTAATTACCGTGACTAAACGGTCCCATGGAATTTGACTGCCTTCATGACGTGACCGCAGGTGGGGTGGAAATACAGTCACCGCGACAGCCCTTATTAAGACAAGATGATTCAGATAACTCTTTCCGACACTATTCAACAAGTGACCAGCTTCCGCATTTGGAATGACTGGGACAGCACAGAAAGTTTGCCATCAAAGTGAAAAATAAACACAATAGTAGTGAATTTCATCAAACTATTCAGCGAACACATAGCATTACTGCTTTACTGTCATTATATTCATTTAGACGTTTTGAAAATAATTTACAGACACTTTATTACTGGATTTCCCAACCGCTGGTCACGTTTTCAATGCTAATCCTGTAGAATCCAGCAATGGCGCTAGTTACATGAATTTGTTTATTTTCAAACGCTTCCGCGTGGAATTATAACATTGTCTTAACCTTCTCATCTTCAACCTAGGCATGGGTACACTCAAAATGGCTGCCAGTCCACCCATTATGCCTTCATTGACTTGAATGGAGGCACACTATCTATGAATTATATTTATATAGTGCAGGAGCTCTGTGCCTTGGATGTTTCTGAAGGAGATGAGAGACAGATAGAGAGACAGAGACAGATAGTGCCGGCGGAGGGCACAGAACACAGGGCTCAGGACAAGAAGCTGTAGGAGAGGCGAGTTGGATAAGATCCTGTTAGCAGAGCTTTTTGCCTGGCTGAAGCTAACATGAGGTGACAAATGTAGATCTTTGTTTCTTTGATTACTTAAATACAACATGAAGCTAATATAGTCAGTCCAGAGAGTGCTGGTGACAGCTGATATAGTTAATGGGAGTACGGCACAAAGACCTGCACGCTTGCTTGAGAACACTGGATGTGTAGCACTGGACAAGTAGCACTGGACGTGTAGCCTATTCTTTGATCATTATAAGTGCATATGATGAAATCACTGCTATCATTATGTAAATGCAGCCAAGCAGAGAAATCTAATCATCGGCACTCTGACTGTGCCTGGCTATTTCCTCATCTCAAGCACATCCAGTACCTTATCCTCTCTGCCCAGCACGATTCGCCTCACAGGACCAACTACGATCAGCATCTCTAATTCATAATATTCCCACCAGCCCGACAACTTCACAAGGAGTCATGCTGTATCTGGCCCACAACTACAAGGAGTCATGCTGTATCTGGCCCACAACTGCAAGGAGTCATGCTGTATCTGGCCCACAACTACAAGGAGTCATGCTGTATCTGGCCCACAACTACAAGGAGTCATGCTGTATCTGGCCCACAACTACAAGGAGTCATGCTGTATCTGGCCCACAACTACAAGGAGTCATGCTGTATCTTGCCCACAACTACAAGGAGTCATGCTGTATCTGGCCCACAACTACAAGAAGTCATGCTGTATCTGGCCCACAACTACAAGGAGTCATGCTGTATCTGGCCCACAACTACAAGGAGTCATGCTGTATCTGGCCCACAACTACAAGGAGTCATGCTGTATCTGGCCCACAACTACAAGGAGTCACGACTACACAGTGTATGATGTTAGGAGCTGCTGGGAATTGAATTGTCATAGAGAATAGCATTAGCATAGCCTAGCACCTAGCTCCTCATTAAATCCATTCTGGTTTTGTGCAGCTTGCACAGGTAAAATGCCACATTCCCATCAACGTCCTTATCATCTGTAATAGGACTAGGTGAACGAATAGCAGTCACAAAGACAGCTATCTTGGCTGCAACATTGAGCTAAGTGAGTGATAGAGACAAGCACAAGAAGCAACGGCTCCTGATAGGTCAGCTCTGCTCTTTACTGCCGTTAAAGCCAGTCTGCAGGAGCAGAAATCTTCAGCAACAGACCATAACAATACAGAATCTGTGTCATTGTTTCACTCTAGGGTCTAGTAAACAAGACTGCAGCCTCTTGTCAGGATCATCATGTATCCCAGTGCGCCAGGTTTTACAGCCTTCTAGAGTCTTCACCAGATTAGAAGCCAGTAAGCTCTTCATCACATTCCGCAATCTATTCCCAGCATGGCACTGCTTCTGCTGCCTCCCTCCTGCTCCACACACAGACCACATCAGCCACACAATCTGTTTACTTCATAAAGAGTAGGCACTTCTACTGCTCTCTGTGTCTGTGTGTTGTCTATGCTACATGATGCATGCTGTAATGTGAGAGTCCTTGCACAAACATGTTTTTCCCCTGACACACATTCAAGCACACACTGATTCAAGGCTTTTACGGAACAACAGATGCGGGCTAATTGAAGGAGACATAATGTAATTGTGGAAGAATTCATCAAACACAGAACAGAAGTGTCCCCCAGGAGAGTCCAGGTAGGTAGTGTAGGAAAGTCTCTGAGCAAAGCCCTCAGATGAAGGATGGTGTCCCAGTGGAGATGGATTCACACCAACGTGGAGGACCAGCGTGGAGGACCAGAATGGTGCAGGTATCCTTTGATGTAATTATACCTAGTATTTTATTGCATTCCTGTTTCATTGCCGTGTGTGTTGGGGAATTCCACAATAAAGGAATTGTGCTGAGACTCAGATTTTTCACTTCAAATGTATGCCAAACAAAAAACATTGATTTCAAAGTTTAACAAACCATACAACTCTATGCACAAGCACGACTTTTAACAATTTACACTGAAAATGTTACAAAAACACTGGAAGAACTGTGAAGTTTGGTAACAGAATTTTGGTCAAATCTTCCTCAGTTTTTTATGTCCACATTTTCCCCCAAACTCTAAAATATCTGCTTCTGGATTAAGATTCAACAATATCTGTAGAAAGAATAGGGTGTCAGCTATGACATGACACAGTGACTTAGAAAACATCTATTTTGTTTACTGAACTACAGTAAGCGAAGTGGATTTACACCCTGTAACGGAATTGTGGTAAAGGAATTTCATCATGGGTCCCTGATCTGTACGACACAGAAATGCATAATTATTGATATGAATGTCATTCTCTTCATGGTAATGTATCCTGAATAGGTGCACAAAGGTATACATTTGCATATTTCTGTATTATTCTACACAATGGCTATTATTTTAATGAGCTCTGCCCCCAAACACGACCAAATCTGAACCAGTCATAGACGTCTATGTTTCACAAGTTTGGACATCATAAGTACAGCACAGTAGAGATCAGTACAGTACAGAACAGTACATTATAGTGTACTCAACTCTAGTGTGCTCTACTGTGTACTGTACTGTACTCTACTGCACTGTACTGTACTATCCTTTACAGTACCAGTGTTTCCGCTAGCGCCGTCTGTACGACTCATTTTCACTTAAATTAACTAGGCTACTTTTCAATTCGCCAGTCAGAAAGAAAAAGTCTGCTGTGCCCTCTCTCGCTAGAATGAATGATATGCATCTTCTAGCATCTATTGACTCTTCCTAGAGCTGGCCACACGGCCAAACTGAGCAATCGGAGGAAAAGGGCCTTGGTCAGGGAGGTGACCAAGAACCCAATGGTCACTCAGAGAGCTCTAGAGTTCCTCTGTGGAGATGGGAAAACCTTCCAGAAGGACAACCATCTCTGCAGCACTCGCCCAATCAGGCCTTTATGGTAGAGTGGCCAGGCGGAAGCCACTCTTCAGTAAAAGACACATGACAGCCCACTTGGAGTTTGCCAAAAGGCACCTAAAGACTCTCAGACCATGAGAAACAATGAGATTCTCTGGTCTGATGAAACCAAAATTGAACTCTTTGGCCTGAATGCCAAGCGTCACGTCTGGAGGAAACCTGGCACCATCCCTACGGTGAAGCATGCTGGTGGCGGCATCATGCTCTGGGGATGTTTTTCAGCAGCAGGGACTGGGAGACTAGTCAGGATTGAGGGAAAGATGAACGGAGCAAAGTACAGAGAGATCCTTGATGAAAACCTGCTCCAGAGCGGTCAGGACCTCAGACTGGTGCGAAGGCTCACCTTCCAACAGGACAACGACCCTAAGCACACAGCCAAGACAACGCAGGAGTGGCTTTGGGATAAGTTCTGAATGTCCTTGAGTGGCCCAGCCAGAGCCGGGCTTCAACCCGATCTAACATCTCTGGAGAGACCTGAAAATATCTGTGCAGCGACGCTCCCCATCCAACCTGACAGAGCTTGACAGGATGTGTAGATAAGAATGGGAGAAACTCCCCAAATACAGATGTGCCAAACTTGTAACGTCATACCCAAGAATAATCAAGGCTGTAATCCCTGCCAAAGGTGCTTCATCAAAGTACTGAGTAAAGGGTCTGAATACTAAATGTCATATTTCTTTATTTTTTTTCTTCTATAAATTAGGAATTAAAAAAAAAAAACTTTTTACAGCAATTTTAGAATAAATCTGTAACGTAACAAAATGTGGAAAAAGTAAAGGGTTCTGAATACTGTATAATATATTGATATAGGTCTACAGATTTAATCAAAGTTTTGACAATGGAGTAGTCAACTGCTGCTTTTTGTGTAGCAAAGCCCATGTTTAACAACTGCTTCATTCTTCAATCATACCTGTATACCTGAGAAAATGCCTCTTAAAAGGAAGTTTAAAGCCTGTGGAAGTCAGCAGACTCTTACAGGATTCTTTAAAGGCTCAGTACAGTCAAAATAAAGTTTTATATCATATTGACTTGGTTCTGGTTGTGAGAGCAAGAATTACAAGATTATGGTATAATTTGTTATTGCATCAAATGGTTGTTTTATGGAACAGAATAGGGTTCTCAGAACACTCTCATATGTGTGTGTTCTTCTGAGTTGGGCCTTTGGGGCTTTAATGCTGACAGTAGATTTACGATGTCTTTGGTGATAAAAACCTAAAAGACTTCATTCCATAGCATGAACTTGTGACCCCAGCTGGCGGCAGGTAGCCGAGTGGTTAGAGTGTTGGGCCAGTAACCGAAAGGTTGCTGGATCAAATCCCTGAGCTGACAAGGTAAAAAATCTGTCGTTCTGCCCCTGAACAAGGCAGTTAACCCACTGATCCTAGGCTGTCATTGTAAATAAGAATTTGTTCCTAACTGACTTGCCTGGTTAAATAAAATATAAACTGTGGTTTGTGACAACTATGATTTCCCTTTGTAGCTGATTTGGTAATGAAACTTTGAGTTTTAATCACTTAATTCATAAACAAAATTGATATCAGTAAAAACACTAATTGATAGGTCTACCTTCAATACTGTGTTGATATTAGTTGGGTCTTTACTTCAACATGTATTTCTTATACCTGGTAGATGTCTTTTTCATCTGACTAGAAATTAAAGCCTTTGCTGGATAGAAATGTTTGAAAGAATGTATACATGTCTAAAAATATATATTTTGACATGCTCATATGAACTTCACGTTGGTGCTCATGGGTCCTTTTACATATGGAAATTACCTGTTCTCTCGTTGTTCTACATCCATCATCTCTCTGCCATGATCTCTTTAAAGCACGCCAACACTACTGACCCACAGCAAGAACGCTCTGAAGGAATAAACAGGAAAATAACAACAAAGGCCTTTGTAGAACACGACTAAAAATAAATACACATACAGCACACAAAGATGCCACACACCCGTTTATTGCCCTGCAGAGTAGCAAAAACTCTCTCCACTGGCCACTGGAGAAAAATGAACGAGACAGTGAGAGAGAGAGAGAGTGAGAGAGACAGTGAGAGAGAGAGAGACAGTGAGACAGTGAGAGAGAGACAATGAGACAGTGAGAGAGAGAGAGAGAGAGAGAGTCACTTCCCCAAATTTGAACAAGTAGTCCGGGGCTTTGAGGACCTCTCTGAAATAGAAAGGCTGCCGATCCTTTTGGGGGAAGACATGGACAGCTGTGCGCTGGCAGCATGCTATGTTGCTGCCTGCCACAAGTTGAGGGACAGTGCCTGACATATTTAATGCCTTTTTTTCCTATGTTGTTATTTTGTTCTTTGATGTAATTATATATTTTTTAAAATATATGTGTATATATATATATATATATATATATGTATGTGCGTGTGTATGTATATGTATATATATATATATATATATATATATATATATATATATATATATATATATATATATATATATATATATATATATAAAATAGAAAAAAATATATATAAATATATATATAAATAAAAATTGATGTATGATACTTTGGCAATATGTACATTGTTGCGTCATGCCAATAAAGTGAATTGAATTGAATTGAGAGAGAGAGAGAGAGAGAGAGAGGGAGAGAGAGAGAGAGGGAGAAGTGTACACAACATATTACAGTTATCTCTCATGCACGCCTGTTACACTGGTGTGGGTGGCGAATCCCGTTTTGGTTAAAGTCCTTGAAGAGATAGCAATTGAAGATGGAAACGTTGAAGTGTCAGTCACTCCTTATAATCTGTAAGCAAATCATTATTAGGATTGGGCACATCTGTGTATTTGCTTGTAGGGTTGGGAATTGCCAGGGACCTCACGATAAGATATTATCACGATACTTGCTGATACGATTTGGATTGCGGTTCTCACGATTCTACATGTATTGCAATTCGATACTGCAATTTTACTGTGATTTGATGTTCCAAAATATATTTCTCACTAAATGTCTGCTGCAGAGAGACAGAGAGAGCATGAGAAAACATGTTTTGATAAGTCAGGGAAATCAAAGTGCTGAAAACATGTTGCCTCACTATTTAAAAAGAAGATGGAGAACAAGCTATAGGATGAAAAATAGTTTTGCCACAGGTAAAGCCAACTAGCGCTAGCTAATGCTACCTGCTGAACAATTTGGTTCATTTTTCAGCAGTCTTATGGCTTGGGGGTAGAAGCTGTTAATGCCGAGAAGTTGCCATACCAGGCGACGAGGATCTGGGGACCCATGCCAAATCTGCTGAGTGGGGAAAAGGTGTCTTGGTGTGTTTGGACCATGATACTTTGTTGGTGATGTGGACATTAAGGAACTTGAAACTCTCGACCCCCTCCAGTACAGCCCCGTCGATAAGAATGGGGTTTGGTCCTCTTTTTCCTGTAGTCCATAATCATCTCCTTTGTCTTGATCACGTTGAGGGAGAGGTTGTTATCCTGGCACCACATGGCCAGGTCTCTGACCTCCTCCCTATAGACTGTCTCATCGTTGTCAGTGATCAGGCCAACCACTGTTGTGTCGTCAGCAAACTTAACGATGGTGTTGAAGTCGTGCTTGGCCACGCAGTCGTGGGTGAACAGGGAGGACAGGAGGGGACTAAGCACGCACCCCTGAGGGGCCCCAGTGTTGAGGATCAGCGTGGCAGATGTGTTGTTGCCTACCCTTACCACCTGGGGGCGGCCCGTCAGGAAGTCCAGGATCCAGTTGCAGAGGGAGGTGTTTAGTCCCAGGATCCTTAGCAAAGTGATGAGCTTTGTGGGCACTATGGTGTTGAACGCTGAGCTGTAGTCAATGAACAGCATTCTCACATAGGTGTTCCATGGTATCCGACAAGAGACGCGTCCAACCATGATGTATATGGGTAAAATAGTCTAGCTAGCTACATTTTCAGATATTACACGTTTACATTTTGAAAGAAAGTGGTTTCATTTCAAGTTAAAGAGTACTGTTAGCTAGCTAACGTTAGCTGGCTGGCTCGCTAGCTAACGACATGTGTATGATTTGTATCTCAGAGTAATTTGCTTTGCTAGTTATAGCCTAATGTTAGCTAGCTAACATTGAACCTGGTTGGTTAGCTACCTGCAGATTCAGGCAGGGTAGTAAGGTCATGAGTTGTGATTATGGTTAATTGTTTACCTAGCTAGCTAGCTAGCTAGCTACATGTCTTAACAAAAGACTCCACTATGCAATAATGTTACTGCAACTGTTGATAGACGTACTAGCTGGTAAATTTGCTCTGGCTATCTGCTCCGATTTCAGACAACAGGTAAGAAAGTCTAGGTAGCTACATTTTCAGATATTACACACATTTTGACATAAAGTATTTTCATTTCAAGTTAAAGTGTACTGTTCGCTAGCTGGCTGGCTAACTAGCGTTACATTGTGCGTTGGGATTATGTTTTAATGTTTACCTAGCTAGCTATCTCGCCACATGTCTCAACAAAAGACTCATCTTAGTGTGCCAGAGCGCAGAATAACTGAGGAATTTACAAACGCTCAACACCTGTTGAATACGGCCGGTGTCAGTTAACATCGGCAAAGAAGCATAATTAAATTGTTGCCGGCAGCAGTTAGTCACCAACGCTCTGGATAACATGACAACAGCCTAACCAGCTCTGCTAAGGTGAGTAAAATGGCCAGAGTGGGGTGTTCTCTCATTATGTGTCTGGAAGTAGCTAGCCAATGTTAGCCAGTTCGCTTGGGTGCGTGAATGCCGTTGTGAGGTCAGAACCTTTGAATCAATCCTACTCATTGGCCAGAGCATCCAGTGTGCGCTCTGAACGCGAAACGCTCTGAATTTACGAACTGACAATCTGACAGCACAGCTCTAGATAACATAACAGCCAAACCAGCTCTGCTAGGGAGAGTAAAGTTTTGTGAGCTGTTCTCTCTCATTAGACAGACAGACAGACAGACAGACAGACAGACAGACAGACAGACAGACAGACAGACAGACAGACAGACAGACAGACAGACAGACAGACAGACAGACAGATAGATAGATAACTAACACTATAACTAACAGTATAACTAACAGTATAACTAACACTATAACTAACACTATAACTAACAGTATAACTAACACTATAACTAACACTATAACTAACACCATAACTAACACTATAACTAACAGTATAACTAACACTATAACTAACACTATAACTAACACTATAACTAACACTATAACTAACAGTATAACTAACACTATAACTAACACTTTAACTAACACTATAACTAACACTATAACTAACACTATAACTAACACTATAACTAACAGTATAACTAACACTATAACTAACACTATAACTAACAGTATAACTAACAGTATAACTAACACTATAACTAACACTATAACTAACAGTATAACTAACACTATAACTAACACTATAACTAACACTATAACTAACAGTACAACTAACACTATAACTAACACTATAACTAACAGTACAACTAACACTATAACTAACAGTATAACTAACAGTATAACTAACAGTATAACTAACAGTATAACTAACAGTATAACTAACACTATAACTAACAGTATAACTAACAGTATAACTAACACTATAACTAACACTATAACTAACAGTACAACTAACACTATAACTAACAGTATAACTAACACTATAACTAACAGTACAACTAACACTATAACTAACACTATAACTAACAGTACAACTAACAGTACAACTAACAGTACAACTAACACTATAACTAACACTATAACTAACACTATAACTAACAGTATAACTAACAGTATAACTAACACTATAACTAACACTATAACTAACAGTATAACTAACACTATAACTAACAGTATAACTAACACTATAACTAACAGTATAACTAACACTATAACTAACACTATAACTAACAGTATAACTAACAGTATAACTAACACTATAACTAACACTATAACTAACACTATAACTAACACTATAACTAACAGTATAACTAACACTATAACTAACACTATAACTTACAGTATAACTAACAGTACAACTAACAGTACAACTAACAGTACAACTAACACTATAACTAACAGTATAACTAACAGTATAACTAACACTATAACTAACACTATAACTAACAGTATAACTAACACTATAACTAACACTATAACTAACACTATAACTAACACTATAACTAACAGTATAACTAACACTATAACTAACACTATAACTAACACTATAACTAACACTATAACTAACAGTATAACTAACACTATAACTAACACTATAACTAACAGTATAACTAACAGTATAACTAACACTATAACTAACACTATAACTAACAGTATAACTAACACTATAACTAACACTATAACTAACACTATAACTAACAGTACAACTAACACTATAACTAACACTATAACTAACAGTACAACTAACACTATAACTAACAGTATAACTAACAGTATAACTAACAGTATAACTAACAGTATAACTAACAGTATAACTAACACTATAACTAACAGTATAACTAACAGTATAACTAACACTATAACTAACACTATAACTAACAGTACAACTAACACTATAACTAACAGTATAACTAACACTATAACTAACAGTACAACTAACACTATAACTAACACTATAACTAACAGTACAACTAACAGTACAACTAACAGTACAACTAACACTATAACTAACACTATAACTAACAGTATAACTAACAGTATAACTAACACTATAACTAACACTATAACTAACAGTATAACTAACACTATAACTAACAGTATAACTAACACTATAACTAACAGTATAACTAACACTATAACTAACACTATAACTAACAGTATAACTAACAGTATAACTAACACTATAACTAACACTATAACTAACACTATAACTAACAGTATAACTAACAGTATAACTTACAGTATAACTAACAGTATAACTAACAGTACAACTAACAGTACAACTAACAGTACAACTAACACTATAACTAACAGTATAACTAACAGTATAACTAACACTATAACTAACAGTATAACTAACACTATAACTAACACTATAACTAACACTATAACTTACAGTATAACTAACAGTATAACTAACAGTATAACTAACAGTACAACTAACAGTATAACTAACACTATAACTAACACTATAACTAACAGTATAACTAACAGTATAACTAACACTATAACTAACACTATAACTAACACTATAACTAACAGTACAACTAACACTATAACTAACAGTATAACTAACACTATAACTAACAGTATAACTAACAGTATAACTAACACTATAACTAACAGTATAACTAACACTATAACTAACAGTATAACTAACAGTATAACTAACAGTATAACTAACAGTATAACTAACAGTATAACTAACAGTATAACTAACAGTATAACTAACACTATAACTAACACTATAACTTACAGTATAACTAACACTATAACTAACAGTATAACTAACAGTATAACTAACAGTATAACTAACAGTATTACTAACAGTATAACTAACACTATAACTAACAGTATAACTAACACTATAACTAACACTATAACTAACACTATAACTAACACTATAACTTACAGTATAACTTACAGTATAACTAACAGTATAACTAACAGTATAACTAACACTATAACTAACACTATAACTAACAGTATAACTAACACTATAACTAACACTTTAACTAACACTAACAGTAGGGTCCACTCTAATGTTAGGAGGTAGTGAACAACGCCATACGGTGGTAGGAAAACAACACATCTCCCCACCTGTACATCAGCTCACTGTTGAATACGCATGTGTGTGTGTGTGTGTGTGTGTGTGTGTGTGTGTGTGCACTCATCCACCTAAATGTATCTGCTGCCTTTGACAACATCAGATCCTCCTCTCCATCCTCTCAGGGCTGGGCGTCTCAGACTCTGCACACTCTTGGATTGCATCCTACCTGGCAGGCCGCTCCTACCAGGTGACGTGGAGAGGATCTGTGTCTGCACCACATCACCACTGGTGTCCCCCAGGGTTCAGTTCTAGACCCTCTCCTCTTCTCTCTACACATCAAGTCACTTGGCTCCGTCATATCCTCACATGGTCTCTCCTATCATTGCTATGCTGATGACACTCTCCTTCCCCTCTTCTGACACCCAGGTGGTGACACGCATCTCTGCGTCTCTGGCAGATATCTCAGCTCGGATGTCGACCCACCACCTCAAACTCAATCTCAACAAGACGGAGCTGCTCTTCCTCCCAGGAAAGGCCTGCCCATTCCAAGACCTCTCCATCATGATTGAGAGCAAAGAACCACTACAAGACCATGGTACTTGCCTACAGAGCAGCAAGGGGAACTGCCCCTCCATACCTTCAGGCTATTCTCAAACCCTACACCCCAACCAGAGTACTCTGTTCTGACACCTCAGGTCTCTTGGCCCTCCCACCCCTACAGGAGGGCAGCTCCCTCTCAGCCCAGTCCAAGCTCTTCTCTGTCCTGGCACCCCAATGGTGGAACCAGCTTCCCCCTGAAGCTAGGACAGCAGAGTCCCTGCCATCTTCCGAAAACATCAAAACCCTACCTCTTCAGAGTATCCATCTAAAATAAAACCCTACCTCTTCAAAGAGTATCTATCTAAAATAAAACCCTACCTCTTCAAAGAGTATCTATCTAAAATAAAACCCTACCTCTTCAGAGTATCCATCTAAAATAAAACCCTACCTCTTCAAAGAGTATCTATCTAAAATAAAACCCTACCTCTTCAAAGAGTATCTATCTAAAATAAAACCCTACCTCTTCAAAGTATCCATCTAAAATAAAACCCTACCTCTTCAGAGTATCTATCTAAAATAAAACCCTACCTCTTCAAAGAGTATCTATCTAAAATAAAACCCTACCTCTTCAGAGTATCTATCTAAAATAAAACCCTACCTCTTCAAAGAGTATCTATCTAAAATAAAACCCTACCTCTTCAAAGAGTATCTATCTAAAATAAAACCCTACCTCTTCAAAGAGTATCTATCTAAAATAAAACCCTACCTCTTCAAAGAGTATCTATCTAAAATAAAACCCTACCTCAGTCTAAAACACTATGCATCTAGTCCATAAAAGGGCTATAGGCCTAACCAATGGTAGGGTAACAGCAGTCACCGGAAAGACCTCTCTTTGATCTCCACTGTCAATCAGATTACCATTTTGTAAATAAGCCCCAACCAATGACGCAGTCTGGCATCGGCCCATCAGGACAATTCAGTGTCCAACACAAAGAGACTAAAACGCTCCATATTGTTTCATCCCACATTTTTCTTTTATCTTTGATGTGGGATGAAATGAGAGGTTTGTACAGTGGTAGAGAGCTAATTAGAACACTATTATTCTTTAAATCAGCTCCACGTTTTGTGCAAATGAAAACCGGAGGGATTTCCAAAAGGACTGGCCAGCAGGAGGCTCTGTAATGAGCTCTAATGAGCTCTAACTCTCAGCCTTCCTCTGTGTCTGTGCTGCTCTGCTCTGCCCTCTCTCTCTATGAGCTCTGAGCACAGACTCTCACACACACACAGTCCATCCCAGGTCCAACTCTGCAGAGGAACGCCGCTACTGCAGCAGCTCTGTTCACTGGAAGAAGTCAGAGGCTATTCATAGCCAGGTATTTACAAGAATGGAGGCTTGTAAATTTCACACACAAAGAAATGCATCACTCTGTCTACGCAGGTGTATGTCTGTGTCTAGTACATAACACTGATAAACTGAGAATAGTGAGAAAACCTCCACCATATGTACAGTAAGGGCCTATTGGTTTTCCTCCTCCTTCCAATGCGGTGTGACATCACAGCAAGCACAGTCTTGTCATTATAACAGCCCTCTCACTAACCCACTTTCAGAAATCAATTGCCAAGGACAGGGGGAGGATGATATCCTTCACTAAGATAATTACTACCTTTACCACCCTTAAAATGTTCCATTACAACCATGTGGATCTAATGAGAACAGAGGAGGGCAGTAACCTTCATTATCTCCTGATCAAATACCTGTTCCATTACAACCATGTGGATCTAATGAGAACAGAGGAGGGCAGTGACCTACATTATCTCCTGATCAAATACCTGTTCCATTACAACCATGTGGATCTAATGAGAACAGAGGAGGGCAGTGACCTACATTATCTCCTGATCAAATACCTGTTCCATATTATCCCCAGCACTGATCAAATAGGCGGTCTCTCCATCTGACTGGCAAGGAGATGGGAAACCAGATTCTGGTACACAGACAATCCGTGTAACTTTTGTTAGATTTCGGGGTGAATAGGACATAATCTAAGGTAGGGTTTCACTTCAATAGATTGTGAAATTATTAAAGTGGCATATAATCTTTTCAATGGCTGACATCATTGGGCAGTGGAGTAGACAAACGCAGAACAATGAGCCACTGTATCCATTTCAGCATTCCCCATGGAGGTCTGTTACGGCAGCTTGTCATTACGCCAACGTGGACACTGGAGGCAAGCAATGAGTCCCCCCTCCTTCCTTCCTTCCACATACAGATGATGGCAAATCATTGACTGTTGTGCAAAGATCTGGGAGTTAATTACCCTGTTTACTGGAGGCGTCCTATTGAGTAATCTGTAACTAGAGGCATGTGAGTAGTGCTGAAGTCCCCAGGGAGACTGGAAAATTACAGGACAACAAATCCAGTAGTGAAACAGAAGCTGAAATGAAATCCTCCCTGGTGGGTCTCCAGGGAAACTAACAGGTGCAGCTCAGCGGGGGGTATTGACGGGGGAACGGTGGGTGGAACGCTGGGTACTGGAGACAAAGTGGGTCTTTGGCACAAGACGGGCAACCGGCATGCGCATCCACATCCACTGCACATCTGCTGCCAATGTGGCGTCCTCTGGGACATCATGGGCACACAGCTGAAAGTGGGAGGCAGAGTTGGGTTACGGATGTTTGCCCTGCAGCCTGAAAGAAAGCAGAGTGGTGGCTGCATGCCAGTGGGGTAAACTGGCTGTGGTTGATGATGGCATCTTTTACACATGGAAAAGTGCTGGATGGGCTGGATTGAGTTACTCAGGTGCCTTCTGCACACTGACACTACAACACTTTATTTTCTCTCACCATCATGAATGAACTTGAATCACCATTTGGATAATGCACTTAACAGTGGTAATAAAGCTCCTGTCTAAGCCTTAATTCTAACACAATTCAAAGTATTGGGTATTTTTACTACTCCAAAACAATTATTTCCAATGTTGTGATTTTTATTATTATTGAGCAATCAACCAAATAAGATACACAACTGCATCTGCGTAAGGACCAACAAATATCTCCGATCTTCCTACTCCAAATTACAGTCGCTCTCGTATCTCAGCAGCATCACATAAAAAGAATACATTAAATATTTACCACTTCAAAAACATTGCTTTCCTGTTTATGAGGAAATATGTTTTTCCTCCAATGTCTAAGAAGATTAGCAAAACCGAGTGTGCGGCTTTAACACAGGAAACATCATGAAAAATGAATGCCTTCAGGTATGTAACGCCGTTTGGGTCTTTGCGTGTCAAAAAAGATACACGTAAATTAACATCGTTTGACGCGTCAAAAAACACAATTTGGCGTGTCAAATAAGCTTGTTGACCAATCAGGAACTGAATATGACTGAACTTCACATAATAATTTAACACGTTCATCAATTGTTTACATAGTTATTACACAATGATTACACTATCACTCGTATTTCATATGTCACAGAGATTCACCGATACGTATGCTGTGATGCTGGTAAAGTTCGGTTTCGCGCCGATGCCGCATGAGGCAGATACACATTCTGCCGAAGACGTGGATGTTGACTGAGGCAGTCCCCCGCACCTCTCTGGTTCAGAGGTTGGGTTAAATGTGGAAGACACATTTCAGTTGAATGCATTCAGTTGTACAACTGACTAGTATCCCCCTTTCCCTTTTCTCTTTCCATAAAGTTACATCTTTGCTGGCGTGGTCATGCGTGGTGCAAATCTGGGAGCTTCTACTCCATGGCGTCTCATTGGCTTTTCAGTAAATCTCAGGCTTCTTCCAACCTGCTTACATGAGATGAATTGGTCAGGAAATCAATGAGCCATTGTTCCTTTAAGTATGTTCTGTCTCTGTGAAGTGTGGCCTGAGAGATGCTTGAGACCAGGTAGGTGAAGAGGAACCAGAATGGGCCTCTGTGATTGGCTGACAGATCAAGCATTCACCTTCTACGACCATTATTCCACACCAGGTAAACCAAACTGATGATTGTCTGCCCTCAGTAGCTATTAAAGCCACTGTGGACACAGCTTTCAGAAGGTCATGGACGTCTTTGAGGACAAGAGTCATCCAGTTCTCATCTGCATAGCATAGTAGAGACTGCTTTGTTGTACAAATAATTATTTTCTCCTAACTGTTTGACTAACTAGACCCATTACCTCATGCAGCTGTAGCCAGGGACCCGAGAGTGTGGAGATCACTGAAATATAGTAGGCCGTCATTGTAAATAAGAACTTGTTCTTAACTGACTTGCCAAGTTCAATAAAGGTTCAATATAAAAGTACTAAATAAAAGATCCCTGAAATATGTCGTCTTGTGACCCTCAAAGCTGAGCAGCAACAGTGTTAAAGCATCTGCTATAAAGACGAAAGTCCATCTTGCTTATCTCACACATCCTGTGGTCACTACAAAATCAAGTTTAAAGAATCATAGGGGTAAATCCATCAGACCTCGAATAGCGTGATGGCCTAGTTAACTGTGTTAAACAATCCTACAGAGGAACACCATATTAAACACAGATCAATGGAAACTAACTGTGGACAGGGAAAGTTTAAATTGAAAAGGAAAATCCATAAACTCGCACTTCAGTAAAGCTCCTGTTATTAATTGTGTAAAACAGCTGCTGGAGTATATACTGTATATTGGCAATATAAACATGCTATCGAACAAATATTATTATTATCTGAGGAGACGTGTCCTGGCAAAAACCATTAGTAATGTGGCAGAGAAATGTAACAATATTAATTAAAAGGTGTTACTTACACGCATCTTCAAAACTAGGTCCGGAAAAGTACTATAATTGAAGAAGTAGTGTTCTGTTCAAACTCAGCGGACACATTTACTTGTTGGCTTGACCTTTTTATTCATTATTGGAAAAAGGCACAAGTCAAACTAATGAAGACCTTGTGATAGGCAAATCAATTTTCTTCCCTCCTTCCCTCCATATGGAAGCAGTTAGGCCGAGCCATCAATAATTTGTTTAACAGGCTGGAGATCACGATTAAGAGCAGAGGCCCAACTATTCAAATCTATCGGCCTGTAAGAGAGGTTTGTTGAAGGAACAGGCACAGCACAGCACCGTCTGCAAAGGTGATCCATTATGCACTGTCAGCACTCAGATCTGATGGGATCGACCCAAAAGGCTTACTGCAAGGACCTCAAAGAGGTTGTTTAACATGGGTCAAACATTTCAGGTAGCCTTCCACAAGCTTCCTACAATAAGTTGGGTGAATTTTGGCCCATTCCTCCTGACAGAACTGGTGTAACTGAGTCAGGTTTGTAGGCCTCCTTGCTCGCACACGCTTTTTCAGTTCTGCCCACAAATATTCTATAGGATTGAGGTCAGGGCTTTGTGATGGCCACTCCAATGCCTATGATGTCGAGCAAAGAGGGAGTTTGAAGGTAGGCCTTGAAATACATCCACAGGTACACCTCCAATTGACTCAAATGATGTCAATTAGCCTATCAGAAGCTTCTAAAGCCATGACATAATTTTCTGGAATTTTCCAAGCTGTTTAAAGACAGTCAACTTAGTGTATGTAAACTTCTGACCCACTGGAATTGTGATATAGTGAATTATAAGTGAAATAATCTGTCTGTAAACAATTGTTGGAAGAATTACTTGTGTCATGCACAAAATGTCCTAACCGACTTGCCAAAACTATAGTTTGTTAACATGAAATCTGTGGAGTGGCTGAAAAATGAGTTTTAATGACTTAACCTAAGTGTATGTAAACTTGTGTCTTCAACTGTATATAGCCTAGGTCTTGCTCACATGGGCAACTCCTTCCACGCACGATATAACATTTCTCGGGCACTGTGACTGGCCACTCTGCCATGTGATATAACATTTTTCGGGCACTGTGACTGGCCACTCTGCCATGTGATATAACATTTTTCGGGCACTGTGACTGGCCACTCTGCCATGTGATATAACATTTCTCGGGCACTGTGACTGGCCACTCTGCCATGTGATATAACATTTCTCGGGCACTGTGACTGGCCACTCTGCCATGTGATATAACATTTCTCGGGCACTGTGACTGGCCGCTCTGCCATGTGATATAATATGTTCCACATTTACATGCTGACCGGCGTGCGCGAGCTGTGAAAAAACATTTACACATACATGTTATTCAATCATTGCACACACACTGCCAGTGGTGAAAAATACATTTACACATACATGTTATTCAATCATTGCACACACACTGCTCGCGTGCATAAACAAGAGTCTGGATTGTACCTTAGCAATGGCGGTATCTATGGAGATGAGAGAGTTAGCCAACATCCTCATCTAACAGAAGAGCCACAGTGCCGTGGATCTTCCTTAACCATCTAAATAGTTACGTTTTTCCATTCGTAACCATTAGTCTACAGTAGCTCAGTCCTTTTTGCTAGACTTCAGAACTGAGTGCTCTCCTCTCCTCTTGGTTGCTTGTTTCCTCAGCCAGTCTTTGAGATTCCATTCACAAGGCCTTTGGTTCTCCTCTGTCCACGTTAGAGTGCAGCCAGCCTCCTGCTGTATACCTCGATATACTCTTTTAGAGCAGGAATAAAAATGAAATGTTCATTCTGAGCATAAAGAGGTAGCAGGGTGGTAATGAAACAGGAAAAAGACAGGTGCCTGCAGATGCTCCAGGGCTTCAATTACTGCCTTTATGGTGCCGCAGGTCAACAAGGAGCCATTCCAGCTGAGTCTGAATGAGGCCAGGGCTTGACTCTGGGCCGGGCTGTGGTCTGACATGAGAAGGTGAGATTTTTATGGGGTCAGGGGGACAGGAACGAAGGAAGAGCTTTTACAGATAAAGCAGGCACCCAGAGACTTAGGGCCTGGCAGAGAGAGAACCTCACCACTGCCCTGCCCTCGCTCTCTCCTCCATCTCTCCTCCCCTGCCCTCTCTCTCTCCTCCCCTGCCCTCTCTCTCCTCCCCTGCCCTCTCTCTCCTCTATCTCTCCTCCCCTGCCCTCTCTCTCCTCTATCTCTCCTCCCCTGCCCTCTCTCTCCTCTCTCTCTCCTCCCCTGCCCTCTCTCTCCTCTCTCTCTCCTCCCCTGCCCTCTCTCTCCTCTCTCTCTCCTCCCCTGCCCTCTCTCTCCTCTCTCTCTCCTCCCCTGCCCTCTCTCTCCTCTCTCTCTCCTCCCCTGCCCTCTCTCTCTCCTCTCTCTCTCCTCCCCTGCCCTCTCTCTCCTCTCTCTCTCCTCCCCTGCCCTCTCTCTCCTCTCTCTCTCCTCCCCTGCCCTCTCTCTCCTCTCTCTCTCCTCCCCTGCCCTCTCTCTCTCCTCCCCTGCCCTCTCTCTCTCCTCCCCTGCCCTCTCTCTCCTCTATCTCTCCTCCCCTGCCCTCTCTCTCCTCTATCTCTCCTCCCCTGCCCTCTCTCTCCTCCATCTCTCCTCCCCTGCCCTCTCTCTCCTATCTCTCCTCTCCTGCCCTCTCTCTCCTATCTCTGTCCTCCCCTGCCCTCTCTCTCCTCTCCTCCTCTGTATTACCTACCTCCCTTATTTACGTAGTGGAAAAATATGAGGATGCTTGCTGAATTATTTAGTTTGTGGCCTCTGCTTTCCTTTTCCAGTAAATAAATGTGGTGTGGAGTGGTGTGGTGTGGTGTGGAGTGGTGTGGTGTGGTATGGTGTGGAGTGGTGTGGAGTGGTGTGGTGTGGTGTGGTGTGGAGTGGTGTGGAGTGGTGTGGAGTGGTGTGGTGTGGAGTGGAGTGGTGTGGTGTGGTGTGGTGTGGAGTGGTGTGGTGTGTGGCGTGGAGTGGTGTGGTGTGGTGTGGAGTGGTGTGGTGTGGAGTGGTGTGGAGTGGTGTGGTGTGGAGTGGTGTGGTGTGGTGTGGAGTGGTGTGGTGTGGAGTGGTGTGGTGTGGAGTGGTGTGGAGTGGTGTGGTGTGGTGTGGAGTGGTGTGGTGTGGTGTGGAGTGGTGTGGTGTGGAGTGGTGTGGAGTGGTGTGGTGTGGTGTGGAGTGGTGTGGTGTGGAGTGGAGTGGAGTGGTGTGGTGTGGAGTGGTGTGGAGTGGTGTGGTGTGTGGCGTGGAGTGGAGTGGTGTGGTGTGGAGTGGTGTGGTGTGGAGTGGTGTGGTGTGGTGTGGAGTGGTGTGGTGTGGTGTGGAGTGGTGTGGAGTGGTGTGGTGTGTGGCGTGGAGTGGTGTGGAGTGGTGTGGTGTGGAGTGGTGTGGTGTGGTGTGGTGTGGTGTGGAGTGGTGTGGTGTGGAGTGGTGTGGTGTGGTGTGGTGTGGAGTGGTGTGGTGTGGTGTGGAGTGGTGTGGTGTGCTACGTACACTGCCAAAACCAACCTGGGGAGGGACGATAAAGGTCCTTGAACACACAAAACAAAACACACAATTCAATCTGAGACACAAAAGAGTGGATACTCTGTAAAGAGCCAACAGCTGGACAGCATGGGTCAGCTCTGTTAATAACCCATTTGTTGTCCACTTGACTTTACAAAGAGCATCAATCTAACCCCTCAGAACATTCTCAGCTGTAAGCTGTGTCGTTCAAAGCAACACTAAATGGCACAGGGGCAGAACTTCAAAAAGAAACAGTCATAATTCAGATATGCCTGGTTAATTAAATCCCCAAAGATAAACAGTTAGTCTGGAAGAGGAAAAAACGCTTCCATGTAGAGCTGTGAGGTTGTCTTTTACCATACCGGTGTTAAACAAGAACAGGTATCTCACAAGCCTAACCATAAACAAGATTTAATGGTGGCAGACTGGCAGATAGAGGGGTTAGAGCTGTATGCTACTCCAGGCCCTTATACTCTGCCTCTGTTCTAGTCTGTATTCAGCAGTATAATGATAGAGGGAAAAACAAAGCAGAGGATTGATGGCTCCTGCTCCAGCAGGGCCGATTAATCGCATTCACATTGGGCAAAGTTTGTCATTATAATAGGATTCAGGGCAGCAGCGGATGGGGCAGTGGAAAGTCTACCACGCTGCCAGGCCGTTAGGCTGGGGCTGGAACAACTCATCCTTTAACCACAGCTCCTTATTGAAATGCATTTCTTCATTTAGTGCTGCAAAATTAATGGTGAGTGGGATGGTGTCTGAGAATAAAAGTTCAGCCATCTATAATGAATGAGTGGTACTGCCAAAGAGGGGTGTCTGTCTGGCGGCCTAATGCTATCACCCCTCTTCATGCAGACATACAGCTGTCAGTCAGTCTGCCCTCATGCATGGGAAGTGAGATATGTGAAGGCTGCTGGAGAGATCTATTCAATCAGGGGACATTTGTACCGTGAAAATGACTTTCTCCTACATCTTCCAGCTCTGCCCTGGCTTGACAGTATTGACCGTCCTGATTGTGAACCATCCGCCGCCTCGAAAGCTTTTTCCATTTGAATCCCATTGACAGGCGGTGCATGAGAGGATATGCTCCTGGAATAACCTGCGGGTCAGTACTCTACGACTATCCTTTCAGAAGTAATGCCAAACCTTTGTGCAGATTGAAATTAAATTATTGTAGTCTAGTCTAGAGTCATCTAAAGCAGACAAACAGATGTGATTCTGCTGATGAATTGCAGTTAAGCAAAGACAATCGCACAGAATCCTAATCACACAGGAAGACAGGAAGGAAGGCAGGCAGGCAGGCAGGCAGGCAGGCAGGCAGGCAGGCAGGCAGGCAGGCAGGCAGGCAGGCAGGCAGGCAGGCAGGCAGGCAGGTAGGCAGGCAGGCAGGTAGGCAGGTAGGCAGGAAGGAAGGAAGGAAGGAAGGCAGGCAGGCAGGCAGGAAGGCAGGCAGGCAGGCAGGCAGTAAGGAAGGAAGGAAGGAAGGAAGGAAGGAAGGAAGGAAGGAAGGAAGGAAGGAAGGAAGGAAGGAAGGAAGGAAGGAAGGAAGGAAGGAAGGAAGTAAACAAATACACATCACAGCACTCAAGTTGATCCAAACCTGCCCCTGATATCAAGACTGCACCTGAATACTGTAAATCATGATTACTTTCATGAGGGCACTGAGTCAACGTTTATTGGCATTCAATAAATAAAAGCTACTGTACAAAGAAGCCTTTACCTCCAGACATGTGCCAGCTAGGAGACATCAATTCCCTTTTACAAAGCTATTAAGACTGAAGGTCTGGATGCCTCACACAGAGGCCATTCAAAAGGAAGGGCCTCGCAGAAAGTGGTCCCCAATACTTCCCCACTGGGACTGTTTGTCTCTTCCTTGGCGCTGATCAATTTGATTAGGTCTCAGTTCTGCTTTACGGACCAGAGTCAGAGTGATTACTACTGTCAGTCAGTCAGGTGGAGGCGGCTGGTGGCTTGGAGCTTGCTTGGAGCTCGGAGGCGTAGTAGTTTGTAGTGCCACAGTGACCCATCAGTCCTGGCCTCATTATCAATCAGTCCTTCAATCAGTCAGAGGCATGGGATCACTGGGCTGCTAAGGCCTGTGTTCACTGAAGTTTAGGAACATAGTACACAAACACACAGAGGGAGGGTGATGGGTCACAGTATCTGATTACCCTCAGTGACGCTGTCCTTAGCACATAGTCCTGCCTTTAGAGTACAGGCTGTGCCTGAGGGCCCCATAAGACCTAAAAAGCATCATGCTGCCAATACTGCCTTTTCGCTAGCTTTTAACTATATCCTCTTAGAGAGAAAAAGGCCTACATCCTAGCTCTAGGAAGGCGTGTTCCTGGGGCTAAGATATAGGACGACAAGATGATGATCAGGTACCCTAACTCTCACTTAATGACTAATTAGAGGACAAAGCCTATATTCTTCCTCAGTAAGACTACACTACATAAACTGACACTAGCATACAACTGTGAAACTCAAAGGTAATGGCCACTAATATAGTATGCTCCTGTGAAGAGGCTTCAGGCTTCATCAGTGTACAATAGACTTCATCCACTGACAGAAACAACACCCTGCCCCTCTGTGAGACGCTTCAGGATCGGCAGGCTAAAAGGGAACGCCATTACACATTTACACTGAGCACATGAAATTAACCAAAGACAGGCTAGTAGCACAGAATCGAACAAAAAGCTAACGTTTTCTCTGTTGTCCATGGTTACAAAAACAATCCACTGTCTGAGTGAGCAAAAATAACACAACTGGATGTTAGGAGACAGTGAAGTGGAAAGAGAAAGAGAGAACTGCATCTTCCTTCCTTTCTAGACAACAAACCCACAGCTTTGAGGGAAAGTCTGACAGGGCATTAACCGTTTGACCTTTAAGATACCGAATGCATACTGATAAACGGGTCAGGCCTACAGCGCTGCAGCCCAGGCAATCATTTGCATCTCATTTCCAAACGCTGACTAGCCCCGCCCCATGTTGAGAATGCTGTTCATTGATTACAGCTCAGCGTTCAACACCATTGTCCCCGCCAAGCTCGTCACCAAGCCTGGGACTCTGGGTCTGAACACCTCCCTCTGCAACTGGATGCTGGACTTCCTGACAGCCGACCCCAGGTGGTGTGGGTAGGCAACAACACATCCGCCACACTGACCCTCAACACAGGGGCCCCACATGGGTGCTTGGTCCCCTCCTGTACTCCCTGTTCACCCACTACTGTGGCCGTGCACAACTCCAACAACATTATCAAGTTCGCTGATGACACAACGGTGGTAAGCCGGATTACTGGCGACAATGAGTCAGCATACAGAAAGGAGGTCAGTGACCTGGCAGTGTGGTGCCGGAGGAATAACCTCTACCTCAACGTCAGCAAGACCAAGGAGCTGGGCCCTCAAATCCTCAAAAGGTTCTACAGCTGTACCATTGAGAACATATAAACTGGCTGCATCACTGCTTGGTATGGCATGGTGCCACAGAGGGTGGTGCGGACAGTCCAGTACATCACTGGGACCGGGCTCCCTGCCATCCAGGCGGTGTGAAAAGAAGGCCCGGAGAAATCGGCAAATACTCCAACCACCCAACCATTGACGGTTCTCTCTGCTGCTGCACAGCAAGCGGTACCGGTGTATCAAGTCTGACACCAACAGGCTCTTAAACAGCGTCTGTCCCCAAGCAATACGACTGATAAATACAGACCGAGTTAACCTGGTATCTTTATTAACCTTTTACCTCTTTGCACTGTCTCTATACACACTCACAGGACCCTACACACTCACAGGACCCTACACACTCACAGGACCCTACACACTCACACACACTGTCACTCCAACAAACACACTCCATAATATGCACATACATTTATACTGAATCTACACACCCTCACATCCACTCACATACAAGCTGCTGCTACTCTGTCTATCTTATATCCTGATGCCTAGTTACCTTCTACTATACATATCTACCTCCATCACTCCAGTATCCCTGCACATTGTTAATATGGTATTGGAACTGACTTTTTAACTATTTCCTGTATATACTATGCTTACCTACTGACTTTTTAACAATTTCCTGTATATACTATGCTTACTTACTGACTTTTTAACTATTTCCTGTATATACTATGCTTACTTACTGACTTTTTAACTATTTCCTGTATATAGTATGCTTACTTACTGACTTTTTAAACTATTTCCTGTATATACTATGCTTACTTACTGACTTTTTAAACTATTTCCTGTATATACTTGTCACGATTGTGTGTGGGGAGAGACCAAGACGCAGCGCAGGGATAGTAGTTCGACATGCTTTTATTTTACTATGTATAATCAACCAAAAAATGCGAACTACTTAATGCAAAACAAACACACTATACAAACGTCACGTTAAACAAAACCAACACGAATGAACGGACGTAAAGAATAGCACACTTACTTTCACCGTGACTGCGAAATACATCGACATGTAATGATAACGACCCACACCAACGTGATGGACAGACTCCACATATATTGGATCCCTAATTAGAGACAATGCCGTGCAGCTGCCTCTAATTAGGGATCCAACCTAAACCCCACACAGAAACAGAAAAGGACGACACTGTCAGACTCTGACCACAGCCACATAGAGAAGCAAGTTAGGCTTCTCTATGGCCAGAGCCTGACAGTACCCCCCCCCAAAGGCGCGGACTCCCGGACGCCTAGACACAAAAACACAAAACACGGGGGGGTAAATGGGAGGAAAACTAGTCCATCGGGGGCGGCTCCGGCTCCGGCGACGTGGACAGTCTTGTCCCATGCCCCTTCTTTATCACCGGTCCCGGGCTGTGTACCGGTAGGGCAAACGGCTCCGGCCATGGAGCGGGGAAAAACACCGGGCCCGGACTGGGCCCCGGTGGGACAAACGGCTCCGGCCATGGAGCTGGGAAAACAACCGGGCCCGGACTGGGCACCGGTGGGGCGGACTGCTCAGGCTCTGAAGCGGAGCAGACGGCTGGACCCGGACTGGGTACCGGTGGAGCGGACTGCTCTGGCTCAGGAGCGGAGCAGACGGCTGAACCCGGAAAAGGCACCGGTGGAGCGGACTGCTCTGGCACTGAGGCGGAGCAGACGGCTGGACCCGGATTGGGTACCGGTGGAGCGGACTGCTCTGGCACTGAGGCGGAGCAGGCGGCTGGACCCGGAACGGGCACCGGTGGAGCGGACTGCTCTGGCACTGAGGCGGAGCAGTGGGCTGGACCCGGAACGGGCACCGGTGGAGCGGACTGCTCTGGCACTGAGGCGGAGCAGTGGGCTGGACCCGGAACGGGCACCGGTGGAGCGGACTGCTCTGGCACTGAGGCGGAGCAGGCGGCTGGTCCCGGAACGGGCACCGGTGGAGCGGACTGCTCTGGCACTGAGGCGGAGCAGACGGCTGAACCCGGAATGGGCACCGGTGGAGCGGACTGCTCTGGCACTGAGGCGGAGCAGACGGCTGGACCCGGACTGGGTACTGGTGGAGCGGACTGCTCTGGCACTGAGGCGGAGCAGACGGCTGGACCCGGAATGGGCACCGGTGGGGCGGGCTGCTCTGGCTCGGAGGCGGAGCAGACGGCTGATCCCGGAATGGCTGGAGGCTCCGGGACGCTGACCTTCGCAGGAGGTTTAGAGGCGCTGACCTTCGCAGGAGGTTTAGAGGCGCTGACCCTCGCTGGAGGCTCAGGGTGGCTGACCCTCGCTGGAGGCTCAGGGTGGCTGACCCTCGCTGGAGGCTCAGGGTGGCTGGCCCTCGCTGGAGGCTCAGGGTGGCTGGCCCTCGCTGGAGGCTCAGGGTGGCTGGCCCTCGCTGGAGCCTCAGGGTGGCTGGCCCTCGCTGGAGCCTCAGGGTGGCTGGCCCTCGCAGGAGGCTCAGGGTGGCTGGCCCTCGCTGGAGGCTCAGGGTGGCTGGCCTTCGCTGGAGGCTCAGGGTTGCTGGCCTTCGCTGGAGGCTCAGGGTTGCTGGCCTTCGCTGGAGGCTCAGGGTTGCTGGCCTTCGCAGGAGGCTCAGGGTTGCTGGCCTTCGCAGGAGGCTCAGGGTTGCTGGCCTTCGCAGGAGGCTCAGGGTTGCTGGCCTTCGCAGGAGGTTTAGAGGCGCTGACCTTCGCAGGAGGCTCAGGGTTGCTGACCTTCGCAGGAGGTTTAGAGGCGCTGACCTTCGCAGGAGGTTTAGAGGCGCTGACCTTCGCAGGAGGTTTAGAGGCGCTGACCTTCGCAGGAGGTTTAGAGGCGCTGACCTTCGCAGGAGGTTTAGAGGCGCTGACCTTCGCAGGAGGTGCAGGGGCGCTGACCTTCGCAGGAGGTGCAGGGGCGCTGACCTTCGCTGGAGGTGCAGGGGCGCTGACCTTCGCTGGAGGTGCAGGGGCGCTGACCTTCGCTGGAGGTGCAGGGGCGCTGACCTTCGCTGGAGGTGCAGGGGCGCTGACCTTCGCTGGAGGTGCAGGGGCGCTGACCTTCGCTGGAGGTGCAGGGGCGCTGACCTTCGCTGGAGGTGCAGGGGCGCTGACCTTCGCTGGAGGTGCAGGGGCGCTGACCTTCGCTGGAGGTGCAGGGGCGCTGACCTTCGCTGGAGGTGCAGGGGCGCTGACCTTCGCTGGAGGTGCAGGGGCGCTGACCTTCGCTGGAGGTGCAGGGGCGCTGACCTTCGCTGGAGGTGCAGGGGCGCTGACCTTCGCTGGAGGTGCAGGGGCGCTGACCTTCGCTGGAGGTGCAGGGCTGCTGACCTTCGCTGGAGGTGCAGGGCTGCTGACCTTCGCTGGAGGTGCAGGGCTGCTGACCTTCGCTGGAGGTGCAGGGCTGCTGACCTTCGCTGGAGGTTCCGGGTCGCTCACCATCTGCTGGAGGTTCTGGTCCAATCACATGCCTAGCCACGAGATTCATCTGGCGCTTGAAGTCCTCCAACGCCAGGACTACCAGCGGATCCATCTGAGTCTCCAAAGGAAGAGCATTCCAGGCTCTCCACCACCTCGTCTGCTCCTCCTCCGGGTACTCATAGAACCCCTCTGGCCGCTCCCGATCTAGATCTGTGGGCATACGAAGTGGAGTTGGTTCCTCCAGGAGCCCCCACGGGTAAAGGAACTGAAGCACGTCCTCGTCGTCGTCCTCCTCTGACGAGTCCGACTCGAACCCTCCGAGGAGTTCCGTGTCCGTATACCGACGCGGGAAACTCTCTCTCTCCCTCTCTCCCCAGTCACGCTGCTTGGTCTCATACGGGTGGGTCGTTCTGTCACGATTGTGTGTGGGGAGAGACCAAGACTCAGCGCAGGGATAGTAGTTCGACATGCTTTTATTTTACTATGTATAATCAACCAAAAAATGCGAACTACTTAATGCAAAACAAACACACTATACAAACGTCACGTTAAACAAAACCAACACGAATGAACGGACGTAAAGAATAGCACACTTACTTTCACCGTGACTGCGAAATACATCGACATGTAATGATAACGACCCACACCAACGTGATGGACAGACTCCACATATATTGGATCCCTAATTAGAGACAATGCCGTGCAGCTGCCTCTAATTAGGGATCCAACCTAAACCCCACACAGAAACAGAAAAGGACGACACTGTCAGACTCTGACCACAGCCACATAGAGAAGCAAGTTAGGCTTCTCTATGGCCAGAGCCTGACAATACTATGCTTACTTACTGACTTTTTAACAATTTCCTGTATATAGTATGCTTACTTACTGACTTTTTAAACTATTTCCTGTATATAGTATGCTTACTTACTGACTTTTAAACAATTCCCTGTATATAGTATGCTTACTTACTGACTTTTAAACAATTTCCTGTATATAGTATGCTTACTTACTGACTTTTAAACAATTTCCTGTATATAGTATGCTTACTTACTGACTTTTAAAACATTTCCTGTATATACTATGCTTACTTACTGACTTTTTAAACTATTTCCTGTATATACTATGCTTACTTACTGACTTTTTAAACTATTTCCTGTATATACTATGCTTACTTACTGACTTTTTAAACTATTTCCTGTATATACTATGCTTACTTACTGACTTTTTAAACTATTTCCTGTATATACTATGTTTACTTACTGACTTTTTAAACTATTTCCTGTATATACTATGCTTACTTACTGACTTTTTAAACTATTTCCTGTATATACTATGTTTACTTACTGACTTTTTAAACTATTTCCTGTATATACTATGCTTACTTACTGACTTTTTAAACTATTTCCTGTATATACTATGCTTACTTACTGACTTTTTAAACCATTTCCTGTATATACTATGCTTACTTACTTTTTTCTTCTAGTACTACATTGTTATAGATTATTATATTGTTGGGTATTGAGTTTGGAAGAAAGACATTTCACTGTACTTGTTCATGTGACATTAAAACTTAAAACCTGCCCGGTAACCTGGAGAAACGTCAGGCAGCACACACTTACACACAGAAAGAGGGTGACATGGGAACCATCAACAAGAGGACGCTGCGTGTGTTGCCTATGAACTGTGCTGTAATTAGCCAATGGTTGCAATGGCAAAGATTAGCCTAAACGATTCACCTAGTGATGGTATTTGTCAAACAGGCTTTTTTCCCATGGCAACATTTTGTTTCTACCCTGTACATGTGGATGTTTGTTAGATAAGATGTGTGTAGGTCACTACTAAACCACAGTAAAGACTGGGGATATAAACAGAGAATGTTTATCTCATTGAAATAGAATGGTCTTGAACCTCTAACCCTGTCAATTTGACTGGTAAAATCATGGGTACCTTGTAATGGCTGCCTGGTATTGTGATGCAATAATTTCCATGGTAATGTAGAATGTTCATTCAAATGATCTTAACTGATGTGGCTCATGAAATGGAATTATTATTTTTGTATATATTATATGTACTCACATATTGATGCGTACACTTCCTGCTTTTACTTCCTGCTTTGCTACTTGCAATTGCTGCCAGTCCACCCATTATGCCGTCATTGACTTGAATCGATGCGGTAAAGAATGCAGACCATGGGGGGTAGACGCCAGACTGGTGCACATTCAACAAAGCTGATCTAACAATGTGGATATTCGTCAGATCCGGCATGATTGATGTACTGTAACAGGCCCACAATGATTGATGTACTGTAACAGGCCCACAATGATTGATGTACTGTAACAGGCCCACAATGATTGATGTACTGTAACAGGCCCACAATGATTGATGTACTGTAACCGGCCCACAATGATTGATGTACTGTAACAGGCCCACAATGATTGATGTACTGTAACAGGCCCACAATGATTGATGTACTGTAACCGGCCCACAATGATTGATGTACTGTAACCGGCCCACAATGTGGTTAATTAAGTCTGATATGGATATATTTGGAAGTTTTCGCTGCATAACATTTTTTAAGTTGTTCCTTTTCATGTTTAGAAGGAGTGACTGCTAAATGCTAACTCCCGTTCGTATAAGCTGGTAGCATAGCTAGCATACAGAAATCGGTGATGGTAGTCAATGTCGTTTTTAACTGCAATGCAGTTGATTGGTGACGATGACATGAACATGTATTGGGGTTGACATCCATACAAACATTATACTGAGATTCTTACCTCAACATAGTGTGAAATACACATAAACAATAGCCTAAATATAGGCAAAATCTGCTAGGGGGCAAAGAGAAGATTCAGGATCTTTCCACCACGCGTTTCCATGGCATTTCCATTGTTTGGGTCGAGTTCCATTGACCTCTTTACCAGATCTATGGGGACGCCCATTCTATTCATTATATTTCTATGGTTCACCTATGGTCTCTGATATACCCATAAAGAGATATGGCCAACGCTGTTCTTTTTTTCTATTTTGTACAATGATTGACAGTGGAACCTTCAAAGGGGGACAGGCAGGTGTTTGTGCAAGTTGTTGTGCAAGAAGGAAACTAGACCCATCTCAACTACAAAACGACTTTCACTGCTGGTTATTTGGTAGAGCAATGCTTCCATAGCAGGCCTAAACCAGCACATCCGTCCCCCTAACACACACACAAGGAGAAAAATGATGCGATTCTAAGCCCAATGCTGGGACCTGAGCCGATGACTCAGTCTCACATGCAGCTTTGCACCCATAAACATGGCAAATGTTGATTGACTGCTGAAGAAAATGCCACCACTGCAGTGTCCTCTAAATCACCTTTTGCCTCCTGAATAATTTGATCTCATCAAGTTGTGTATTTCGTCAGCAGAGGGGCTGTATCAACTATCAAAGTAAGCTGATAGACGACATGAGGAGAAGCCAAAACCAAATGCACAGAGGCCAGAGAAATGCATGGACGATGCTGCATATGTTGTTCCTGGACCACTAGACACTAGTGTTCAGTCTACATGGACAATGTTACACATGTTGTTCCTGGACCACTAGACACTAGTGTTCAGTCTACATGGACAATGTTACATATGTTGTTCCTGGACCACTAGACACTAGTGTTCAGTCTACATGGACAATGTTACATATGTTGTTCCTGGACCACTAGACACTAGTGTTCAGTCTACATGGACAATGTTACATATGTTGTTCCTGGACCACTAGACACTAGTGTTCAGTCTACATGGACAATGTTACACATGTTGTTCCTGGACCACTAGACACTAGTGTTCAGTCTACATGGACAATGTTACATATGTTGTTCCTGGACCACTAGACACTAGTGTTCAGTCTACATGGACAATGTTACACATGTTGTTCCTGGACCACTAGACACTAGTGTTCAGTCTACATGGACAATGTTACATATGTTGTTCCTGGACCACTAGACACTAGTGTTCAGTCTACATGGACAATGTTACACATGTTGTTCCTGGACCACTAGACATTAGTGTTCAGTCTACATGGACAATGTTACATATGTTGTTCCTGGACCACTAGACACTAGTGTTCAGTCTACATGGACAATGTTACACATGTTGTTCCTGGACCACTAGACACTAGTGTTCAGTCTACATGGACAATGTTACATATGTTGTTCCTGGACCACTAGACACTAGTGTTCAGTCTACATGGACAATGTTACACATGTTGTTCCTGGACCACTAGACACTAGTGTTCAGTCTACATGGACAATGTTACACATGTTGTTCCTGGACCACTAGACACTAGTGTTCAGTCTACATGGACAATGTTACACATGTTGTTCCTGGACCACTAGACACTAGTGTTCAGTCTACATGGACAATGTTACATATGTTGTTCCTGGACCACTAGACACTAGTGTTCAGTCTACATGGACAATGTTACATATGTTGTTCCTGGACCACTAGACACTAGTGTTCAGTCTACATGGACAATGTTGATGACAACATGCTGTTTTCACTTTGCGTCTTAATATAAATCCACTAGTGTTCTAGAATGACACTATTCCTTTGTGTTTCTTACATCTGCAATTAGCTAGTTTGCCTTTTCTTAGCAAATTGGTCCTAAAGCTAATGCTAATCTCTAGATAGCTAATAATAGCTAGCTATACAGAGCAAACGGAATTGGCTATACAGCCTGATAATACCAGTGATGGTGTAGACCTAAAGCTGCATATTTTTTGTGCAACAGTATCTTCTAAATCAATGAAGAATATGTGAAGCAAGAATATGCTAGCTACATGAACTAGCTAAAAGATTATAGGGTCCCCTAGGAAACACTTATCATCACTTCGGTTCCTACCCTGTCACAATAACTCCTCCCTGGCATTTCCATTCGTTGTCATGTCAACAACACTGTATTCAAAGAGCCCACTATTATATTCTAACTCTAGAATTAATAATCATTCTATTCCATGATTCCAACAGTTCACCCCAGTGTTCTGCTCTAAATCACAAGTCAAATCGCAGTTGCAACATTTGGTTAAAAATATGGCCCAGATTGTTTGACCATATTGTGCCGCCCTACGTGGCGGTGTGGAAATAATCTCAAATGAGTGCAAGAAATGCAGAAATGTATGAAAACGTAACAGTGTAAAAATAATCAGAATGGAAATAATTTAGAATGTATGTGTTGCCACCCGAGAGTCACTTATTACTCATAAATCACTTGTATTATTCTAAGACATAAACTATAGTCAAATTGTTTATGCTACTGTATACCGTGGTATGATATTCTGGACATATCGCCCAGCCCTATGCTGAACAGACAAACCACACAAGTTTCTCAAAAGTGGTGAGTTCTTCTGCACTCAAACTATTATTCTTCCAAGTATGGTGATATCCAAAAACAGACATTGGTCCACTGAATTAGAGTGATTCTGACGCCTTCACTACTCACACATAATTTACACTATCCATCATACTATGGGAGTTAGGGATGTGTGTGTGTGTGTGTGTGTGTGTGTGGGGAGGAGTAATCGATATGGTAGTATTTTTGACTCCTATAAATTGGCCTCAATCTTCTCTTAAATAGTGAGCCAACGTGTTTCCACAAAACTCACTCTCTCATGGCTCTCTCGTCCCTCTACAGCGGACATACAGTATAGTGAGCAATATATTTGGAACATCAAATCGCAATATCGAATCGCAATACATATAGAAACGCGATAAACCGTGATACATATTGAATCGCAATACATATCGTATCGGCACCTTAAGTATCGGGATAATATCGTATTGTGAGGTCCCTGGCAATTCCCAGCCCTAATGGGAGTGTCTCTGAAATGGTTGGCTCATTCATTGTTTAAAAACAGGTCTGTCAGGAGGCTAAAGGTTTGCGCACACCGCACCGAATGTGGATCTGCGTTGGTCTGCTGATCGTTCAGCGCGCTGTGTTTCAGGGACTACCCGCTGTAGACGTCTGACTGCAGCTTTTTAAAAAGTAATATCAGTGCACACTCAAATTCAGAGGTGCTAAGTAGTCTCGGCCAGCAAACGTTACTGGTGTGCTTGAGCCCTTAGACCTGCTTGTCCCATCTAACCAGATATAAAGGTAGTGTGTTTTATGTCCCCTATAGCCTAGTTGTAGTGTATGTATCCTGACATTGCACAACCATTAGCTTCCACAAATCCCAGTTGTTAAGACTCACTTTGCTAGGTAACATTTTACTGATATTATTGTGTATTACTGTAAGTGTAATAAGCATTGCGTAAGCCTGCTTGTTTTTTACACTGTCCTTAGGGTTAGGGACACTACTGTAAGTGTAGTCTAATAGTGTAGGGTACAACACAGCCATTATATTTAGAAAAAAATGTCATGGCTAAACATATCCTTAGAAAAAATACATTGCGCTGAACTACACAGTACACTGTAACAAAGTGTTACCCCAAATTATAAAATGGACTATGTTGTGGTTTGTCTACAGGACAGGACAAGGAGTACACAGGATGTACTCTGGTCAATCTGGTGAAAATGAAAAGCGTGATATTGAAAATATATCAATACAGGACGGATTTCTACAGAATATCTGGATACAAAGTCAATTCATTAGTTCAAAGTTCAATAAGTTCAACTTCCAGCTGACAACATTATGCCTGTGCTGTGTACATTCTAGAGTCACATAACTGTAGTAGAGCGAAACGTGCTAACCACACACACCAAAAGCTGCCAGACTGGTTGTGAAATTAAATAAAGATCACGCACCTCTTTAATTTTTGCTCGTCTCTCTTTTGTTTCCGGACCGGAGGGCTCGTGCCCTGTTGCTCCGGGTGGCCGGACATATTCAATAATTGGTAGGTTATTGTCATCTTTCCCACCTTTACCTTCCTTCAAAACGTTGTCTTTCTCGTTTTGTATATCTTGCTTTATCTCGTCGGGTCGTTTCTGGAGAGTGTCCTTTGCTTCAACCAAAGCCTTTTCGTGGTCCTTTCTAATCTTGGATAATATCTTTTCGTCGGTCCCAACTGCAACGTTTGAGCCACTATCCGTACCTGTTCGCGTGTTGGTTTCTACCGCGGACGAGTGGAAGAAAACTCCGCTCAATAGCTTCGAGGAATCCGGCAGGAAAAAAATAGCCCCGAAACAAAGCGTAATAAAAGCGCTAAAAACTAATAGCAAAATGAATTTCTCTGTCAGTCTGAAGGAGGTCGGGCTGGCAGACTTTCTACTCGGAGTAGCTGTGAAAGGCAATAGAGTTGCTACTGGCATTTTCCTGGTCGTTTAATACAAAACAAATGAATGAAATTCTGAAATCGGCACAGTCTTAGCTTCCGTACAACAATATTAGTTATCAATTTCCCATATGTAGCCTATATCAGAAATGAATAATGTAGTATTATGTAAAAGTTACACTATTGAGCAGTGTCCTGCTGTTTCAACTGCCCATGCTGAAACACATCTGCAGAAACTCTTCGCCGAGCTCAGAACAGAACGGAAAGAATGGCAGCTATGCGTTATTGACAGCCCTTCTTGTCCAATGGCTTTGCTCTGCGCGTACAGTTAGCAATTGTGGGCGTGTTTTCCGGACCCGAAGGCGACACACTTGTTTTAATGTCTTGCACAAACTTAATTGGTCGCTCACAAATAAAGACACATGTAGTGATCAAAACGAAACAATATAAAAAGAAAAGTGGTCATATAAAAGGGTTCTAGATGTATGCCTTCCGTGAGTCAGTAGCGCGTGGACATTCCACATCGGTTCTTACGTTTATTATGCGCCTTTGCGTTTATTATGCGCCTCTGCGTTTATCATGCACCTCTGCGTTTATCATGCGCCTCTGCGTTTATCATGCGCCTCTGCGTTTATCATGCGCCTTTGCGTTTATTATGCGCCTCTGCGTTTATCATGCGCCTCTGCGTTTATCATCCACCTTTACGTTTATCATGCACCTCTGCGTTTATCAGGCGCCTTTAAGTTTATCATGCGCCTCTGCGTTTATCATGCGCCTGCGTTTATCATCCACCTTTACGTTTATCATGCGCCTCTGCGTTTATCATGCGCCTCTGCGTTTATCATGCGCCTCTGCTTTTATCATGCGCCTCTGCGTTTATCATGCGCCTCTGCGTTTATCATGCGCCTCTGCGTTTATCATGCGCCTCTGCGTTTATCAGGCGCATTTGAGTTTATCATGCCCCTCTGCGTTTATCATGAGCCTCTGCGTTTATCAAGAGCCTCTGCGTTTATCTACCGCCTTTACGTTTATCATGCGCCTCTACGTTTATCAGGCGCCTTTGAGTTTATCATGCTTGCGCCTTTGCGGGAATCGTCACTAGTTGCCACAGCCACAAAGTAATAAACCCCGCCTATTTATACAATTTCTCTAAATTATGATTTTTTAAACCTAACCTTAACCACAGTGTTAACCTTATGCATAACCCTAACCTTAAATTAAGACCAAAATGCACATTTTTGAATATAGCCAATTTTGACTTTGTGGCTGCGGTTGGCTGAAGATTGTCAGAGGACATATTTTGGGTGATTTGTGAAAGGGGGGTCCGATCTCGGACTAACAACGTGTGTCCACTCCGAGCCTACGTTAGTAAACCAACGGTTTAATGAAATAAACTTGTCCCAGTAGAGTTGTAGTGAGATGTTTTGGGGATTTAGTATTTTGAATGCTAGAGAGTAAACAAAAGTATTTCATATATTGTATAGATAAACCCCAAAGAATGCTCTTAAAATATATATATATTACAAATATAATAGGTTTACCTTAGTTTCATGTTGAAAGAGATACATGGACCTTAAAGGGATAGTTCAAATTATGAAATTACACATTTGGTTCCTTACCCAGCAAGCAGTCTATGACAGCAATCTGTGTTGTGGTTTTATTTCTTTGGCACTGTTTCCAAACGATCCCTTTAAACATTCCCACTGCTGCTCTCTGCTCAGGACCTGGGGCACATTATTATTATTTTTATTTAACCTTTATTTTACTAGGCAAGTCAGTTAATAACAAATTCTTATTTACAATGACGGACTAGGAACAGTGGGTTAACTGCCTTGTTCAGGGGCAGAATTTTTACATTGTCAGCTCGGGGGTTCAATCCAGCAACCTTTCGGTTACGGGCCCAACGCTCTAACCACTCGGCTACCTGCCGCCCCAATGGGACTAGTGATGGGACAGTTTTCTTTTGAAACAGGAAATGGTACAAAGAGTACTTATGTTTATAACAACAACATTTTTCTTGAACATGTACAATCAGCCTATTGAATTTAAAATGATGTGAACAACACCAGATCAGATCAGATTGCTATGCTCCTGGAGTATATAATATAATAATTAGCTAATCAAACCCTTTTAGTATGTCATACATTTAAGGATTCAATTGATCATTTGGTGTGTATAAATTCAAAGTGTCGTTGGTGTTACTCAATTTCAATTAAGGGAAATTACATTGTGAGCAAAACAATTAATCATATCACTTTAGTAAATTATTTTGAAGCAATTGAAAATATAATTGAAATTGAGAAAACATGGTTGCTTTGACGTTTGATGCTTGTTGCAGCAATCTGCTGACAACCAATCATACTGGATATTATTTTCTATCAGTGCAATCTAATGTCAATATTTCAATAATGAAGATTCTGTGTTTGATTGACACTCCCAGAGAGTTTTGATTGGCAGAAGCGGCTACTAGTGTTGGTTGTATACTCTGTGAAGCTTTGCATCCAATCAGATGTTAAGTAGGCCATGTCACCCAGCTGTGTTATTCCTCTTTGCTATAGTCCAAATATAACCACTGATTCAACCACCATCTCCACCTTCTCCCCCAGGCAAGATGGACTCATTTGTGTAGCTGAAGAAAGAGAGGCTGGATATATTCAGTGAAAAGGGTCACTAGTTGGAGTGGGGAGTTTAAACTCCCTTACATACCGTTTTGTTCCTCCTTGACAGAAATCAAACAAATTATTTTGAAATGTTTTAATAAGACTAGAAAATATTCAAATTTTGTAGGACTACTGGACTGTTTGCTTTGCATGCAGTGAGGCTCAGACAAATAATGTGCCAGCTGAGTTTTTGGAGGAAGGGGGAATTCATTGTAACATAAAAAGCAGAGCAGAAATGATCATATCAAAGCACACAAAGGCATGTGAGGTCTTTATTATCTAATTCTACATCAGAGACTTCCATGCATCGTTTTCTCTGCACTAGCAAGCGCTAACTTATCATTGTTATTTTTCCTCAATGGAGTTAACAGGGCTTCGTGTCGAAAAGAAATGGAGGCTACAAAGTATTTTCCTGAAAGGAAGTATATAGTATCAGAGAGGTGTTAGCATATACTATACTATGGAGTTGAAAGGGCCATATTGTACAGACTGTGATGTATGGGGGCTGTCAAATGATTACATCCATAATGTATGACTAGATCTACACATTCATAAAGGAATGTATCAATATGACGGTATCTTTTTTGCAGTGTTGCACACTCTGACTCAGTATTCTCTGTATATACCTAACTTTCCTCGCAACACATTGCCCCAAATGTGAAAAACTATTGAGAACAATATCTGATTAGACTACGGCGTTTGAAATGGTATAGCAAAATACTTTTCCGCAACTTGACTGCACTTGTTGACCCAGTCTCCAATCTCTCCCTTGTATACTCTCCTGTTAGCACTGCACCAGTCCCAGAAGAATCAGCGTGTCTTCTCTACACACTGATATCAGACTAGCTTCCCCTCTCATTCCCCACCCCATGCTGGATTGTCAGCGGCAGTCTTTCAGTCGGGAGCTTCATGCAGGGAAACATGCGTCGCATGCCATCCGCTCAACACCTGCAGCAGTAACCCACCTGCTGAGTTCTAAGCTCTGCTACAGGTAATACACTGTGATCACATTCCATTTTAACTTCACACATCATTCTGAGGGCTTGTAGGAAGTGTAGCCCAGAAAACACGGTTGAGTTGAAGAGTGTCTTCTAAATGACTAAAATGTAAGTTGTTCCCATAATATTGTAAAAGGAAATTGCACACAAAGGTTTTACTTGGAACAGGAGGCAGATGAGGTAAATTGAACAACATGCTTGGTTTGCCTTTTGATGGGTTTGAGGATTCACTTCTGAGGCCAAAAAATGATTGTTTACCTAATAGTCAAGAAGGCTAGCAGGCTCAGGCCCTCAACTAAATTAAAGAGCTCTGATCAATCAATTTACACAACCTTTACGGTAATATAGACTTCCTATAACTGGACAGGAAGTTCCAAGAAAGCTGAAATGAATTAGAATGCAAAAAAAAAAAGGGTACATATTGCTATTTTGTCCTTATTATAGGAACGCAGAAGGACTATTTTTGTGTGAGCTAAAACAAATCCTACCAAATAAATATTATGAACTTAAATGTTTACTACCTTTGTGAATTAGGCTACCATAGCTACCAGCCTCAAGGAATTGGCCATGTTGACTCAAGTGAACATTTGCTCCATCACTTTTAGCCCCATGAATTACGCATCCAAGCTCCTCTAGCTGCAGGCTTGACCATTCATGTGGCAGAATCAAAGGCTCTGTGAGAAGGCCGCTGCGTAACTCCTGACTGATGTACATTAAATATTAATGACCCATTGCAAAACCCTATTGCTTTTATACTATGGTGTTTAAGTGTGAACGTCAAAGTTTAAGAAATCAACATGCAAGCAAGTGTTTCTCCATAGCAACCAGTTTCACAACGGCCGTATTTCTCCATCTATCTGTATGTGCTCCAGTGATGGAATCATTCATTACTCTACCCCGGTTTGTGTGTAAGCAGTGGTGATACGATTGTTGGCTGATCCTATCGGTTTATGTAAGCTATTCGAATTGGGGTCTATTTTCATGTGTGTGCTACCATTGGAATATTGCTCAATAATTCAGACTCAGGCGCAGGGGTTTACTCAATATGCACCCAGTAAAAAATACCCAGAAGCGTCTTAGTCAGCACCTTTACTGCAAATGTCTGTGTGTTTCTTTCTACCTATTGACTTACATTGACCCCTTAGGTTGACTGGAGGTGAAATTGTTCAAGCTCTTTTAATTATTATTATCATGTTAGCTAGAGAGAACCTGATGTTAACATATTCTAGTTTTACAGGGAAGATCATCTGAAATCCTATCAGTTTATTTTGTCCTCTTCCTCACAGGACAGTCTCATATTAATAGCATAATGTATTCTGATTCTCATGTAGAGCAGCATGTTGGAACCCTCTGGAACAGCCTTTGTAACCAAAAGGTCATAAAACCCCAGGCAAGTGTTTTAAGTTCTAATTTGGCAGGTCTGAAGTGTTTTGCTTGTTATTGTAACCTTCAAGAAATCCTTCAGGGAGCAGAGTGAAATCCTTCAGGGAGTGAAATGTTGCCACTCAAAGAGCTTTTGGTTTACCACTGGTTGTTTGCCTGATGATTGAAAATAGCCATAGATACCACAACAGTCATGGTGTTAACCCAAGTCACGGCCTAAAACTAAGCCTAATCCTAGCCCTACCCTTTGCTCTGTCATTCTTTGCCAATCTAAACAACCAAGTCCTCTCCTGCACCCTCTTTGACTTTGAGGACTGCATTATAGACTCGTTGGAGCGGGGATGCCATAGTGGCATGTTGCCATCCTCCTGAGAGCGGGGACGCCATAGTGGCATGTTGCCATCCTCCTGAGAGCGGGGACGCCATAGTGGCATGTTGCCACCCTCCTGAGAGCGGGGACGCCATAGTGGCATGTTGCCATCCTCCTGAGAGCGGGGACGCCATAGTGGCATGCTGCCACCCTCCTGAGAGCGGGGACGCCATAGTGGCATGTTGCCACCCTCCTGAGAGCGGGGACGCCATAGTGGCATGTTGCCATCCTCCTGAGAGCGGGGACGCCATAGTGGCATGTTGCCACCCTCCTGAGAGCGGGGACGCCATAGTGGCATGTTGCCACCCTCCTGAGAGCGGGGACGCCATAGTGGCATGTTGCCACCCTCCTGAGAGCGGGGACGCCATAGTGGCATGTTGCCACCCTCCTGAGAGCGGGGACGCCATAGTGGCATGTTGCCACCCTCCTGAGAGCGGGGACGCCATAGTGGCATGTTGCCACCCTCCTGAGAGCGGGGACGCCATAGTGGCATGTTGCCACCCTCCTGAGAGCCGGGACGCCATAGTGGCATGTTGCCACCCTCCTGAGAGCGGGGACGTCATAGTGGCATGTTGCCACCCTCCTGAGAGCGGGGACGCCATAGTGGCCTGTTTTATCCAGGAGCCGCAGCCCTCCTCGTCTCTGTGCGGCCCCTGAGACTTTGGGTGATTTTTCATCATAATGCCACAAATGTAACTTCAGTTATGAGTGGAGCAGTGTAACGTTACTAAACGCACTGCCATTTAATTCAGAGCCAGCATGAATAACAATTAGAGTGGGTGCAAACGGAAGGGCATATGCATACAGTGAGACAGCCAGAGCATGAATCATTCTTAAGCTCTCGTCAGTAGGGAACTGTTGGGGATGTTTTCTCAAAGGGAAGGTATATCAAGGCATTTGAGGTATTGCCTATCTATAAAAGTGGATATCCTGCCTCTCCAGCAGTAAAAACACATTTATGTGTTTCATATAAGGATGTAACGGTGAAAAGCTATTTGGGCAACCAAGATTACTATTCCAGTGTTACCATAAAAAGTTGAAGAGTTTGGAGACAGTAACAACGTATTTATGTGGAGTTTGAATGAACTGCTGTCCACAGAACACGATAGGGAGTCAGAGATTATTGCCCCCATGTCATTGTGAGGCCGTTGTCCTCTTCTCACTGAGGGATGCTACTATGTAATAACCAATAAACTAAGCCTATGCTTAAAGGCTGGCTACATATTCAGGCTGCCTCTGAAAATAAGCCAATGTACTACAAATTAATGTATTATGTTTTCTTTTGTTATTGATCTCATCTACTGCTTTGCTGGAAGTACAGTTGAAGTCGGAAGTTTACATACACTTAGGTTGAAGTCATTAAAATGTTTCAACCACTCCACAGATTTCATGTTAACAAACTAGTTTTGTCAAGTCGGTTAGGACATCTACTTTGTTCATGACACAAGTAATTCTTCCAACAATTCTTTACAGACAGATTATTTCACCTTTTTGCCAATGTGTTGTTCGTCATCCTCGAACACTCTTCCTCCGCCTCTACTCGTCGAACACTCTTCCTCTGCCTCTACTCGTCGAACACTCTTCCTCCGCCTCTACTCGTCGAACACTCTTCCTCCGCCTCTACTCGTCAAACACTCTTCCTGAACTAAAGGTTTGGCTTCAATAGATCTCTGGCCTCGCAATTGATGAGAGGAAAATATCAATACCACCATTTGCCGCAGTTTGGAGGTGAAAACATGACCCTTCCTTATTTCTCTATTGGACTTATCATCTATTTCTGTGGGTGGGAGGATAGCCTACAACACAAAGAAACTATCTGACTTTATTATTACGTCTGCGTTCCTGTTTGGTACCACTATAACAGTCTCACTGCCTGCAAGTAAATCACTATATTTATTTTTAAAGACTTTCATTAGCCATAATGAAACAGTACGGTTTTCAGGCACGCTGCTTTTCTTGGAGTTACTGCGTTGTCAAGGAGATGAGAGAAACTTCTCTCCTTGAACAGTAGGGTCAGTAAACTGTATGTCACATGATGTAATAATAACCAATGCAGTCACTCTGGGGCCCTTTTGTGACTTTGAGATTACATTGGCCTCTTCCCCCACCTGTGACCGGGATGCTCTGCTACTCTGTGGTCTGCTAACCACTGACCTCCCCTCCCTTCCACTGAAACCCTGGGCCTCTCTCTTATGAGGATGCAGACAGAGGGGTGACAGAGTCAGGCCACCTGAGGGTCTTTGGCATTGAAACATGCCTGAAGTGATAATTAAGGATAATTAGTGCCACCAAAAGCAGCACTTAGCAGGGACCAGTGTTCAGAGGCTGACAGAGGAAAGTGTAATTATGCTCGCACAAGACTGCCATAAGCATGTGCTCTCCCGCTGCCCATACCGTTTGATTCTCTCACTTATGTGACATGTCAAATGCTCTCAGCAGCACTATGCACTACCGGCTGTACCATGTACGTGGGCTGATACCTGGTAGGTAGCTGAGTGGTTAGAGTGTTAGACCTGTAACCGAAAGGTTGCCGGATTGAATCCCCAAGCTGACAATGTAAAACATCTGTAGTTCTGCCCCTGAACGAGGCAGTTAACCCACTTTTCCTAGGCCGCCATTGTAAATAAGAATTAGTTCTTAACTTACTTGTCTAGTAAAATAAAGGTTAAATATATATATATATATATAGTTATATATAGAGTATATATATATATATATATATATGATTTAGCTGTAGTTTCATGTCTGAAATTAATATACTCTTCAATCAGAGCGAGAGATTCCACTTAATCTGAGGTCATACGTACTTCATTATTCCGACTGCGCTCTGGTTTCTAGAAAATAAACATTCAGTATGAGAGGGAATGAATGAATAGGAAGCCAGGCGGTGTAATTGTCAGGCTGAAGCGGTGCATCAGTTTTACATGACCTCTCTGAAGGGTTAATGAATGTGATGTGGCCATATTGTGACAATTCACAAACCCTCATCTGCAGGTGAAAACAAAATGCTTCCATTGCATTTTCATAACCTTTTTTAATGAGATTCTTGCTTTCACCTTGAACGTTAACCTTGCATGTTTTTAACAGCTGTGGTAAAGTTTCCCTGAAAATCGTTGTTCCATTTATAACTTCTAACTCCAACGACAAAATCACACCCTGCAGGCAGGCTATGTAAGTTAAATGTTTTCGCTTTTTTGATTTCTGGACAATTCTTAAATGACACCCCATTCCCCATATCGTGCACAAGTTTTGGCCAGAGCAACATTTGTAGTATTTTGTATAGAGCCAAATATTATACCAGTTTATTTAAAAAACTTTTAAAAGGAATTGAGGGTTAATGTTGAAACAATTCCCCATAGCATCAGAAGCAGACATGACAACGGTACACTTTCCCAATGGAAATTCCCCATAGCATCAGAAGCAGACATGACAACGGTACACTTTCCCAATGGAAATTTTAACCAATCCTGACTTCCTTTGTTACATTGTTCTAATGAGATTATTAGATGACTATATTAATCCAAATTAAATTACTTTACCGTAGCCAAATAGTATAGTCAGGCCTCTGACATTTTAAATCATATTAGCCAGAGTAATAGATTCAGCTCAGCTCATCAGCGTTTGTTGGGTTTAGCAGAGAGTGCATTGACATTACACTCCATGATCCCAGATAAGGACAAGACAACAGGACCGTTTGATATTTCAGACTATGGACAAGATGTTGCCAAATGACACAGCCAATACAGACCAGCAGTGTACTTGTTGGTTTTCAACCCACTCAAGGTCAAAATTAGGCCCTGGGCATCATGCTGGGATCTAGCTATGAAATGACGGATGTACTCTGAAAAGCAAATCTCATTGATGAATTTGGGGGATTGACAATTGTCTGTGTTGGGGTACTTGGTGAATAAAGCTGCAGTGCTCATTACACGGGGGCCTACAGTACCTTCCCAGGACTGGATTAGTAAAGTGATTGAAAGAGTCCAGTCTGGGAGTGTCTCTTAGTGTTCACTAGCAGGTGACTGTAATATTCACTTATCCTCCATACGTTTGTATCACACACACTCTCCCTGTACCAGCACTGTTGTATATATGCGCGTATGCAGCTAATTACATCAGCTGTGCGATGGACGTCATGTCAATGCATTCTTTATGACGGTGTCCAATGAACTGTAACAGTAAAAACTCGCTCCATATCTCACCCATCATATCAAACCATCATATCTTGATGCCTGCGTGAATATAATGTGATGAATGGGGGTTTTATAGAGTACATCCATGTTAGACAAGACGATGTGTGTTAAGCTATCAATTACCTGTCATCTTAACATCACGTTTCAGCCGTTTGGTCTTTCTTTGTGTAACCAAGACCTCCATTGAGGCTCAACAAAGTTAATGTGACAATCATTTTACTGCTGAATTAAACTCTTGGGGAGATCGTAAATGTACAGTCAGCTCTTATTATGTCTGGAGTGCAACTGTGACGTGTTGTGCCTCTGAATCGTTTCCAGGAAGAGTTTTGCCTGTTTTGACTGCTAACATCGGATGTGAAGCGCAACAATTTAGATACTACCCGAGGGAGAAAAACAGTTGAAGTCGGACGTTTACATACACTTAGGTTGAAGTCATTAAAACTCATTTTTCAACCCACTCCATAGATTTCATGTTAACAAACTATAGTTTTGGCAAGTCGGTTAGGACATCTACTTTGTGCATGACAAAAGTAATTCTTCCAACAATTGTTTACAGACAGATTATTTCACTTATAATTCACTATATCACAATTCCAGTGGGTCAGAAGTTTACATACACTAATTTGACTGGCTTTAGAAGTATCTGATAGGCTAATTGACATAATTTGAGTCAATTGGAGGTGTACCTGTGGATGTTTTTCAAGGCCTACCTTCAGACTCAGATGAACGTACTTTGGTGCGAAAAGTGCAAATCAATCCCAGAACAACAGCAAAGGACCTTGTGAAGATGCTGGAGGAAACAGGTACAAAAGTATCTATATCCACAGTAAAACAAGTCCTATACCGACATAACCTGAAAGGCCGCTCAGCAAGGAAGAAGCCACTGCTCCAAAACCGCCATAAAACTGCACATGGGGACAAAGATCGTATTTTTTTGAGAAATGTCCTCTGGTCTGATGAAACAAAAATAGAACTGTTTGGCCATAATAACCATAGTTATGTTTGGAGGAAAAAGGGGGAGGCTTGCGAGTCGAAGAACACCATCCCAACCGTGAAGCACGAGGGTGGCAGCATCATGTTGTGTGGGTGCTTTGCTGCAGGAGGGACTGGTGTACTTCACAAAACAGATGGCATCATGAGGAAGGAAAATGATGTGGATATATTGAATCAAAATCTCAAGACATCAGTCAGGAAGTTAAAGCTTGGTCGCAAATGGGTCTTCCAAATGGACAATGACCCCAAGCATACTTCCAAAGTTGTGGAAAAATGGCTTAAAGACAACAAAGTCAAGGTATTGGAGTGGCCATCACAAAGCCCTGACCTCAACCCTATAGAAAATGTGTGGGCAGAACTGAAAAAGCGTGTGCGAGCAAGGAGGCCTACAAACCTGACTCAGTTACACCAGTTCTGTCAGGAGGAATGGGCCAAAATTCACCCAACTTATTGTGGGAAGCTTGTGGAAGGCTACCCGAAACGTTTGACCCAAGTTAAACAATTTAAAGGCAATGCTACTAAATACTAATTGAGTGTATGTAAACTTCTGACCCACTGGGAATATGATTAAAGAAATAAAAGCTGGAATAAATAATTCTCTCTACTATTATTCTGACATTTCACATTCTTTAAATAAAGTGGTGATCCTAACTGACCTAAGACAGGGAATTTTTACTAGGATTAAATGTCAGGAATTGTGAAAAACTGAGTTTAAATGTATTTGGCTAAGGTGTATGTAAACATCCGACTTCAACTGTATGTATACAGTATGAGGAAGAGGCCATGTGCTAAACGGTTTCTAAGTATGTTTGTGTTAATTATGGAACTTTACCAAACCAGTTATGGAACGTCAGGGGGACAACAAAAATGTGTTTTGATGACCAAAGACTGACGGTGAGACAGGGATGCGTTGTTTCCTGGTTAAACAAGGCCAAAGAAATACAACAGAAGGTATAAATGGTACATTTATCTCATGTGTATAATGATAGAATACCACCCACACATCAATTTAAACACTGCAACCTTGAACTCAGTTTGGTTTTATTTAGCACAATTGGCTGACGTGCCTTACCATAACTGATGTATGAGTCAATTATGGTAAAAAGTGATGTCTAAGCATTCTTTGGGTTGAAAGGACTGCCCACTACTAAGTGTACCCTTGAGATTCCCCTAGTTCCCCCTGTGGTGGTAGTTTTTGTATTATCAAATGAGGAGACACAAACTAATCACACAAGTCAGAGTTCTACTTAAACTAAACCTTTATTTACTTATACGTAAATGAAGCAGGTCACAGCAGTAATGCAAGGAACTGATGTGAGTGCTTTGCAATAATGATGGCGGGTCAACGCAACACTTGACTGTTGGATTGAACGCGCCGACACAGTTAGAATACAAACAACAGTTTAAATACACAAAAATACACGATCAAAAATACAATTATAGATATCATCTACATCACTCAGCTACCAGGTCTTCAATCAATACTCTAAACTGACTGAGTGGCACCAGAATGATCAGTAACATGATGCAGGCCTGAGCTCCTGGGCTGCATTTGGTATCTAGAGTATTCAGAACTGTGTTTACTCTAGAAAGCCACAGCCTCGCCTGATGGGAATGTTGAGTGAATGTGATATCAAACTAAATAATTTAAGAGGGTATCTTAGCATAGAGTGCATTCTCAGCTTGATGTCCTGCATCCACTTGCTTTCAGGATCTCTGTAAATCATTAATCTAATTTGACACTTCGATTTATAAATGTTTGAAATGCCTGAAGCGATACCCCAACAAACATATTCAGTTAGGACACTGCTTTCAGGTTTAATTTAGAGAAAAACATGCAGATGAGGCTTTGGATGCGCCTCATCTGAGGTAATTTAATATTTCGTTTTAGGGCCATGTGTGGTTTTAAATGCTAATGTAGTTAAGCTTTATGACCTGGGGATTATGATTTAGGATTCCTGGGTTTCCCTCTTAAATCACTGAGTGCGTTTACAAGCACACTAATAATTAGATATTAAACTAATTATGGCAGTAGGCAGATTATGCAATAGTCATGTAAACACTTTACTCTGCTTATCTTAATCAACACAAGGTCAAAATCTAAGTAGGTATACCCCAATTAAAACACCTGGTTTTCTGGGTAATCTTTCAAATTATTAGGACATGTAAACACCTTAGTCGGTGTTCCAGCTGTGTTATTTTGATCTGCGCGTGTGCTGGCGCCAGCGTAGCAAGCCTCCCTCTTTAGCGCGAGTGAAGTGAGTTCGGGAACAACTGAATGTAACAAACTTTATATGTCCAAACTCAGAATCAAATATGCGTCCCAAAAATAACATGGTCGCTGTGGTAGAATGTTTATTCTGATTGGCTACCATCAGCTAGCCTGATGTATGATGTGTAGGCCTACATGTAAACATGATTATTAGTTTTAATTCTACGTTTTAATCAAAATAATCTGCCTATCCACAATAATCGCATTATTATGTGCATGTAACCGTACGCACTAATGCCTAATGTTATGTTCAGCCAACTTGACACTTCCATGGAGAGAAGAGAGAGAGTACCTCTTCGTATCATAATTATAATCATTTGTCTCATCTCTCCTGTCTCTCAGTGGGTTACAACTAATTTCCAGTCTGCTTGTAACAAATCAAGGGCTTCATCACAATCACAAACCATTTTTTAATTTTCAAAGGTGTATAAAGCTCACCACAGAACTCAATATATACTGTGTTTACACCTTTACACCTTTACAAAGGATGCACAATGAATGAATGAATGGAACTTTTCAATTAATGTCTTTTTGGTTTGTGCTTTTAGTGATGCTGTGTGGATGTGTCATTTGGTCCCAGTGAAGCTATGAAGGGAAGGCACTAAGTGCAGGTGAAATACTGCACTCGTCTCTCAGTGTATTATGCACCTTCACAGCCATACTGCTCTCTATGGCAGATCAGCAGTCATCTACTGTACTGTATGTATGTGACCAGACACACACTTCCTCTTGTACCCTGCCAGTGGTTGTCATCCCAGAGAAAATAGGGCTCTGCATGACACCTAGTAGATCTTGACACATCCAGCTGAGTCTACACATAGTCTATCTTATACAAATGCATTTAACATGAGAGGGTAGGAGAGGGCACCCTTCCCTGTGCTCAATTTGATTACAGTGTTGGGCAGGTGCAATACTCTCTGTCATGGCTGCCACATCAGGATAAGGGGAGAACCGGACGTCTTCAGCCGGAAAACAGCTCTCATATGCAGGGGAAGAGGGGGAGGCAAGCGGGGTGGCCATGGAGACACTGGATACTGATGACACTTGATGCTGTACGGATAAGACTGTCATATCATCCCCTCTCCTCACAAGTCATACTGAAGCATCATGTTATGAAGTACAGCATTGACTCCTTCCTCACGTTGTCTCATTGTGTATTTGTTTACCATTGACCGAGTAAAAGCCCCCTCTCTTAGATCAGCTGGGGTTGAGAATAATATGATGTCCATTAGAGAGATTGCTTTCTGTTTGTATCTGGGTTTACTGTGGCTCCTATCTGTTTGTATCTGGGTTTACTGTGGCTCCTTTCTGTTTGTATCTGGGTTTACTGTGGCTCCTTTCTGTTTGTATCTGGGTTTACTGTGGCTCCTATCTGTTTGTATCTGGGTTTACTGTGGCTCCTATCTGTTTGTATCTGGGTTTACTGTGGCTCCTTTCTGTTTGTATCTGGGTTTACTGTGGCTCCTATCTGTTTGTATCTGGGTTTACTGTGGCTCCTATCTGTTTGTATCTGGGTTTACTGTGGCTCCTATCTGTTTGTATCTGGGTTTACTGTGGCTCCTTTCTGTTTGTATCTGGGTTTACTGTGGCTCCTTTCTGTTTGTATCTGGGTTTACTGTGGCTCCTATCTGTTTGTATCTGGGTTTACTGTGGCTCCTATCTGTTTGTTTCTGGGTTTACTGTGGCTCCTATCTGTTTGTATCTGGGTTTACTGTGGCTCCTTTCTGTTTGTATCTGGGTTTACTGTGGCTCCTTTCTGTTTGTATCTGGGTTTACTGTGGCTCCTATCTGTTTGTATCTGTGTTTACTGTGGCTCCTATCTGTTTGTATCTGGGTTTACTGTGGCTCCTATCTGTTTGTATCTGGGTTTACTGTGGCTCCTATCTGTTTGTATCTGGGTTTACTGTGGCTCCTATCTGTTTGTATCTGGGTTTACTGTGGCTCCTTTCTGTTTGTATCTGGGTTTACTGTGGCTCCTATCTGTTTGTATCTGGGTTTACTGTGGCTCCTATCTGTTTGTATCTGGGTTTACTGTGGCTCCTTTCTGTTTGTATCTGGGTTTACTGTGGCTCCTATCTGTTCTTCCTTCTATGTGCTCTTTATCCACTTATTCAAACAAACTGTGTGTGTGAGCCGCAGTCTAGTGGGGTGGGATTGGGAATACACCTCAGTCTAGTGGGGTGGGACTGGGAATACACCTCAGTCTAGTGGGGTGGGACTGGGAATACACCTCAGTCTAGTGGGGTGGGACTGGGAATACACCTCAGTCTAGTGGGGTGGGACTGGGAATACACCTCAGTCTAGTGGGGTGGGACTGGGAATACACCTCAGTCTAGTGTGGTGGGACTGGGAATACACCTCAGTCTAGTGGGGTGGGACTGGGAATACACCTCAGTCTAGTGGGGTGGGACTGGGAATACACCTCAGTCTAGTGGGGTGGGACTGGGAATACACCTCAGTCTAGTGGGGTGGGACTGGGAATACACCTCAGTCTAGTGGGGTGGGACTGGGAATACACCTCAGTCTAGTGGGGTGGGACTGGGAATACACCTCAGTCTAGTGTGGTGGGACTGGGAATACACCTCAGTCTAGTGGGGTGGGACTGGGAATACACCTCAGTCTAGTGGGGTGGGACTGGGAATACACCTCAGTCTAGTGGGGTGGGACTGGGAATACACCTCAGTCTAGTGGGGTGGGACTGGGAATACACCTCAGTCTAGTGGGGTGGGACTGGGAATACACCTCAGTCTAGTGGGGTGGGACTGGGAATACACCTCAGTCTAGTGGGGTGGGACTGGGAATACACCTCAGTCTAGTGGGGTGGGACTGGGAATACACCTCAGTCTAGTGGGGTGGGACTGGGAATACACCTCATTCTAGTGGGGTGGGACTGGGAATACACCTCAGTCTAGTGGGGTGGGACTGGGAATACACCTCAATCTAGTGGGGTGGGACTGGGAATACACCTCAGTCTAGTGGGGTGGGACTGGGAATTCACCTCAGTCTAGTGGGGTGGGACTGGGAATACACCTCAGTTTAGTGGGGTGGGACTGGGAATGCACCTCAGTCTAGTGGGATGGGACTGGGAATACACCTCAATCTAGTGGGGTGGGACTGGGAATTCACCTCAGTCTAGTGGGGTGGGACTGGGAATACACCTCAATCTAGTGGGGTGGGACTGGGAATACACCTCAGTCTAATGGGGTGGGACTGGGAATACACCTCAGTCTAGTGGGGTGGGACTGGGAATACACCTCAGTTTAGTGGGGTGGGACTGGGAATACACCTCAATCTAGTGGGGTGGGACTGGGAATTCACCTCAGTCTAGTGGGGTGGGACTGGGAATACACCTCAGTTTAGTGGGGTGGGACTGGGAATACACCTCAGTCTAGTGGGGTGGGACTGGGAATACACCTCAATCTAGTGGGGTGGGACTGGGAATTCACCTCAGTCTAGTGGGGTGGGACTGGGAATACACCTCATTCTAGTGGGGTGGGACTGGGAATACACCTCAGTCTAGTGTGGTGGGACTGGGAATACACCTAATTCTAGTGGGGTGGGACTGGGAATACACCTCATTCTAGTGGGGTGGGACTGGGAATACACCTCAGTCTAGTGTGGTGGGACTGGGAATACACCTCAGTCTAGTGGGGTGGGACTGGGAATACACCTCAGTCTAGTGGGGTGGGACTGGGAATACACCTCAGTCTAGTGGGGTGGGACTGGGAATACACCTCATTCTAGTGGGGTGGGACTGGGAATACACCTCAGTCTAGTGGGGTGGGACTGGGAATACACCTCAGTCTAGTGGGGTGGGACTGGGAATACACCTCAGTCTAGTGGGGTGGGACTGGGAATACACCTCAGTCTAGTGGGGTGGGACTGGGAATACACCTCAGTCTAGTGGGGTGGGACTGGGAATACACCTCATTCTAGTGGGGTGGGACTGGGAATACACCTCAGTCTAGTGGGGTGGGACTGGGAATACACCTCAGTCTAGTGGGGTGGGACTGGGAATACACCTCAGTTTAGTGGGGTGGGACTGGGAATACACCTCAGTCTAGTGGGGTGGGACTGGGAATACACCTCAATCTAGTGGGGTGGGACTGGGAATTCACCTCAGTCTAGTGGGGTGGGACTGGGAATACACCTCAATCTAGTGGGGTGGGACTGGGAATACACCTCAGTCTAGTGGGGTGGGACTGGGAATACACCTCAGTCTAGTGGGGTGGGACTGGGAATACACCTCAGTTTAGTGGGGTGGGACTGGGAATACACCTCAATCTAGTGGGGTGGGACTGGGAATTCACCTCAGTCTAGTGGGGTGGGACTGGGAATACACCTCAGTCTAGTGGGGTGGGACTGGGAATACACCTCATTCTAGTGGGGTGGGACTGGGAATACACCTCAGTCTAGTGGGGTGGGACTGGGAATACACCTAATTCTAGTGGGGTGGGACTGGGAATACACCTCATTCTAGTGGGGTGGGACTGGGAATACACCTCAGTCTAGTGGGGTGGGACTGGGAATACACCTCAGTCTAGTGGGGTGGGACTGGGAATACACCTCAGTCTAGTGGGGTGGGACTGGGAATACACCTCATTCTAGTGGGGTGGGACTGGGAATACACCTCAGTCTAGTGGGGTGGGACTGGGAATACACCTCAGTCTAGTGTGGTGGGAATACACCTAATTCTAGTGGGGTGGGACTGGGAATACACCTCATTCTAGTGGGGTGGGACTGGGAATACACCTCAGTCTAGTGTGGTGGGACTGGGAATACACCTAATTCTAGTGGGGTGGGACTGGGAATACACCTCAGTCTAGTGAGGTGGGACTGGGAATACACCTCATTCTAGTGGGGTGGGACTGGGAATACACCTCAGTCTAGTGGGGTGGGACTGGGAATACACCTTTGCTGGTTTGCAATCAGAGGCAAGTGATCTTCCAGCTGTCATTGCTTCCACATGAGCTCCAGTGGTGTGTGGAAACATGAGGAGAAGTCGGATTAAAATCCATGATCATGAATGCTGCTGTACGTCTCGATATCGGCAGGATTCATTAGCAGATGTGTATAGAAACCTGCTCTTTGTCATTCTATGGTGCTTTGTAGTTAAATAATCACACCAGGGGAATAATAGAAACACTGTACATGGTTTTGAATAGCAACTCTGGCTGGTTCAGAGGTCAATGTGTATTTGTACAGTATTATACATCCCTTAATACTTACAGCTATAATCCACAGCTGTTGCTGTTAATAATTAATTAAATCTGAGTTTATAGCTGTTCTGTCCTGATGAAATATCTTCTGTAAAGTTGCAACAGACCAATCTCTAATGTAAACCATGTGAATTCACATAATAACACAACCTAAGATGCCCTTACATCACGAACATGGCAGATATCCATTTATTTTAATGACATCAAGGACCAAAATAATTATTTTATTATGTCAATCCCCCCTGTTGACACTTTTGCTCCTTCTCAATTTCCCTAAGTCACGGTGGCTGCTTTCCAAAGTTTCCCGCTTATTTAATCATAAAAATTGGACGTGTTTAATTCAAATCAGATTGGAAGTTATTGTACCTAACTGACATTGTTTTCAAACGGTATCCTGATCCTGACATTGCAGGGCTGTTACATGGTTGTATGTTCATGACCCAGATCATAAGGATTTGATGGAAGTATTTCTGAAGGTCCTGTCGTTTGTTTTCACAGATATTCTAATCCATAGTTTATTTCATTTTCCAATCTGTCTGTTTTTAATCTCTTGATGTACATCTTCTCAGTTCCATCTAATGCCACCAGAACAGAACAAACACAATCAAAGGGAATGTCGTAATCACTCACCCATCCAATGTACTGTGTTGCTTCTGTCTTACCTTGAGTGAGAACATCCTGGTATGACTGTAGTGGAGTAATATTTCATATGTCAGTATAGAAGCCAAGGAAAATGATAATTGATCATGCAACCTTCCTCCCAGGATAAGCGAGAGAACAGCAGACCTTGATTCCATTTATACCATCTGATCAACCCAAAACCAACCACCACTGACCAATCAAACGATACCAAGTTTATAGTAAACTCAACACTCCCAAGCCCAATCTCCACAGGGTGTCACTGCATTTAAAGGCTTGAGTGGGGGATGAGACCAATGTAAATAAGACAGAGAACCTTTTTGCTTAAAGTAATTTAGAGTTCAACCTGTACAGACACAAGTCACCACAGAGATCATACATCCTAGATAGCATCAGTTATCCTCAGTGAACAACTTTCAGATAGAAACCAAACATGGATTCTATGGTATTATTCTATCACACCTTCAATAGTCAGTCCTCTGGATACTGTAACAGAGAGATACATTTTGGCCACTCAGAGCGGGCGGCAGGCAGCCTAGCGGTTAGAGCGTTGGGCCAGTAACCGAAAGGTCACTGGTTCTAATACCTAAACCGACAAGGTGAAAAGCCTGCCGATGTGTCCTTGAGCAAGGCACTTAACCCTAATTTGCTCCAGGGGCGGCGTACTCCTATGGCTTACCCTGTACGTAGGCCGTCATTGTAAATAAGAATTTGTTCTTAACTGACTTGCCTAGTTAAATAAAGGTTCAATAAAATAAAAATAACAAAAGAGGGGGAATGGTTGACTAGTCCTTGGGCATTATCCTAGTGTTCCTGGACCATTGACCATGCAGCTCCAGGTGACAGAGAGCACATACATTAGGGCTGAGCCTACACATTAGTATAACATCACATATTAGTATGATAATATGCAACACCTCCTTTGGAAGTGGGGAGAAAGTGGTTCCAACAGGGTATATAATCCTTGTATAATGACTGAGCCAGTGTTCTGTATGCCCCAGAGTCCTATCATACAGTAATACAAATTAGAGAGGTGAGGAAGCATCTGTGGGCTTATGAATGAGAACCATGCACCTACTACCTCTCATACTGATCATAGTTAATACTTCCTGATATGTAAAACATTTGTTCAGCACCACGGACAGCAGCGCTGAAAAAAGGGCACAGAATGGGGGGTTTAGACAGCGGTCAGGCTTCACTGAAAGTGAATTAAATTGGGATTTTTTGCTGTGGACATTGTCCAACGTTGCCTGCTTTTTGTGCTGTTGCTCTAATATTGCTAATTCAACACTCAGCTTGCTATTTTAGCACGGCGAGCCACTGGGGGTTTCATTAAAGTTTTCAGTTTTGATTTTCTGGATGACTAGCATAGTCTGTTTCCCCTATTACGGGGGTTATGGTTCCTCTGAAGAAAAGCCCCTTCTGTCCCGTGTTCAGTTGATTTTGTCATTGCTTCACACATCTGCTTTTGTTAATGGAGTTTTATAAGGTGAGTAATCACAGTCTCAATCCCTTTCTCCAGTACAAACAGTTTTTTTTTCCTTTAAAAAGGTAGGAGCATCTATGCTGGATTTGGACTTGCAATATACTGCATATACATGATGGATAATAGTTGGATATATTCATTTCCGTCATATAACAAAACAACAATGTGGAAAACTGTATAATAGTTGGAAAATGAAGTCTGATACTAAACTGTGCATTCTCCATTTCCAGGATAGGGAATGTTAACACGGTATAAAATGGCTGGTGGACAGAGATTAGGACCCAGGTTATTCTTACTAAGGTTGATGAAAAAGTAACATTCAGAGAAATGGGAAGTCAAATAATAAACAGTATGTGCCCTGCATGAGAATAATCTCCATTCCTGGTGTTTTCCTGGTGTAATCTCCATTCTCCCAGAAGGCTAGAGCTTTGAGGGAACAAACACACCCAGCAATCAGGTGATTGGCTGGGATCTGGGAAGACGGGCCTGAAAAAGCTGTCTGTCTGCTCTCCCACTGTCAGTCACAGCTGATTTATCAGGGATTGATTGAGACGTCTCGCCTGCTCAGATCATTACAGGGTGATCTGTCCCATCCTGGGGATGAGCCCTAGGCCTCAAGGCCCATAGAGTCAGATAGAACCAGCTCCCCTCACCATGAGGCTGGACTGGGGACAGCTGGCTACAGAAGGGTCATACATCACTGTCACCCAGCCAGACACACCAGGCGTCACCGTGTTGTTTGTCCTCATCACACACTGTGTGAGTAACAAACATGTAGATTGATGGTATTGTGTTGTGACACAAGGAGAATGCAGTGAGGAACAATATAGACATTTTAAAGCAAAGCTCCTCATTGATTGGTGATTTGTGGGAGTTTTTTTTCTGTATTCATTAGTGACTTCATGGAGTGGAGAGGTTTTTATTTCTCTGATGGGTTTGGGACTGAGACAGGTGCTGAAACATGGCCAAACTTGGGAGCACTTTTCACTGATATGATGGCATCAATCCTGAGAGGGAGGCAGCTGAAGGACAGTGCTTTGGATCTCAGGAGGATTTCTTGGCTGATGGACTGAGAGTGGCTTAATTGAATTGAAGCATAAATCAATTGGCAGACAGGTTAGATAGAACACTACAGCCAAGGCTGCCCAGGGAGGAGGCAGAAGCCTCTGTCCGGGTTGGTTATTTGGCTGTGGTTGGATCTGGGGGATCCAATGTGTGGAATCAGAGCCAGGGAGGTCCAGGTCAACTGCCCACTCCACCCTACCCAACCCCCTGTACCTGATTGGCCAGGTCGCTGATGTGTTTGGAAGCAGGGTTAAGGTGACCCACATTACCACAGGACCAGATGGTGTAGCCAACTAGCGACCAGTGGAAAGCTGGCTAGATCAGCCTGCTGTCTAGTCCAGAGGGTTCTATTCCAGCTGCATAGTGAGGGCTGCAGCCAGTCTGTTCCATGCCTGGTGAACTGATGTTGGCCGTCTAGTCACTCAGTATCTGTTCCTCTAACCTCCTCCTCTAACCTCCTCCTCTTACCTCCTCCTCTTACCTCCTCTTCTACTCTCCTCCTCTAACCTCCTCCTCTAACCTCCTCCTCCTCTACTCTCCTCCTCTAACCTCCTCCTCTAACCTCCTCCTCTACTCTCCTCCTCTAACCTCCTCCTCTAACATCCTCCTCTAACCTCCTCCTCTACTCTCCTCCTCTAACCTCCTCCTCTAACCTCCTCCTCTACTCTCCTCCTCTAACCTCCTCCTCTACTCTCCTCCTCTAACATCCTCCTCTAACCTCCTCCTCTACTCTCCTCCTCTAACCTCCTCCTCTAACCTCCTCCTCTACTCTTCTCCTCTAACCTCCTCCTCTAACCTCCTCCTCTACTCTCATCCTCTAACCTCCTCCTCTAACCTCCTCCTCTAACCTCCTCCTCTAACCTCCTCCTCTACTCTCCTCCTCTAACCTCCTCCTCTAACCTCCTCCTCTACTCTTCTCCTCTAACCTCCTCCTCTAACCTCCTCCTCTAACCTCCTCCTCTACTCTCCTCCTCTAACCTCATCCTCTAACCTCCTCCTCTAACCTCCTCCTCTAACCTCCTCCTCTAACCTCCTCCTCTACTCTCCTCCTCTAACCTCCTCCTCTAACCTCCTCCTCTACTCTCCTCCTCTAACCTCCTCCTCTAACCTCCTCCTCTACACTCCTCCTCTACTCTCCTCCTCTAACCTCCTCCTCTAACCTCCTCCTCTACACTCCTCCTCTACTCTCCTCCTCTAACCTCCTCCTCTACTCTCCTCCTCTAACCTCCTCCTCTAACCTCCTCCTCTACTCTCCTCCTCTAACCTCCTCCTCTAACCTCCTCCTCTAACCTCCTCCTCTTACCTCCTCCTCTAACCTCCTCCTCTACTCTCCTCCTCTAACCTCCTCTTCTACTCTCCTCCTCTAACCTCCTCCTCTACTCTCCTCCTCTAACCTCCTCCTCTAACCTCCTCCTCTAACCTCCTCCTCTAACCTCCTCCTCTTACCTCCTCCTCTAACCTCCTCCTCTAACCTCCTCCTCTAACCTCCTCCTCTAACCTCCTCCTCTTACCTCCTCCTCTAACCTCCTCCTCTACTCTCCTCCTCTAACCTCCTCCTCTAACCTCCTCCTCTAACCTCCTCCTCTACTCTCCTCCTCCTGGCCTCTCTCCTTCCACTCTTCCCCATTGGCTGGGTGTGTAGTCCAGTCCTGACATGGGTAAACGCCACGTTATTCAGCATGATTGCTCTCTCCAGCCGGGCACTGAGGGAGTCCATCTCTGGCCAGCTCACTGCCTTGATGACATCAGCGCGGCAGCAGCTGACGGATTGCGTTGGCAGGCAAGCTCCAATTTTTTTTTCAATTTGTCCATGTATTGGAATGGAATGGAGCGCCATGGCTCTGATTTAACTCTCATTTAGGATGTTGTGGCCTGCTATTAGATTGAGCTGGGAATGGCATTTACATTTTTCTCAGCAGGATAATTAGGAAACCTAGAGGAATTTAACAGAGAACAAACAAGAAGAGAAGAATGACTCGGCATGTTATCTCAAAGTGTGACCCACCTGCCCAACACATCAGACCAAATTTAACTGGTTATTTTTTGGGAGGGAAATACAGTTAGAATTCAGCTCAGCTGGTTTTGTGACCAGCAAACATTCTCAACATATCTCTGTATAATTGAAAGTGATTCATAAGTCTTTGGTAATGAGCATGACATTGATATTATGAATTGAAGTGTCCATGGATCAACGTTAGGGCTGTGCTTGCAGGAGAGATAGTCTCTTTGTGAAGCTGTGCCGTCACGATGATCGAAGTGAGCCGTCCATCGATCGCAAAATGAATGCTCTCCATTTGCAACCACCCAGAGAGCGAGAAAAGAAAACATTGTCTCTGAATTATGATTCTCTGCTAAAAGTCCATACAACAAACCATGATTCATCATCTATGGAGCTGAAGACCAGTAGCTGCGCGTAGATAAAATCACTGGGGAAGCCAAGCCCCCCAAAAAAGACATATTTGTGTAATTTGCTCTGTAACCTTTCAGTTCATATGCCTTGCCAACGTGATATACAGTACCAGTCAAAGGTTTGGGCACACCTACTCATTTTTCTTTATTTGCTCTGTTTTTTACATTATAGAATAATAGTGAACTATGAAATAACACGTATGGAATCATGTAGTAACCAAAAAAGTGTTAAACAAATCAAAATACAGTATATTGTATATTCTTCAAAGTAGCCACCCTTTGCCTTGATGACATCTTTGCATACTCTTGGCATTCTCTCAACCAGCTTCATGAAGTAGTCACCTGGAATGCATTTCAATTAAAAGGTGTGCCTTGTTAGAAGTTCATTTGTGGAATTTCTTTCCTTCTTAATGCATTTGAGCAAATCAGTTGTGTTGTGACAAGGTAGGGGTGGTATACAGAAGATAGCCCTATTTGGCAAAATACCAAGTCCATATTAAGGCAAGAACAGTCAAATAAGCAAAGAGAATCATTACTTTAAGACATGAAGGTCAGTCAATCTGGAACATTTCAAGAACTTTGAAAGTTTCTTCAAGTGCAGTCGCAAAAACCATCAAGCGCTTTGAGGAAACTGTCTCTCATGAGGATCGCCACAGGAAAGGAAGACCCAGAGTTCCCTCTGCTGAAGAGAAACTGTCTCTCATGAGCACCGCCACAAGAAAGGAAGACCCAGAGTTCCCTCTGCTGCAGAGAATACGTTTATTATAGTTAACTGCACCTCAGATTGCAGCCCAAATAAATGCTTCACAGAGTTCAATTAAATCTCAACATCAACTGTTCAGAGAAGACTATGTGAATCAGACCTTCATGGTCGAATTAACCAAAGAAACCATTACTAAAGGACACCAACAAGAAGAAGAGACTTGCTTGGGCCAAGAAACACGAGCAATGGACATTAGACTAGTGGAAATCTGTTATTTTGGTATGATGAGTCCAAATTTTTGATTTTTTGTTCCAACCGCTAGTAAGGTAATGTTTCTGACATTTTCTGACAACTAAACAACTATTGATTTAGAACCACGTAGAGTTACCGCAAGTCGCAAAAGAAAACAGGAACTGCCTCCACTATTCCAGAACCATCAACATTCAACATTTCAACATCATCTAATCACCTATGCTTAGCCTAATACAGACAACTAAAAGATACCAAAAACGATGTAGTCCAATCAACGTAAACTAAATATGATGGCTGTCCATCATACTGATTCCTGTATGTTCAAGTAGAAAAAACATGTTTTCTTGTGTCTACTTTTTACCCCCTTTTTTGGTAGTTACAGTCTTGTCCCATCGCTGTGATAGGAAAGGTTGAGATCCATGCGTCCTTTGAAACACGACCACCAAGCCACACTGCCCACGTAACACGGAAGCCAGCCGCACCAATGTGTCGGAGGAACCACTGTACAGCTGGCGACCGAAGTTAGCGAGCATGCGCCAGGCCGCCACAAGGAGTTGCTAGAGCATGATGGGATAAGGACATCCCAGCCGGCCAATCCCTCCCTTAACTCAGACAACGCTGGGCCAATTGTGTGCCACCTCATGGCTCTCCCGGCCACTGCCGGCTGCGACACAGCCCGGGATCGAACCTGGATCAGTAGTGACGCATCTAGCTCTGTGATGCAGTGCCTTAGACCGCTGCACCACTCGGGAGGCCCTTGACTCACCCAGCTTGTAGAGAAACGCCAATGCCATCGTCCTCTTTCATGTTGCCTAAACGGTCTTTGACTCTGTCATAGAGTTGTTGTTTTTTTCTCCACTGCAAACTAACGCCCTCATTAAAACTCCACTCAAAGTGTTTTTTTTTTCTCTCAAGAAAAAGTAATGTGCTTCAGAGAGGGATCTATTTTCCACCGCTCACCCCTGACCCTCCATTGGCGGCTAATTACAGTGAGCTGATCAAGCGGAGGAGAGAGCAGGAGCAGAGCTAGACAGCGAGATGCAACAAATGTGGCTCAGCCTTTTCGTGGTGCAGGCAGGCAGAGGCAGGAATCCTGGAGAAATGTCAGTCAACCTAAACATAGATCAATAGATACACACGGCATGAATGCATCTGCTATATTTTATTAATGGGTCTGTGTTAAACACAAGGAATCACACGTTCTACAGCTAGACTCCTGATATCTCCAGGCGTGATGAGTATACATTATACAGTATGTCTTTATCTGTTATTGTCTAGTACTGTCTTTTTTGCAAGCTAGGGCCATCTACTTTAAGTGCTGTCCGTCTTCCCAGTGGCCTACTTGGTGTGTGAACTGCTGACAGCTCATAATTTGCAGATAGTTGTTGATACATCAACCAGGGTCAAGGGGCAGGGCAATTTGGGACTTTTTTTGGTAATCAGTGGCTGTATTAGAGGGGGAGTGGTTTCACCTCTCCTAGGCAATCAACAATGAGTACCGGAAGGTCAAATCAAATCAAACTTTATTTGTCACATGCGCCGAATACAACAGGTTCTGGCATCTCTATGTACAGGCAGGATTTGTGTGTTTAAGAGAGTTCTAGGAAACTCTATGTTGCGGTTGTGCTTTATTCTATGTTTAGTGTTTTGAGTTCGTCTTAATAAAAGATGTGGAACTATTACGGCGCTGCGCCTTGGTCCGTTTATACAGCCGTGACACAGGTGAAATGCTTACTAACAAGCCCTTAAATGGAAGTAAATCTAAGCAAACGTGTACATTTAACATAAAAATATCTCTATATTTAGTATTTTGATCGTCAACAAGGTTTATTTGAGCTATGGTCAGCGCCATTTTAAATAGCCATAGTAAGGACTGACGCAGTGCATCACTGGTAGGAATCAGTCTGCGGTGTTATTGAGGTTTTCACGCGGAGAGTGAATCTAAGAGGGTGAGGTTTGGTGCGGACAACGAAGATGGCGACATAAGTAGTAATTCAAACACTAACTGTATAGCACCAGGCTGTATGAATCGGCTCCGATCACTCTGTAAACTACCATCGGCTGTCCAAGGACCCACAACTTTTGAAGAAGTGGCTCCTGAAGAGGAAGGACGTGCCAGCTCGAGTTAGCGGGATCTGCATACAGCACTTCACAGAGGAAGACTTTGCGATGAAGGGCACTTCCGATGCGGCAACTGGGAGTTTCTGAATGGAAAGGAGTCACAGGCCTGCGGTGAAGCCCTCTGCTTGACACGAGTCAATGTATCCTGAGGTAACGTTAACCGGTCATGACTGTTGTTGACCAGGCTAAGGTTAGACACTGGACAACTTTGTTCCAACTCTAGCTGAAGGTAACTAGCTAACTGCGTCTGAAGTGTTTTGTGTGACACCTCTCAGCAAATAACGTTAGTAAGCAACTCAACTGCAGCTAAAATTGCAACAGTTCTCCTTGTTTTGTAATGTTTTGTAATGTTTTGTAATGTTTTGTTAGCTCCACCTCATTTAGCTAGACTGAATTGACATGTAATGTTTGCTGACAAATAAATGTCCCTGTATTTGGTGTGTGTGTGTGTGTGTGTGTGTGTGTGTGTGTGTGTGTGTGTGTGTGTGTGTGAGTGTGTGAGAGTGTGTTGACAAAGCATACAGGACAGGTAACTTGTTAATGCCAACTGATATATTTGGGTTCAGTTGTCTTAACAAAACGTTTTTGTTTTCAGGATGACATCTTCATCCCTGAAAAGGTTTTCATCCTGGAGGAACTGCATGAGGCAGAGGATGTACAATGAAAATCCATGTTATTTCTAAGGCTATTGTTTATTTCAAGACACAGTCTGTCATCCCATATAAAATTGACAATATACAGTATATGCAGTGATTCTTGAATATAACTGTAGCCTAATAGATGCCTTAATTGTTTCCTATCAACAGGCAAGAACGGTTAGTACAGCATGCCAAACTGACCCCTGGGTGCCAGTGTTCCTGTGCTGCGGTGGAGAAGAGGTCCACCGGGACCATCACTAAAGAGCTCGGGGCCCAACAGCGAATTCAAAGATACACCCATCCATAAAGGGAATCTGAGTGGAATTGTTTTTCCACAGATTTTTTTACCTCTTTCAATGGATGAACTACCTTGTCCCAGTCCTGCTGTTTCAAGTCTCTCTCTCAACTGACATTTGCTCCTGAAGTGTTGAACTGTTGCACCATCTATAACCATTGTGGTTATTATTTTGATGTAAAAAGGGCTTTTGTAAAATCCATTTGTTTGCTGTGCTGGATGCTGTGTATTCATTAACTGTCTGAGTGATGGGACATTTTTATAGTATCTGTAACATAATTTGGTGTGTATTTAATCTGCATCTTAACTTCTTAAAGTGTCAATCAGCAGTATAAACAATAACACAGTGTCTCCCTGCTCCTCTTTCGGTAAAAAGCTGAGGGATGGGGCTGGAGAAATGTTACTATCAAATTCATAGACAGAGCTATAGATGCAAGGACTGACCATCCTTGATATCAACATTCTAATCCTGTTTCTATTATCTGTTTCCACTACCATGTACACAGTTCACTTTGGATTAAGGTGTCTGCTAAATGGCATATATTATTAAAGTCTATGACTCTGCCAACTAGCTTCGCAGTGTAGTTACCATTCCTTTCCAATAGATGGCAGCCACAGTTAGTTGAAGTCACTACTCTAGCGGACACGGGATTAGTGCACGTTGAAAGAAGTTTTATATTTAAAAAAAGTTGATCTGGTTACGCTTGAACCTGTTTTTATAGTGGACACTATTTTTACATAAGAGGCGGCAGGTAGCCTAGTGGTTAGAGCGTTGGGCCAGTAACCGAAAGGTCGCTGGTTCGAATACCCGAGCCGACAAGGTGAAAAACCTGTCCATGTGTCCTTGAGCAAGGCATCCTAATTTGCTCCAGGGGCTGACCCTGTAGGTAGGCCGTAATTGTAAATAAGAATGTGTTCATGACTTGCCTAGTTAAATAAAGGTTAAATTAAAAAAGAAGTCAGGCATTAGGTCTACGTCTAGAAAAAAACTACAGCAGGAGTAAGGAGTGGTCTAAGGCACTGTATCTCAGTACTAGAGGCGTCACTACAGACCCTTGTCCGATTCCAGGCTGTATTACAACCGGCCGTGATTGGGAGGCCCATAGGGTGGCGCACAATTGGCCCAGCGTCGTCCGGGTTTGGCCGGGTAGGCCGTCATTGTAAATAAGAATAAATAAATAATCAATTAACTGGTTTTATTCACACTCAAATGTTATGGAAATGCCTTTGCTTCTGGGTATGCGCGCTTTATGTAGGAAACGACACAGGCATGGATGGGACGCCGTACACCTCGTCCAATTCTCCCATGTTCCCATAGGGTGAACTGGCAATAAACTGCCAGCCTGTATGCTTTGCAAACGAAATAATAAGAAAAGTTAGTCTGATACCGAAACTAAATAACAATGTATGTATAATGAGCCCTATTATTGGTTAGAATGAGATTTCATCCGGTCGTCTGATCAAAAGGTAAATGTGTTCCCATCGCGTCACAACGCAGAGGATAAAACGTTGTTATAGGATACTCATCATATATATAGAGCACCTACCCACTACTGATATTAACCTTAAACAATTTATAATCAAGTAACATTTCTCAAATTATTTAACTGACATATCGGCTGCTGACTGGTAAAGTAACCTCTTCTGCCAATAAATCCTTCATAAGGATCAGTGACACGTCCAGTAAATACATCGCCATCCAGACAGACTGACGGGAACCTCTGCCTGGGTGTAATACAGCCACCATCCGCTGGGATTTTGTGCTGTATCGCCACCATCTCTACAACACACACACACTCACACTCATACTGTAGCCATTAACTGGCAGCTTCCCCACTCACACCAGTTTGTGTTTGGCTAAGCCGACCCTCTAGATGAGGTGTTTCAGGCGGCATGTCTGTGTTGTTACTGTTAAGAGAACAAACTATTTGATCTGGGGCAAGATCAGCTCAAACATGAAGGGCTTCAGCAGGTTTATTGGCTCCCTAACTAACATGATTTAATTCTCTGTAATAAACTCATTTCCAGACTAGGAGCTACTCAGTAAATTCAGCCATTTTTGGGAGTTCCAACATATTCTCTCCTGCCAGTGACGCAACAATGTCAATATGGCGATATACAGTTACAGTTAGCTGGCGTTCTAAATCATAGTGCTTTACTAAATAAATCCTAAATATTTACTAAATAAACTAAAGTATAAAATAAAAAGTAACACAATAATGAGGCTATATACAGGGGATACCGGTACCGAGTCCATGTGCGGAGGTACAGGTTAGTTGAGGTAGGGGTAAAGTGACTATGCACAGATAATAGACAGGTGTGCTCTCCACCTCTGCTAGGCAATTAGCAACTAGTGTTAGTTCTTCAGTCTCCCATGAGTTACCGTCGTCGAAACAAAGACGAGTTGTTGCGGTGGGTCAACTCTAAGTGGTGGTTTTCTCCCTCTCACATGTCCATCTCCTCATTTGAATTCCATGCTGTCAGTTGTCCACTCAAGCTTAACAGTATTGTCCTCTATCGCCCACCAGGTGCCCTCGGAGAGTTCCTCAATGAGCTTCACACCTTGATAAGCTAATTTCCTGACGATGGCTCACCGCTCTTACTACTTGGCGTCTTCAACCTCCCGACGTCTTAATTTCTTTCCAACTCTCTCTATACCCTCCTTGCCTCTTTGGACCTCACCCTTTCCCAACCCCCTCCAACTCACAGGACAGGCAATACACTTGACCTCATCTTAACTAGAGGCTGCCTGCATACCAATCTCACTGCAACCCCCTTGATCACTACTTTGTTTCCTTTTCTGTCTCCCTTACCTCCAACCCTAACCACTCAGCCACTACCCAGATTGCCATATGCCGTTGCAATCTTCGCTCTCTCTATCCCACTACTCTCTCCTCTTCCATCCTATCATCTCTTCCTTCTGCTAAATCCTTCTCCCTCCTGTCTCCTGACTCTGCCTCTGCGACCCTACTCTCCTCCCTTTCCACATCCTATGACTCACACTATCCCCTTTCCTCCCGGCCGGCTCGGCCCTCCCCTCCTGCTCCGTGACTGAGTGACTCATTGCGATCTTACAGAACAGGGCTGAGGGCAGCTGAGTGAAAATGGAGGAAAACTAAACTTCTGGAGGACCTATCATCCTTTCAATCCCTCCTCTCTACCTTCTCTTCCTCTGTATCTGCTGCTAAAGCCACTTTCTACCACTCTACATTTCAAGCTTCTGCCTCTAACCCTAGGAAACGATTTTCCAACTTCTCCTCCCTTCCTAATCCTCCACCCCTCCCTCCTCACTCCTCCCTCCTCCCTCTCTGCGGACGACTTAGTCAACCACTACGGAAAAAATGTTGACGACATCTCCCCTCTCTCTCCAGATGACATCCTTTGACTAGTGAGGCCTGCCCGCCCGACAACCTGCATCCCCACCCCCTCCTCCCATCCTCCAGACCATCTCTGGAGACCTTCTCCTATTCCTCACTTCCCTCATCAACTCATCCCTGACCACTGGCTGCGTCCTCTCTGACTTCAAAATGGCCCCAGTTGCTCCCCTCCTCAAGAAACCAACACTTGACTCATCTGACGTAAAAACCTATAGACCTGTATCTCTTCTTTATTTTCTTTCCAAAACCCTTGAGTGTGCTGTCTCTGATCAACTTTCTCATTATCTCTCTCAGAACGATCTTCTTGACCCTAACCAGTCAGGCTTCAAGACGGGTAACTCTACCTAGACTGCTCTTCTCTGTGTCACTGAGGCTCTCCGCTCTGCCAAAGCTGACCCTCTCTCGTCTGTTCTCATCCTCCTAGATCTATCCTCTGCCTTCAACACCGTGAACCATCAGATCCTCCTCTCCACCCTCTCAGAGCTGGGCGTCTCAGGTTCTCCACCCTCTCAGGGCTGGGCGTCTCAGACTCTGCACACTCTTGGATTGCATCCTACCTGGCAGGCCGCTCCTACCAGGTGACATGGAGATGATCTGTGTCTGCACCACATAACCACTGGTGTCCCCCAGGGTTCAGTTCTAGACCCTCTCCTCTTCTCTCTATACACCAAGCCACTTGGCTCCGTCATATCCTCACATGGTATCTCCTATCATTGCTATGCTGATGACACACAACTACTTTTCTCCTTCTCCTCTTCTGACACCCAGGTGGTGACACCCATCTCTGCATGCCTGGTAGATATTTCAGCTTGGATGTCAGCCCACCACCTCAAGCTCAACCTTCTTCCCGCTCAAAGACCTCTCCATCACGGTTGACAACTCCACAGTGTCTCCCTAGTGCAAAGAACCTTGGCGTGACCCTGGACAACACCCTGTCATTCTCTGCAAACATCAAAGCAGTGACCCGCTCATGCAGGTTCATGCTCTGCAACATCCGTAGAGTACTAACTAACCTCACACACGAAGCGTCACAGGTCCCAATCCAGGCACTTGTTGAACCTTCCCAAGTTCTCCCATGTCACCACGCTCCTCCACTAGCTTCCAGTCGAAGCTCGCATTCACTACAAGACCATGGTGCTTCCCTACCGAACAGCAAGAGAAACTGCCCCTCCTTACCTTCAGGCGATGCTCAAACCCTACACCCCAACCAGAGCACTCCATTCTGCCACCTCAGGTCTCTAGGTCCTCCCACCCCTACAGGAGGGCAGCTCCCTCTCAGCCCAGTCCAAGCTCTTCTCTGTCCTGGCACCCCAATGGTGGAACCAGCTTCCCCCTGAAGCTAGGACAACAGTATCTTAAATAATCCTCCTCCTCACCTCAACTTTTTTTTATATAACTCACTTGCTTTTGACCCCCTCCACCCACCTTCTAGCTTTGACTCTACTGACAGCTACGTTATTGAGGAAAAATGTACTTTCTATGCTTGTGATATATGGTTGTCCCACCAACCTATCTTGAATGGACTAACTGTAAGTCGCTCTGGATAAGAGCATCTGCTAAATGAAAATAATTAATAATTCACAAACACCATGAACTGTCACCGGAGGAGTATCAGGCCTGGAGGAGCACATTCCCTTATCTCTGGCGCATGATAGAACAAATTATTCACTCAACTGTGGCGAAGTAGAGGATAGTGTTGTTGAGGAATGGAGGCCTGCTGGCTGTATGGGGATACCTGATACATACTGTATCAGATGGAACCATGACAAATATTGTCTTTCTAGAATGTCAGATCCATTCTCGTTCATCATCAACATCCCCTCAGGAATCCATCAGAGGGAAGTGTTTAAACTTTCTGAACGGCGCTCCAGTTTCCACTGGTTTAAATCAAACAGTCATCGTCTGTATTCTGTCTTACTCAAAAAACCTCCTCTCTGCAATGTGGATGAACGTCTTTGAATACTGTGGTAGTTACAGGGGTCAATTATAGCCACCTATACATTTTATGTGCACTTAAATCGAGTGCTTGTGCAGGTCATAAAACACACCCATCTGCTACACACATCAGTCACTTTTTATCTCTTAAGATTACTCTGACATTTCCAGCTACTTCTATGGGCTGCATTACTGTTATTGCCTCCCCTGGCTCCTTTCTGGAAGGGAGTGCCACGATGATATATGCTCTGCTTGTAACCTTGAGAAACAATTAGATGAAACATCTCCACTGTCTGAGACAAACAACATTGTTGCTTGCCGTGAGGGGAGGTCTCCACGCTGTGCACAGTTCAGTGGAGAGATGTTAACTGTATCCCAAATGATCAATCTTTAAAGCCCTTGGTTGGCTCAGTCTCCTATGTGGGATTGTTCTTCTATCCTGTCACATGTACAGAAATGGACCCCAACCTGTGTGTTCTAACATGTGATGTGGTAGATGTTCAGAATAAATACAAAAAGCCAGTGCTCGTGCATGTTTTGAAATAAACACACACTGGCGTGCACAGTTTTGCATTTGAGAGGAATGAACAGGAACGAACAAAAGACGACTCTACACAGCTGAGTGAAAACCCTGCAGATCAGTTTATTACTGAGAAATAGAAAGATGGATTAGGCCATGAAGACAACAGCTCCTAAACACTTTATCACGCATAACAAGCACCAAGGTTTTTGTTCTCATGTTTTAATAGGCATAAACACTATGCCACTCCTGAGGGGAAACACTTGAAAAAGATTTTAGGCAACCTCATTTAGTGTGTTAAAGATATGAACTTTAGTCTGTGAGGAGAACTTTCTGATTCATGCATGCTAGTTCAGGTTTTCCGCTCACTTGCTCCCTGTGCAATAGTATTCATATTCAGTACAACAACTACAGGATATCGCATAGAAGCGATAAAGACAACAACATCTTTGTCCTGTTGCGTTCTTTATGGATTTCAATACCTCTGAGAACACACAAAGGGTAATCAGAGTTAAGCTGAGGATGTCTTAGTGTATTCATTGCTAATGAGAAAAACATCAGCATCGGGTTACATCAGCATCGGGTTACAAACGTAGCCTACATACCTGTTTATGGAATTTCTCACTGTAAAGATTCACAGTATTACTGCTGTGTGCTACAGTACCTTCCCACTGGGCACACCACATAATTTCAACGTGTAAATGGGGTAATATTTGGTTGAGAAATTGATCAATGAGATTTTAACCTTTATTCGCCCACTCAAAAAGACAGCCAGAAATGTGTTGAATTTCTAATGTGGATACCAATATGCTTCCATCCGTCTAAGCACTACCAAATTCCAGATTTTTTGTTTGGTTGTCATCTAAACCAAATCTTTCAACCATTTAAAAGCACAACAAAGTTAAAATAGGAGTACAATGTCAGCTATTTTGTATTTATACAACTTAATGTGTTATCATTATTCTTCATCTATTAGCACAACCAAATGACCTGAATTGCAGTTGAGATTACATTAAAAGTACATATTGCAAGTGATCAATGCTATTCAAGATTCTGTGCAGATTATTAGAGCAATTGAGAAGATCTCCACAGAGCTGCGACCTTTGCATGCTATCTTGATTACTCATTGTTACTCATTGTAAGGTTGAAAAAATACTGTTACATTAGTTTGATCAACTCTCCAGTACAAGGTGATCAACTCTCCAGTACAAGGTGATCAACTCTCCAGTACAAGATGATCAACTCTCCAGTACAAGATGATCAACTCTCTAGTACAAGATGATCAACTCTCCAGTACAAGGTTCTGCCCAGCCTATGGTATTTGTCTCTATTTAGTGGACATACTGTAACGTTGAAGATCTGTAGTTGTTTCAAAGGTACAAATTCAACATATTTTATACAATTTCCTATGTTGAAAATGTGTTAAAATCATTACATAATCCTGTGGTTGAAATTTCACCCTCAATTTTTTTTTTTAAATGTAGATTCCATGTCACAATACGTTGAACTAACGTTGATTCAACTAGTTTGTGTCCAGTGGGTTGCTTGTAAACTGCATTATGGTAGGCTACTGTATGTCTGACCTCCCTAGAGTGATTGTGTTCAATAGCACTAAAACATGAGCCATAAAACACACAGAAACTACAACCGTGACATCAGGCTTAGAAGCTACATCAGAGATCAGAGATCAATGTCTGTCAATCACCCAGACACAATAACAACCTCCTAGATTAAAAAAGCATCACATCAGGCTGGAAATGGAATTCCAACACTGCAGATCAATAAGGAAATGATCGTATCATCCTATGGGCTCCATGGAGAGATAGGAAGCCACCAAGTTTAACTATGCACTCTCAAGTGAGTATTTATATCTAACACTGCCAGAGAGCTAATTGGGCGGATGGGGATTTGTTCTCTGATTAATTGTGAAAACTAAACCCCTATGCTAATGGCCTACCTAATGTGTGGGCTAGTTGTACTTGGCCGTCATTCACTGGTCTGTGTCACGTCCTCTACCAAATCCTTTCTCTCCGTTGCGTCCCTGCTGATTTCTTTCCCAGAATCAGAATCTATTAAAATACTTACAGCTTCATTAGCTTTATTGAAATTCTGTGGTGCCCCTCTACGACAGGTTTGTGGGAGCTGGATTACACATTGATGTCAATACTAGGAACCGTTCCAGATCCAGTGAGAGCTTGCATTTAGACATGCGACACGGCTGACTGCAGGTAGTGAATACATTTATACATGCGACACGGCTGACTGTAGGTGGTGAATACATTTAGACATGCGACACGGCTGACTGCAGGTGGTGAATACATTTATACATGCGACACGGCTGACTGCAGGTGGTGAATACATTTAGACATGCGACACGGCTGACTGCAGGTGGTGAATACATTTATACATGCGACACGGCTGACTGCAGGTGGTGAATACATTTATACATGCGACACAGCTGACTGCAGGTGGTGAATACATTTATACATGCGACACGGCTGACTGCAGGTGGTGAATACATTTATACATGCGACACGGCTGACTGCAGGTGGTGAATACATTTATACATGCGACACAGCTGACTGCAGGTTGTGAATACATTTATACATGCGACACAGCTGACTGCAGGTGGTGAATACATTTATACATGCGACACGGCTGACTGCAGGTGGTGAATACATTTATACATGCGACACAGCTGACTGCAGGTGGTGAATACATTTATACATGCGACACGGCTGACTGCAGGTGGTGAATACATTTAGACATGCGACACGGCTGACTGCAGGTGGTGAATACATTTAGACATGCGACACGGCTGACTGCAGGTGGTGAATACATTTATACATGCGACACGGCTGACTGTAGGTGGTGAATACATTTATACATGCGACACGGCTGACTGCAGGTGGTGAATACATTTAGACATGCGACACGGCTGACTGCAGGTGGTGAATACATTTAGACATGCGACACGGCTGACTGCAGGTGGTGAATACATTTAGACATGCGACACGGCTGACTGCAGGTGGTGAATACATTTAGACATGCGACACGGCTGACTGCAGGTGGTGAATACATTTATAAATGCGACACGGCTGACTGCAGGTGGTGAATACATTTAGACATGCGACACGGCTGACTGCAGGTGATGAATACATTTATACATGCGACACGGCTGACTGCGGGTGGTGAATACATTTATACATTCGACACGGCTGACTGCAGGTGGTGAATACATTTATACATGCGACACGGCTGACTGCAGGTGGTGAATACATTTATACATGCGACACGGCTGACTGTAGGTGGTGAATACATTTATACATGCGACACGGCTGACTGCAGGTGGTGAATACATTTATACATGCGACACGGCTGACTGCAGGTGGTGAATACATTTAGACATGCGACACGGCTGACTGCAGGTGGTGAATACATTTATACATGCGACACGGCTGACTGCAGGTGGTGAATACATTTATACATGCGACACGGCTGACTGCAGGTGGTGAATACATTTATACATGCGACACGGCTGACTGCAGGTGGTGAATACATTTATACATGCGACACGGCTGACTGCAGGTGGTGAATACATTTATACATGCGACACGGCTGACTGCAGGTGGTGAATACATTTATACATGCGACACGGCTGACTGCAGGTGGTGAATACATTTAGACATGCGACACGGCTGACTGCAGGTGGTGAATACATTTATACATGCGACACGGCTGACTGTAGGTGGTGAATACATTTAGACATGCGACACGGCTGACTGCAGGTGGTGAATACATTGCGGTGCCCCTTGCTTTCCTGCTCCAGCTATACAGAACATCTGCATTAGTGTGATATGGGTTATAGGAGGGAATGAATAATGATCTTTTGAGCTGTAATTGCTGAAGTGTTTGTGCACTGCCTGTCACTCCTGTCATTCCACTGAGGTTGGAACTAGTGTGCATTGCACCAATAAAGATGAAAAAATATAGTTATTCATGTGTACTCTAAAGACTGATTTTGGACATCAAATGGCAAACATTTCTTTACATGGTCATTGGTTTCCCTTTGCAACAATGTAAACTAACCATAAAAAAAACATGCTAATGAACTTGTTTTGGCTGATTAAAAACTAGATACCCATTAACGTAGAGTGTCGTCATGGCTTCCCGTAGCGCCCCTCAGTGCAGCTGACCTTACAGTAGCTGCCCAGGCCTGTTTTGAAGGATCGGCTTTTATCCCTCCATGAATATGGATGAGCCACTGCTGTGGGACTGGCTGGGAACTATGTAATTAATGCATATCAAAGTTGACTTAGCTTGTTCGTCCAGCTAATTAGAGGAAAGTTGGGAACATATGGTGCACACTTGCATTGTTGAATGGGCTGAGTAATGACTTTGGCTACGTTTTGTGACGCCTGCAGAATGTATTTTTCGTCCAACTATTTAGGCATGCAGCATAATGTGAGTTGTCTTGCCTTATGAGCCGTTTGGGTCTTGCACGACTTGCAGTTGTTTGCAAATCATTGCGGTGTATAAAGTTCACATCTGATTAGAGACCTTGCAGATTAAGTGTGACAACATTGGCAGCGCTAAGGGTGTGTTTCTGTCTAAAACACATTTAGTTGACAAACTATACTACATAGCAAGTATTTGCTGTTACAGGGGATAGAATTCCTCCCATGTTCATTTGGGAAATTGGAAATTAAGGGTGGATTGCTGAGGTACAGTAGCACTTACTCCATAAATGAATGTGCATTGACAGTCTATCTGTAATGTAATGCGGTATGCTTACAATGGTAAGATAACAGTTCACACCCATCTTAGCAGTGAAGAGAGGAGCATCACAGTGATGAGACTTCCTTGGTGGTAAAGACTAATCAGGCTTTATTTTAAATTTTGGCCGCAGACATTGAAATCCCTTTGAGCGTGGTGAAATTATTAATTACACTTTGGATGGTGTGTCAATACACCCAGTCACTACAAAGATACAGGCGTCATTCCTAACTGAGTTGCCGGAGTAGAAGGAAACCGCTCAGGGATTTCACCATGAGGCCAATGGTGACTTTAAAACCAAGTAAAAGAGTTTAATGGCTGTGATAGGTGAAAACTGAGGATGGTTCAACAACATTGTAGTTACTCCACAATACTAACCTAATTGAAAGAGTGAAAAGAATGAAGCCTGTACAGAATAAAAATATTCCAAAACATGTATCCAAGGTCAAATCTACACTGGAGTTGCTTTCCAAGAAGACAGTGAATGTTCATGAGTGGCCGAGTTACGGTTTTGACTTAAATCGGCTTGAAAATCTATGGCTGTCTAGCAACGATCAACAACAAATCTGAGCTTGAATAATTTTGAAACTAATAATATTGCAAAATCCGGTTGTGGAGAGCTCTTAGAAGACTCACAGCTGTAATTGTTGAAAAGGTGCTTCTACAAAGTATTGACTCAGGGTTGTGAATACTTATGGAAATGAGATATATCTGTATTTCATTTTCAATACATTTGCAAACATTTGTAAAAACATGTTTTCACTTTGTCATTATGGGGTATTGTGTGTATATTGGTGAGAAAATGTGTGCTGTAACACAGCAAAATGTGGAATAAGTCAAGGGTTATGAATACTTTCTGAAGCCACTGTAAGTGGTTGCTTCAAGTTCTGTATTTAGATATTCGATGTATTGTGTTGTCATCAACTCCAATTCAAATGATAGCATTGTTAGCCTTGTCCATTATAGCCGAACCCTAGCTAACCTTTACCTTAACTATGTTACATTTCAATTTAAATGGGAGTAAGGACTTCCTGGGATAGCAAGGTGTTAAATAGCCTACAAAACAAAATACATGTAGTCCTATCCCATGTTTGCTAAATATGTTGGACAGTAATTGCATGGCTTCAATATAGAAATATATTGTTAACATAGCATTTGCACTGATATAGGCCTACTGTAAAATGCATTATTTTGAGCCATGGACAGACCTAAAAAGATAATTCTAATAAAATTCTAATTGAAGGAAACAACATTTGTTTTAAATAGGCTGTGTCTAAATACAGTTACAGTTACAGTAATTGATCCCTGTGGGCGTATAATATTAGGTCTAAAACAATTTAGATTATGGAGGGTTTTATTGCACATCCAAACTTTTCACAGAAACTGGAATAAGATACAATATAAAGAGAAACCGGGAATGTCCACTCAACGTTGCTGCTCCCAAATATATATAGTCTAACATTTCCTTTGATATGGTCAGTAATGACTTTCCCACGTGAAAGGTACATAAGGCTAATTAAGAGCATGTTCGTTAAAACGCTCTGAGCGCATTCTGGCACTCCAGATTGAAATGACATATTACACGGCATATTTCCACCCCTCCCACCTCAGCGCAAGTGAACTGATGTTAGACAGGTAAATTGCCGAACCTGGCGTAAGGGCTGGGCAATGCCAGTGCATCAGTTTTTACATGACGAAGTTGCAAACTAACGTGCATTCGAAACTTGCGCTTCCTTACCACCAGCCGAAAATAGAGCCCACCAACACACTCTGGCCATCTTATCCCTCAGGGGTTCAAGCCCCAGGCTATTTGAGACCGGTTAAATCAGAGCACATCTCGGTCCGATCTGTTGGACGAGACAGGCTTTAGCCCCGGCCACCCCGTGGCTCTGCAGGTGCCCACCCCAGGTCCAGAGACACCACCTGGGAAAATCATTTTCTTTGCTCCCCTAATTGGAGAGTTGACAAGGTCATTAGCGTGCTAGCACTCCCCTCGGCTAAAGGTCAGTGCCTTTTTAAGCGGACCAGCAACAGACTGATGAGGAAGGTGGGCTCACCTCTGCCCTGCTTGTCTGGAGTGGCAGCTCCACTGCGCCATCTGCTAAATGTCTGCCCTGCTCTGTGGTATGACCTTTCCCTAAAAAAATGGGCATAGTTTTCAAATGTGATAATGAAGGTACTGTCAATGTTCCCTCAACTTTTTATTATTATAGATATACAATATATATATATTTTACTTCTGGCTCATTACAATAAAGTTATGTTACAATCTATGTTCAGAGTTTCAGACTTCAGCAATTATACGGGGGTTACATTTTACTGGGATCATTGGTTGCCTAGACTGTTAATGTTAAGAAATCAAACAGTACATTAAAGGACAAGTTAGCTTTTTTTAACCAAATCTCTGAAATACTTATAATATAATAATTGTTTTAATTAATGCCAGTGCCGTTTTCTATGCTTGTTTTCACTTAATACTTTGGGATACTAGTGCTATGTCGGATTTTATGAGGGTTGCCAGATTGGAGTAAAAAGCTGTATTTGTCCCTTTTGTTTTGTGGTATTAATGAAGGTATTTTACTGGGAAAATAATTAATCAATAAATGTGGGGTAACAAGACCTGCGAAAAAAATCTGTTGGGTTTAAATTCCCCTGGTGCAACTGCATGGTATTTGGACTATGATCAATTAAGCCATATCAATGTAGTTAAACAGGTTCATGTAAAATAATGAATTATGTTGGCTTACACTTATGGGCCGTTTCATTATGATTATTACGTTCATGTCAATCATGTTATATACTAAAGCTATTGTAACAAGGCATAATCCGACATTGTAGGCCTACTGCCTCTGCCCAGAGGCCTACTAGGCTTTCAAAGGAACGGCCGTTAGAGCTCACTATGCCACGTATGAACCCTGGTTAATGTCCCTTCTGCAGCTTTTACTTTCTGGGGGTCACGTGAGAGTGCGTCAGGCTTCACATTCTTGGACCCTGGGCGGTAGGAGGTAGTGAAGTGTAAACAAGTAAGTAAAAGGGCCCATCTTGCCGGCCTAGAGTTGAGGCGCTTGGCGGTGCGGAGATATTCCAGGTTCTTATGGTCCGTCCCTTCTAACCAGTGCCTCCACTCCTGCAACGCCATCTTAACTGCAAGTGATTCTCGATTTTCCACGTCATAGTTCCTCTCAGCGGGGTTAAAATGACGGGAAAGGAAGGCACAGGGATGCAGCTTCTGGTCCTGGGCAGACCACTGGGAATGGACAGCCCCAACCTCCACCACGAACTGACGGGACGGGTCTGGATGGATGGATTAAGATGGGAGCTGTAGGGAATTGCTGCTTGAGGTTTGAGAACGCCTGGTCAGCGGCTGGAGACCATATGAACGGAACCTTGGGAGAGGTGAATGCTGAGAGGGGGGAAGCAAGGGTGCTGTAACCCCGGATGAAACAACGGTAGAAATTAGCAAACTCCAGGAAGCGTTGCAGCTGCACTCTGGATGTGGGTTGAGGTCAATCCACCACTGCTCTCACCTTGTCAGGGTCCGTTTGAATATTCCCTGCAGCGATGACGTATCCTAGGAAGGTAATGGTGGAGCGATGGAACTCACATTTCTCTGCCTTCACAAAAATCTGTCAGACATGGAGAACGTGCTCTTTTTATTTTATTTTATTTTTATTTTACCTTTATTTTACTAGGCAAGTCAGTTAAGAACATATTCTTATTTTCAATGACGGCCTAGGAACAGTGGGTTAACTGCCTTGTTCAGGGGCAGAACGACAGATTTTTACCTTGTCAGCTCGGGGATTTGATCCAGCAACCTTTCGGTTATGGGCCCAACACTCTAACCACTGGGCTACCTGCCGCCTCTTGAGCTGACCGGGAATAAATGAGGACGTCGTCGAGGTAGACAAACACAAATTGGTTCAACATATCACAGAACACATCATTGACCAGGGCCTGGAATACTGCGGGAGCATTAGTCACTCCGACCGGCATCACCAGGTACTCGTAGTGCCCACTACCCATGTTAAAGGCTGTCTTCCACTTGTCTCCTTCCCGTATCCGAACCTGAAGGTAGACATTCCGAATGTCCAACTTGGTGAAGATGACTGCTCCCTGGAGAGCCTTGAAAGCCGAGGAGATGAGCGGGTAACGTTTTTTAACCGTAATTTCATTAAGACCCTGGTAGTAGATACATGGATGCAGGGTCTTGTCCTTCTTCTCCACAAAAAAGAACCCTGGGCCGGCAGGGGAGGCAGATGCACGCATAATCCCTGCAGAGAGTCCTCAGTGTACCCTTCCATCGCTTTGGTCTCCGGACCCGACAGGGAATAAAGTCTTTCCCGAGGTGGTCCGGTGCCCGGGAGAAGGTTGATTGCACAGTCGTAGAGAGGAAGAGATGTGGCGTGGGCAGAGTTGAAAACCTCCCGTAAGTCCTGGTACCCCGCGGGAACGGTGGAGAGATCTGAGACTTCACCCAAGCCCGCAGGGAGATGTCCTGGGGCAGGTTGTGCCAACTTCAGGCAATGTGCATGGCAAAACGGACTCCAAACCATGATGGAACCCGTAGCCCAGTCGATTAGGGGGTTGTGCCTCTGGAGCCATGAAAACCCCAAAACCATGGGTAAATGAGGAGACTCAAGGAGCAGAAACTCTATAGCCTCACTGTGATCACCTGACACTCGCAGGTTGATAGGAAACTTATTGTGGGTGACTCTGCCCATAGAGCGCCCATCCAGCGCTCTGACGTCCATCGGGATGGATAGGGGTTGAGTGGAGATACCCAGCTCCGACACCAGTGTATTGTCCATGAAGCTCTCGCGGCCCTAGAGTCAATGAGCACCCGGATGGATTTGGACTGGTCTCCCCACAACAGGGTAGGATAGAGGGGGTTGCAAGTAGTAAGAGATTGGAAATTCCCCTCACAGCTCACCAGTGTACTCGGATAAGCCTGGTCTTTTAATGGGCAGATAGATAAGAAATGTCCCATAGCTCCACAATACAGACAGCTCTTAGAGTTCAGTCTGAGTAAGCGCTCAGCAGGAGACAATCTAGGCCTGCCGAGTCGATAGCCCTGAGTGATTTATGAAGGAACTCGGGTGCGTCGTGGAAGTTTCAGTACTGAGAGAGACCTTGTCATTTCTTCAAACAATCATCTTTATTCAATATTAATTAAAATATTGCAGTAAAGAGACTGGTCAACTCAACAGTCTTGACTGAGTAGCCTAACCCTTTTTGGCAATACTGTTTCTTATTCAGTATATAGCTGATACTAAAATGCTTAGTCACAGCTGGCTCCACCCCTCTCATGCAGATCAAGGGGCATCGTAAGCCACTTTGGGTTCATTATGTGGTCATCTGTACGGGGGTTGTTGTCTTAACCCCCCCTGGCTTAGTCTCCCAGATGCAAGGATTATTTTGAGACAATGAGGGATTATGTTCTACCCCTCCATCTTGGTTACACCTACCACATCTTGTCTATGGAATGTCAACTGTAACTCAATTGTCAGCTCAAGCCATCCCTATTGACCATACGCCCATATTAGAGCAGAGAGTGGAGACCATAAAACACAGCGTTTAGTAGAATAGCAATGTCTTACTATTGTTAAGTAAATCATTGTTAAATATCCAATAAATTAGGTAACTATGTAGTTTTCTGTCACAGGTGACACCGGATTCCTCTGAGACGGATTCCTCTGAAACATAAGCTCCACATCTCCATGCTCAGGATTAGGGTTCCCACCATCAGAGATGTATTCGTGACATCTGGGTCTCTATCTGTACTATCCAGTGAGGATACTTGACTGGCTTCACCTGATTGTTGTCCATTCATCTCATATCTATCTACACCTTCTTCATCTGTAAGTAAGGGCAGAGTAAGTACAACATCAATCACTTTATTACACCATTTCTTCACATGAGAGATAATCAGTAAGAGAGAAATCAGCCAAATTAAACCATTGATGAGCCAGTGGAAGATGGTTGTTCCACAAGCACCAAACTATGACTGAGTAAGCTCTGGTACACGGGAATCAGGTTCTAAAATGATTCTACCACACCAATATAAACAATCAAATCCCCCAATTTCAGGTCTTTCACCTGGTTGCAGTTTGTGCAGGATCCCCACCAGAGGCTGGTGCAGAGCCTCTTTCACCCTGCGGAAAATAGCCTTGAGAACATTGTTTAGAGCAGTACAATAACTTACCATGTCATCGTCGCAGCCCATCAAAGTCAACTTGTTCTGTGGGAAGGGGGGGTTAATCATTCTCATTGGTCGGCCTGTTAAAAAAATCATGAGGAGCCAACCCAGTGGTCCTGTGGGGCCTGCCTCTCGTACATCAGAGCCAGGGGCATGACAGTGACCCAGGAAAGCCCTGTCTCTGCCATAATCTTCACCATTTTAGATTTTAGGGTCGAAAGCTTCTACCCACCTGGAGAAGGCATCCACCATCACCAGACAGTATTTGTAGCTCTGGCAAGGGGAGAGTTCAATGAAATCCATCATTATGTGTTAGAATGGTCCTTCAGGGGTTGGATGAGCCGACAGAGTCATGGGAATTCCTCTTACTATGTTGTTGGTCATACAAATCACACATCTTGCACAGAATTGTTCAGCAAACAGAAAACCCAGGTGCAAACCAAAATATATTTACAAGATCAACCACTCCCCCTTTTGACACATGATCCACACCATGTGACAACATAGCCAAGTAGGGAAAACAAGAACGTGGTAAGACTGGTAGCCCAGCCGGGCCCAGACACAGTTTCTGCACCAGGTCATGTGCACATAGACGTTTCCACTTCCTCAACTCAACAGGACCTACAGAGGATTGTAAGTCAGAGATATCAGTGGGAGAGAAAAGGTTATGAGCAGGAAGTGAAACCATCTGTAACACAGGGCCTCCAGGGATACAGCCGCTGCCTTAGCTGCTAACTCAGCCATAGCATTACCTTTGGAGACTGGGTCAGAAGAGTTATAATGAGCTAGGCACTTACAAACAGCAACTTCAGAAGGGAGCAAAATAGCCTTTAGTAAGTTATCCACAAGTTTTGAATGAGAGACTGTCTTACCAGAGGAGGTCAGGACACCGCGCTGTTTCCACAGAGTACTAACATCATGTACCACACCAAAGGCATATGTGCTATCAGTATAGATAATAGCAGACTGGCCTTTAGCTAATATGCAAGCTCTGGTGAGTGCAAAGAGTTCTGCAGCTTGAGCAGAAATACGGCAGGGTAATTTATCACTTTCCAGTGTGGTTGAAGCAGTAGTAACCGCGTACGCAACCAATGGTTCTCCTTTCTCAGAACGCTGAGCAGAGCCATCTACAAACAGTTCTAAATCAGCCTTTTGTGAAGGAACATCAGTTAAACCTGACCTTGGTTTAGATACAAGCTCCACCTGAGCAGCACAGTCATGCGGCTCTGCATCGTCCTCGGTAGGCAGCAAAGTAGCAGGATTTAACACAGTGCACCTCTTCAGGGTGACATGAGACATTGTCAGAAGAACATTCTGATAATGGAGCAGTCAAGCTGGTGTTAGACGGGCTGTGGGACAGAGAGAATAGCTGACTGTCTGTGAAACCAACTGTAACTTATTTTCAGAAACGTTGTGGCCATTCTCAGCGAGAAATATCAACAGAGCAGGAGTATCAGTTTCACAAGCTTCCATTGAGCTTGAGCACAACAACAAACCATCCACATACTGAATCAGAGCGCTGCCCTCAGGGGGTAGAAAACCCTACAGATTTTGCGCTAAAACTGCTGAAAAAATTGCAGAGGATTCCACATAACAGTCCATGTAAATCGCTTACCGAGAAACATGAAAGCGAACCAGAACTGAGATTCTGGCGCCACAGGAATACTAAAAAATGCATTAGCCAAATCAATGACAGAGAACCACTCTGCTGTGGGTGGTACCGCCCCCAACAGAGTGGTAACATTGGGAACCAGCGTTCTGGACAAATCTCCAATCACCTGAAGGTTTTCTAACAGGCAAGATAGGGGTGTTACAGGGTGATTCTGGACAGGGAATAAAGCCCCATTAGCTAACAGGGATGATGAGCAGGAGTAATGCCTGCTATTGGCTCCCTGCTGAGTGGATACTGGTCTCTAGATGGGCGCCTGGTATCTTAAGGAATGACCACCATTGGCTCAGCTCCCTTCATTCTCCCAAAATCAGACTTGTCCCTTGCCCATAGGCATTCAGGGAGCCTCTCAACAACAGAAAAATAAACCTGGTCAACACCATGCACACTCCTCTCAGTTGGGTAACAACTTGTCAGTGTGCTAGGTGAATAAGTTGACACATCAGGGTGCATCTCCCAATCAATAGCATCAACCAAGCATTTCATCCACACTTCAGTATCCGCCCATTCTACTCTATCTGATTTTGCCAGGGACACATGTGGTGCGCTATCCTCAAACATGTAGAGCTCCCTCTGAGCAGGGGTTAACTTAACCCCTGAGGCACAGACGTCACTGCTACAGTATAAACCCTCACACTGCACTGACTCCTTCTGTAATGCAGCACACAGCCATTGCTTCTCATAATGGACACATCTTGTCAATGGTGAAAAATGGTTGCCTCAGACATGAAACTGCCCTCTCGGCCCCAATGGGTTTTAGTCATTGAGAAAACACCAGCAATATTGGGCACCTCATTGTCAACGCTTGTATGTTACCAGTCACAAAACTCCGACATTAACATCAGATGCGCCCCCTCTTCCTCCTCCTCTTCATGATTCAGGATTAAACCGGTTCTGCCACGTTATGTTAATGCCCAGTTTACACAGGAGGTGCCTGCCCATCAGATTGACAAGACAGTGGTCAGAGTAAAGACATTGATGTTGACACTTCTCCTCACAAAAGGACACAGGCAGAGGCATAGTTACATGCTCTCTGAATGGGAGGCCTGAAGCCCCTACAGTTTTGACTGATTCACTAGACATGGGAGGTTTTATCACAGCCTTGCAGGTAATTACAGACATAGCAGTCCCAAATCAACAAGATATATTACTGACTCACCATTGACTCAAGCCTCCACGGTTGGCTCTACTCTGGGAAGAGTGTGACTCTTTAAAAACACATGCTCTGGTCGCACTGATGATTCTAACACAACAGTTCCTGTCCCCTTGTCATGTCAGTACTCCTCTTCCTGTCCCTGTCCTGGGTTGTACAGGGTCGTCAGTGCAGGCGGCCCCTGTCTGCCAAACCCCAGGTCGGCCTCTGCCTGGAGGGCCCCCCTGCAGCTGTTGCTGGACCCAATGAGGTGGCCCGCCCTGCCATTGGTTGGGAGGTGGCTGCCACGGCTGTTGTTGGAATGAGGGCGTCCATGCTAGTGCTACCCTTCCTTCTCCTCTGGAAGCCCCTTTAGGGCCCCTCTTCTCAGTCCGCCCCTGCCCCTGTTGCCTTGTTGATACAATGGCTGTCTGGGGCTACTCCCCGGTGAAACATCAGCTGGGCAGCCTGTAGTGTCTGTATCTCTGGGGCTGCTCCCTGGTGAAACATCAGCTGGGCAGCCTGTAGTGTCTGTATCTCTGGGGCTGCTCCCTGGTGAAACATCAGCTGGGCAGCCTGTAGTGTCTGTGTCTTCACTTTTTCTTCCTTTATCTTGTCTTCCTGCTGAGTACTTTGTAGTCTCTCAGCATGCTTGCAGTGCTGTATTACCGTTGCTAATGGCTCAGTCTCCCAACTGATGCAGGTAGTCCTCACAGCTTTCTCCAGGTCGGGTGTCAGACCCCTCACCAGGGCATCTTTCAACAGATCCCCATACACCTGTTGGTAAGGTCTGATACCACTGTCGCCTGAAACTGGTCTCAAGTCTCTTATGAAAGCCTCCCTCATCTTTCTTCATAATGCATTCTCTGATGTCAGTCCAGTCGGTCTTGGTTGGATACATCTCCACAATCCTGGCCAGCAGTGCCGTTATCTGGTCCTGATACACACCATTCTCAGCCCACAGGTAGTTGCAATGAAACTGTACCGGTACATCCGCCCACCTGAGTCCCAGTTTCTTTTCACAGATATGGGCTATCTTAGCAGCAGATGGTTTGTACTGGCCCACCAACACCCTCATCTCTGCTGAATATATCACAGCGTCCTTACTTGGGTCTGGTAAGTCTTCCACAATGTCTTTGACTTCATCATGTCTCCACGTCCTCTGGACATACACAATGGGGTTCCAGGCTGCGGCGAAAGCGGCATCGTCAGGTCGTGGCCGAGGGTTGGGACGGGCCATCCGAGGATATTGTTGATACATGACTGATGCTGGGTCGTACGCGTGGGGGGGGGGGGGGGGGGGGGGCTCATTCTTACAAACGTAGAAAGCAAAGAGTCTGGAAAAGACATAATTTCAGCTACCTCTAACCTCTAACCTCTAACCGCAAGCAGCCTCTCCCAAGTAAAGCCATTATGAACAGAAAAAGGCGTGTCCCAAATCAACACCCCTCTGGTTCACTCCATGGTGAAACATAAAGAAGATAGCACAACGTTTGGATACGTGGGATCCTAGTAGTCATAAAACTATACCACCACTAATACCTACCTACCCTCTCCAGCCTCTGTGCCAGAGGCAGGGCAGGCCAGGGGCATTTGACTGGAGCTCAGTGCCCTCATAACATCAGGTCATATTTCCAATCTGCCTCCCTCCACTGGGCCCTGGGTGGTTCTCTCACTCTGCCAGATGGTAGCCGCAGCTTCAGACAGCAAGTCAACCAAGGTAAAAGTAGTAGACACTCCAATGCAACATTTGGGATTTTCACAGTAGGGTGAGTGGGGTAAACTGAGCCATGTTTTTACCTGAGCCAGAATTATTACCTCAAGGGAAATATAGTATTATTTCTAACAAAGATCAGTCATGTATCAATATCTACATATATTCCAGGAATTTTCCCTGGAAATAACCATAATTAATGTAAACATAACAGTTTAAAAAAGGGGTATCTTGGCACAACTTTCCCCGGGTATGGGGTAAGCTGAGAATAGGGACAGGGTAAGTTGAGCTGCCTTGGGGTAAGTGGGTGATGGTGCTGGTAGGTCAAAGTTGAATTCATGGTATGGGGGTGTATTTTTTTATTTAACCTTTATTTAACTATATTGTATATCTTAAATGTATTCCTACATTCAGATATAGATATCTCTGTTCAATATCACTTGTCTGGGACAGGGATGTTGTTTCGATCTGCCAATTCGTAGGCAAGTCTTTTCTGAAACTGGTCTGTGAGATTCTTGATATGTTTAGCAAGTTCATGTAATCAGATAAAACCTGTGTGCCTCTGCTACTCTGTCATAGCCTCTGTTTCACACAGATACATGCTTGTTTTATTTTTTTGTCAATCAGTGTCATATGCTAGGTTTCCATCCAATTAGCGAATATTATAAAATCTGTATAAAGAGTAAAATGTGTGCTCTAGCCAACAAGTCGCTAATACAGTGTGGGTAGGCTGTGCTGGTAGGCTAGTCTACTCGATGAGATTATTATGGATAAGAATATTTTTATTTGTCAAACGGCAGTCAAGCATCGATCATCATGTCACCAGAATAAGACCCTCGATATTTACTGGAAAGGAGCATCAAGCTCATCACCGTGTATTTTCACCAAAATATGAAGTTCAGAACTTACAGTGCCTTCGGAAAGTATTCAGACAACATTACGTTTTCCACATTTTGTTATATTACAGCCTTATTCAATTTTTACACACAATACCCCATAATAACAAAGTGAAAACGGATGTAGAAAATGTTTGCAAATGTATTAAAAATAAAAAACTGAAATACCTTATTTACATAAGTATTCAGACCCTTTGCTATTAGATTCCATATTGAGCTCAGGTGCATCCTGTTTCCATTGATCATCCTTGAGATGTTTCTACAACTTCATTGGAGTCCAGCTGTGGTAAATTAAATTGATTGGATATGATTTGAAAAGTCACACGCCTGTCTATATAAGGTCCCACTGTTCACAGTGCATGTCAGAGCAAAAACCAAGCCATGAGGTCGAAGGAATTGTCCGTAGAGCTCCAAGACAGGATTGTGTCGAGGCACAGATCTGGGGAAGGATGCCAAAAAATGTCTGCAACATTGAAGGTCCCCAAGAACACAGTGGCCTCCATCATTCTTAAATGGAAGAAGAAACCACCAAGATTCTTCCTATAGCTGGCCGACCGGACAAACTGAGGAATCGGGGGAGAAGGGCCTTGGTCAGGGAGGTAAACCAAGAACCCGATGGTCACTGACATAGCTCTAGAGTTCCTCTGTGGAGATGGGAGAACCTTCCAGAAGGCCACCAATCAGGCCTTTATGTTAGAGTGACCAGACAGAAGCCACTCCTCAGTAAAAGGCACATGACAGCCCACTTGGAGTTTGCCAAAAGGCACCTAAAGGACTCTCAGACCATGAGAAACAAGATTTAACTATTTGGCCTGAATGCCAAGCGTCACATCTGGAGGTAACCTGCCACCATCCCTACGGTGAAGCATGGTGGTGGCAGCATCATGCTGTGGGGATGTTTTTCAGCGTCAGGGACTGGGAGACTAGTCAGGATTGAGGGAAAGATGAACAGAGTCTGGGGCAAAGGTTCACCTTCCAACAGGACAACGACCCTAAGCACACAGTAAAGACAACGCAGGAGTGGCTTCGGGACAAGTCTCTGAATGTCTTTGAGTGGCCCAGCCAGAGCCCGGACTTGAACCCGATCTAACATCTCTGGAGAGACCTGAAAATAGCTGTGCAGCGACGCTCCCCATCCAACCTGACAGAGCTTGAGAGGATCTGCAGAGAAGAATGGGAGAAACTCCCCAAATACAGGTGTGTCAAGCTTGTAGCGTCATACCCAAGAAGACTCAAGGCTGTAATCACTGCCAAAGGTGCTTCAACAAAGTACTGAATAAAGGGTCTGAATACTTATGTAAATGTGATATTTCAGTTTTTATTTTGAATAAATTAAATTCTCTTAAAACCTGTTTTTGCTTTGTCATTATGGGGTATTGTGTGTAGATTGATGAGGGAAAAAAAAGATTTGATAAATTTTAGAAAAAGGCTGTAACGTAACAATATGTCGAAAAAGTCAAGGGGTCTGAATACTTTCAGAAGGCACTGTATTTCATCTGTAGCCTAATAAACTGCATGGTTTCCAAAGTCGTAGTGGGAGGACCACACACCATATCATCATTTGACTCCAAGTTTACTTCAATATGATGGTTATTATATCAATATTTGTTTCCATTTCCATTTCTCGCATAATTCATTTTACTGACACAAAAAGATCCCACCATGTCGAACGAACACATTTTCTGCTCAAATGGACTTCTTTCCTTCTCTCACTTCCTTGGCTGCTCTCTCAAGAACCTTAAAGGGGGCTAGACCCTGCTTTTTTAACATTTGATTACACAATAAAAATGCACATCTTGAGTTCACATGCTTGATACATTGCATGAAACTGACAAAATGTATGGGGTATGGCGGCCACTGGCTCAACTTACCTCATGGCATATTGCACAACTTACCCCAAGTCAAATATTTTGACTATGTTAGGCCACACAGTTTCAAGGATGCACTTTCATGTCATATTGTAGCTTATAGAACCCCAACTGATGTATAAAACTATCTACATTGGTTTAGATACAAGCATCATTAAACCTTCAACACATTAAATGAATTTGTTTACCACTTGTTCCATGTGGTTTCTTCCTTAACAGGCTCCATGAAATGATGACCTCTCCCTAAATATTTGGCAAAATGATCTGTTTTCCTAGAAAGTGGTGGCTCAACTCCCCTACAGTTTGGTTCACTCCGTTTCAATGTTCTAGCTTCAATAATTCAACACAGTCATGTCTTATTTATGGTGGGGAGGATGATGTCACTCCAGCCGTGTTCTGTGTGGGCTGAACTCACTAGACTGTGTTTCTTTCCAACAAGTTATCCCCCATTCCCTCCCCTCTGTGGATTTGAGATGACTGGGTGGTTGTAATCAATATCCCCATATAGTTATGTTTTCTTCATCTCTCCAGCCTTCGAAAACAAATCTGTGAAGGGAGGGGCCCTAAGTCTCTTATGGATATGCTCCAGCATGTTGCTATGCACATTTCGTGTGCTTTCAGTCCAGAGAATGGTCATTCCATCAGGGACAGAGCTTTCAGTTGTGAAACAAGTCATGGACCACCGCTTGTTTTCTTTGGCGATAATAACAAGCTGTTTATGTAGTGATAATGAAAGCTAGAGCTATTTGAGAATGTTTGAAGCATCCTTTATTGTCTGTGTTCGTCATAGCATTCCTCCATTTTGTTGTCTCATCCGTTCAAGCTATTTCCGATGGCCTGTTAAGCATTCCCCATTGAATATGGCACAGTGTGGAGATGTGTGGTCTGTCTGTCAGTTTCACAAACTTCTGTTGCTCCTTGAAGTTTGTTTCAAGGCAGATACTTCTTAATGTAGGAAAAGTTGACTAAGCACAGAGTACACTTGGCCTGTCACAGGGTGCTGAGACGTTCTGACTGCTTCTGTCTGTGGCACTGATAAGAGACAGGCTTTCATGAGAACACAGATGTGGAAGAACAGGATAGGGCTTCCTCAGAATAATGACCACCATTTTAGGAAGTGACTGGATTCTCATACAGAGGCTGCTGTGTGTGACAGCCTTTCTGTTAGACTTGAACATGCCGGTATCAGTGAACCCAACTTCATATAACTTCATAGTTTTTCATTTTTGGTGAAAATCTTTGCTTTTCTTATTTCTAAATCTATAGCTCTGTTACGATACAATCACACAAACACAGAGAAAGAGAGAGAGTGTGAGAGAACAACATCGATATCAAACAACCCCACTAGCACAATATGTTGCCACTGTGCTGTCCTGTGTTGCTCAGGAAAACATACTGTATGTTGTCATCATCCACCCAGCATCTGTGCCCCTAATGGAATGATTCACCAACATTATACATTTTTTATACAGCCCTGTGAAATCAATTACAGACCCAGAGGAGGTTTTCCTCCAGGCCCTGCCTTTCCCACTGGTGGTTCAGTCCCATGATGGTCACACCCGAGAGGGAAGAAGCCGGCACTAAGACCAGGCACCCAGCCTCCAGGCAGGTCCAAGGTTTTGTTTATCAATTAATCACTCAAGTCAAATCACTGTCAGATTCAATTCCATCCCAGCTCTGAGACGAGTTGCCACAGTATGAACACACTCTCCCACTAGGCACAGACGTCAACTCAACGTCTATTCCACGTTGGTTCAATGCAATTTAATTGAAATTACGTGGAAACAACGTTGATTCAACCAGTGTGTTCCCAGTGGGCTGTATGGAGGACCATAGGGATCTTAATCAAAGTGCAACGACAGCATACAGTACACACTGTTGTTTTGATATGAATGGAGTATTGTTCAGCAGATCAAACAAGCCCCAGAGACGAGCTGGGAACTCTCGATCGCTCCTCTCTCTCCCATTTGAATGGGGAATGGTGAGGGATGTTGTGCTCTGTGCTTCTCTGACCCTGCCGTTCACTTCTATAATCACCACTGGTCATCATGCTAAGGAAATTGGTTTGAACCCAGAGAGCAGTAATGCAGCACACTGTATCTCTTGGCTTTCCTTACCCTTGGTAGAAACCGCAGATTGAGTCCTACAACATGAACAGTAGCCACTGTAAAACCTCACTATTCAATTTGGGGTGTTTCTGTAAGTGCTTTTGGAGCCCAAGCATGGTGCTTGAACTACAGAGTGATTGCATTTCCACTTGCCATCAGTCTTCCCCGTTAAACCAACATGCTCCTGTGAAAGTGTGCAATTTAATTTACGCTAACACATACTATACCTTTGTAACCTGAAGGTCCCCCTATAAATGAAACACGAATGTCATGCTAGAATAATGATGAATTGCTTAGAGACGACCACACATACAGAGTTTAATGTCTCTCTGGTATCGAAGAGAAGTGAGATACTGATGAGGTGCTAAAACATTGGGTTTGTTGCTCTCTGCTCTGTTAAGGCAGGGTCAAGAAGAGCAATATGGAAGATTGATAGAACCATAAGGTTTGGGACTGTGAATTAACTGATGATTTCCATAGTGGAGTACAGGCGCCCAAGGGGCAACCCAATCTCATCAATCACCCTTACAGTGCCATCTATCTTGCATTTGGCACACACTGTTACCTTTTGCTTTCTTCATTAGCCAAACATATGGATTATGGAAATGTTCCCATTGTAAGGCTGAACAAGTTGATTCATATGTATGAATCGGCAGTGTGTAAACACACAGATGCTCAACATTAACCCCACCACCCGCTCAGCCATCTGGTTCTGTGTTTATGATGAAAAGGAAACTGTCAAAAAGCTAAAAACATTAGCATATGTTTCATGTCTGGAGTACAGAATGCTGCTTTGTTCCTGTAGCTAATTGCACTTCTGGAGGCCATTTTATCCAGAGTTTACATTGAAAACTAGGGTTCAGTGTCCTTTATAATTTAGTACTGGCATACATTACTTGATCTGTTGTATTTGCAATTTCTGAGATGCATGGACATCATATATACAGTGTATACAATATACTGTATATGCAAAAATGACATTATTGGTGCAATCAGAATGTATCTGAATCTGAATCCAATTTGAATAAATCCAGAACTAGAGAGAGAAGAATCAGATGCAAAGCTCTAAACGCGAGAGAGCAGGCATAGACATAGAGGGACACATACAGTATGTACAGATGACATAGAGGGACACATACAGTATGTACAGATGACATAGAGGGACACATACAGTATGCACAGATGACATAGAGGGACACATACAGTATGCACAGATGACATAGAGGGACACATACAGTATGCACAGATGACATAGAGGGACACATACAGTATGTACAGATGACATAGAGGGACACATACAGTATGTACAGATTGCCACGGGAGATATAGAAATGATTAAGGCTCTAAGAACACTTGAGTTCCTCGTTTCGTATCATACTGCTTAAAAAAAAGAAGACATTTTGAAAGCACTTCCTGCTTTGTATATGTCATTCATTTTTTGGATCGGCACATTGCACATTTTGTGACAGCACACGGATGGCGCCGCTGTGCATTCATAAATACGCTGCCAGAGTGAGCAGGGAATGTAATTTCATGACTGAATTATGATTGAAGGGCAGAAATAAGAGGCATGCCTTATCTTCATTTGGGGGCGACGCGGGGGGAAGGTGCAGACTTACTGAATTGTACAAATGAGGCATTGATACATTCACTATCATTTTTACTTAATTCAAATGGCTCTTAAACATTCGGAGCACAGGAGATAATGCATAATGGCCTACATGTTTTATGGACTGACAGCATTAGGATCAGAGGGAATTAAACCATCGCTTCGTCACAGGCCTAATATCGCCTTTTACTCAGCGGTTATAAGGAGAGTTAGTGACTTTGACGAATGGGGAATGAGAAGGGAGATAGCCTGCATATTTACTGGGAGACAGGCAGGAAGAGACAGGCTGGTGATGACATAGACTGTCTGTCACTGGTTAGGCGAGAGAATAGACATGGAATCAGTCAGGGAGGAAGGTGTACGCTAGAATTGAGAAAGCTGAAAAAATGGAGTAGGATTGGAAAAATACTTTTCTTAACAGTTTCTCAGCATTGAATCAGATACAGTAGCACAGGTGTGTCGATAAACAAATATGTTTTATTTCACTTCCATTTACAGAAGCAAAATTAAACTAGGAAAACCAACATTAAATAATTCCAGCATTACAGTTTCAATGTACAGAAGGGGTTATTAACATATATATTGAAAAATGAAACCTATTATGAAGCAAATGGCAAATTACATTTGGTTAGGCCTGTCTGCAAAACCTACATTATTAGGACGTCATGGATCTCATTTCAGAAAGTCAATATAAATGCCCTGAAGAAAATGTACATGTGACTATTATCAAGTTTTTGCCATCCCCTAAGCAGTTGTAACCCCACTGAGAGAGTAGTTGAATTCCATATCATCATAGCGAGGTACAATATGTGTCATAAATGATTGAGGTCTTCATTAAATACAGATCTTCTCCTTCATCCATGGGGATGGATGTTCAGTTGTTTCCTGCTTTAGGGAACACAAGATTCCAACAAACACAACTCAGCAAGACAGACAGACAGAGACTGTGCACTTCATATCCCTGGTGTGAATCTCGCTCCAGGCGCTCTTCTCACCTCTGCTAAGGATTGATCGACCCTCCCTCAGTCTGTGTACATCCATCCACTTCCCCTCAACACAAGTTTTACTGCCTGTTAGGAAACAATAGGAACTTTTTACAATGATGATTTTTGCAAAGATAACTCCCCAGACTATGGTTATGATAAACCATGCTCTTCTCTGTTGAACCAAAGCATCATTTTAATTGGTTTAATCTTCTCCTTTCCTGTTTGACGCTAGTCTTGTGTGAAGAGGAAGGTATTTATCAATTTCTCAGCTTAAAAAGAGCTAAGTGGTTTGCGACATATGTCCCTCCCCCAATATACACATTAAATAGTTAATGGTGTTTAGTAGATTACAGTTGAATATCTGTTTACTGCAGTATTTACTTCAAACTATTAATGATCCATGTTTATCTTGACATCAATCTTCTTTTTGAATAGTCTTCTTGAATGAGGATCAAATGAAGCAGAACTCAATCAATTTTAAAACTGTATTCTACTGTGAATAGTACTGCAAAACAAAATCAGCCTGAGCTGTAGCAATGCAAATACTACATTTACAAATATATCGCTTGATCCCTCATATTCATGAAATAATGTGATGTTAGTTGAAGTGGCAGGCTCTCATAGTGATTGCTGTATTTTTCAACTCATTAGCCCAAAAGACATTAGGCCTTCAAATATTCCATGAGGATGGTGACAAGTTATGCCAGGCCTGATGCATAATTAAGCCAGCGTGAAATCTATCCATCATACAGTGGTGTTTACTATGAAGTGATTAAATCACACACTAAATGAAGTATAATTAATAAATACTTAATATAGTAAATGGTCACTGCCAACTCCATTTCAATGTTAAGAGAGAAACTGAGAGGAGAAAGAATCATTTGAACTCCATTACTGTCACGCCTGCTCCCGCTCTCCCTCCCTGGCACTCGAGGGCGCCAGGCTGCCCAGCGCTACGCACTCCTGCCACCATCATTACACACACCTGCTTCCCTCGTCACGCACATCAGCGATTATTGGACTCACTCACATGTTATTACATTCCCTATATCTGTCTGTTCCCCAGCGCTGTTCCCCTGTTCTATATCTGTCTGTTCCCCAGCGCTGTTCCCCTGTTCTATATCTGTCTGTTCCCCAGCGCTGTTCCCCTGTTCTATATCTGTCTGTTCCCCAGCGCTGTTCCCCTGTTCTATATCTGTCTGTTCCCCAGCGCTGTTCCCCTGTTCTATATCTGTCTGTTCCCCAGCGCTGTTCCCCTGTTCTATATCTGTCTGTTCCCCAGCGCTGTTCCCCTGTTCTATATCTGTCTGTTCCCCAGCGCTGTTCCCCTGTTCTATATCTGTCTGTTCCCCAGCGCTGTTCCCCTGTTCTATATCTGTCTGTTCCCCAGCGCTGTTCCCCTGTTCTATATCTGTCTGTTCCCCAGCGCTGTTCCCCTGTTCTATATCTGTCTGTTCCCCAGCGCTGTTCCCCTGTTCTATATCTGTCTGTTCCCCAGAGCTGTTCCCCGCTGCTGCATTAATTGTAATTGTAATTATGTTACCCAGTTCCGACGCTGTTCCGATCCTGTTCTATGTCTGCGTTATTAAACGTTTAAACCTCTACAGCAGGGGTTCTCAAACTTGTCAAACTAAACCATCCAAGTACCACCTCTGATCAAACTAAAGCATCCAGTACCACCTCTGATCAAACTAAACCATCCAGTACCACCTCTGATCAAACTAAACCATCCAGTACCACCTCTGATCAAACTAAACCATCCAGTACCACCTCTGATCAAACTAAACCATCCAGTACCACCTCTGATCAAACTAAACCATCCAGTACCACCTCTGATCAAACTAAACCATCCAAGTACCACCATCTCAAAAAAGCCATAGAAAATATGAATGGCCGATCTAATTAGTATGTACTTGCTTGACTGTTGGAAGTTGGTTTATTTATCCATTTAACATAATTTAGAAAATGTTGGTTGCAAACACAAAATATGTAATTAACACTGTTATTTACCTTAACACAAGTAGTGCTTCTAATATGCTACCCAACATAACACAACAGGCAATTATCATGTGATATGAAATAAAGTACTGAGTACATGCGAACACAAACCCAGACAGCTCTAACAAGTTGCATCTCTTACAATGAAAAAAGTCTCATTAATTGCATGTTAATGTATTTTCTGCCCACAAATACAAACACACCTCAAACAAGCTACAGCACCAATTTATGAACCTAACAAATGTAAAAGGAGCCAATAAGTTAACTTCTCTCTCACACACACACACACACACACACACACACACACACACACACACACACACACACACACACACACACACACACACACACACACACACACACACACACACACACACAGTAATAGCACTGAGTGCATACAATTTTAGTGAGAGGGGTGAGCCTTCAGACGCAGATCTGGTTCAGCATCCATTCTGCTGCGGTACTTGGTCTTCATTGCGGTGAGAACAGAGAAGCCTTTCTCACAAAGGTAGGTAGTAGCAAAAGGTATCAAAAACAGCACAGCCTTTAATGAGAGGGCAGGGTATTCACACTGTCTCTGGATCCAGAAATTCAACAATGACAGTCGTTTAAATTCTGACATCAGAGTCTCATCAGAGGATAACTCAACTAGCTTTTCCTGTTGAGCACAGGTCAGATCCCCAGGTATTGCTTGGACATCAACAGTAAAGGGGGTCCTGATCCACCTTGGTGTGGCCTCCAATGGGAAGTATTCTGAGAACTGTTCTTCCAGTGACAAGAGATGCACAACTATCACATGTTGAACAGCATCATCAAGGGTCATGTCGAATGTGTGCAGATGGTTCTCCAAGGTTGAGAAAGCAGAAACATCTCTTGCCTTGTAACAAAAGCTGCACATGTTCACTGCCCATTTCATTACAGAGCACACTGAACAGATATGAATTCGAGCCTTGATAAAATTCACAACTTTGACAGCTGAGCCTAGCACAGATTTTAAATCCTCAGGCATTTTTTTGATTGCGAGCGCCTCTCGATGGATGATGCAGTGTGTCAACTTCATATCAGGGGCAAAGTCTTTGATCCGCGCGACGACACCGCTGTGACGGCCTGACATTGCCTTGGCACTGTCTGTCCAAACAGCAACACATTTTTTCCAGTTGATACCACTCTCTTTGATAAATTCATTCAGAAGTTGAAATATATGCTCTCCTGTTCTTGTTGCTAGCGGCTTACAGAACAAAAAAATATTCATGGGACTTGCCGTCAAACTCATATCTAACATAAACAAGCAAAGGTCTTTTTCCAGTGGTAAACAAAGGACTTCAGCAATAGTGTGGGGCTTACCCGTTTTAGCAATCCGAAGGCTAGCACGGTAAGATGCTTCTTGCGCTCTGGGAAGTGGAGTAGAACTGTTACTTATGGTGGACTTGCGTTGCTTCAAATCGTTACGTTTTCTTTGAAAAAATTCAATGGGCTTGTCCTTGAAGGGTGCATGTTTCGTTATCAAGTGTCTCCGCAGATGTGCTGGCTTCATGCTCTCGTTGCTGAGAATATCACAGCACACAACACACTGTGGCCTCGTCTTTTCCTCTGACCCAGTGACAGTAAATCCCAAACTGAAGTAATACAAATTGTAGCGCCTTGTAGCCGTTTTCCGAGACCTGCTAGCATTCGCGCTGCTGTCGGTATCAGGCTCAGCAGTGGAGCTGGTGCTCGATCATCATCCTCATTTTCAAAAGTTGTAACTGATATATCAGAGCCGGCATCAGATCTTTTGGCATCTGGTCCTTTCAGCCATGACATAATATTAGATTTTTGCGTGTTCATTTTTTTACGTTAGCCTGTTTGTACAGTTAGCAAATGTGGGGCTAAACAGTTGATCATTGCTCGGGAGCAGAATCAGTACCCAAGTACAGTAGAGTAGCTTATTTGCACCAGAATTTCTAACGTAACATTTTATTTATTATAAAAAATAAATATTAAAACAATATTTGTCTTTTTAGATTTAAATAGTAATTTGTATTATTTTCAAATTGTTCGGTGCAGTCAACAACATTCCAGAGTCATATGGCGTTCCATCAGAAGGTGTTCCACGTACCACCAGCAGGTGTTCCGCGAACCACCACGGGTACACGTACCACAGTTTGAGAACGTCTGCTCTTCAGGATCGTGTCCCGCCCTCGGGACGCTTGAGCTAACGTGCGCTAATGTGATTAGCATGACGTTGTAAGTAACAAGAACATTTCCCAGGACATAGACATATCTTATATGGGCAGAAAGCTTAAATTCTTGTTAATCTAACTACATTGTCCAATTTACAGTAGCTATTACAGTGAAAGAATACCATGCTATTGTTTGAGGAGAGAGCACAGTTTTGTACTTGAAAATTTATAAAACAAACCAATAGGCAGATTTGGGCAGACTTGATACAATATTTTGAACAGTAATGCAATTCATACAGGTCTGTATATACATACTCATGTACAGTTGTTATATTATATCACATGCAATATTGTAAGTAATTATTGGACGGAGGCATTCACTCAGGAATGCATATTAGTATCCTGCCAGTTGCACCTTTTCTCATTGCTTTTAGTATATCGAATGTGCAATAAGTGCAGTTGTCTGTAATTAAACCCTGCGCACTAAGGACTGTATTTTAAGGGAATTACTATTATTACCCCAAATGATATCATACACACTTTTAGCTATTAAAGTATCTCTTCCTGTCATTTACCTGTACAGTTTGTGTAAACATGCAAGTATTCACTTATCTGTAAATATAACTGTATACCTAACTGTACAGCTAATTTAACCATGCAAAATTTTCACTTACCTGTTAATTTACCCAGTCTGTCTATTAAGTAAACTATTATTACCCTCGCTCATATCATACGCATTTTTAGCTACTGAAGTATTTCTCTGCCATCGACCTGTATAGTATAGTTAACCATCCAACATCCACCAATGTATAGTGTACATATTCAGCCAACCACTCATACTATGCAATGTCCTTTTATAGCTTTTTTTTGCACTCCAGATATCTTGTATTTCTATACTTTTTCATACTGCCGCTCTATGTATCATGTACCGTGTATCTGTCTTTTGTGTACTTTCGTTGTGGCATTTTGCACCTGCCCTGTGTTTTTGTTGTAGCTGCTTGACAATGAAATTTCCCCCCCGGGGGATCAATAAAGTACCTACCTATCTATCTATCTATCTATCTATCTATCTATCTATCTATCTATCTATCTATCTATCTATCTATCTATCTATCTATCTATCTATCTATCTATCTATCTATCTATCTATCTATCTATCTATCTATCTATCTATCTATCTATCTATCTATCTATCTATCTATCTATCTATCTATCTATCTATCTATCTATCTATCTATCTATCTATCTATCTATCTATCTATCTATCTATCTATCTATCTATCTATCTATCTATCTATGGTTCTTTGGATATGTCTAAAACTTTGCACGTGCACTGCTGCCATCTAGTGTCCAAAATCTAAATTGCGCCTGGACTCCTAAGTAATATTATGTCCTTTCTCTTGAATTTCAATGATTATGTGACAAAATAATAAAATTAAATAAACTAATGCATGTTTTTGTCTTTGTATTATCTTTAACCAGATCTAATGTGTTATATTCTCCTACATTCATTTCAATTTCCCATTTCCACAAACTTCAAAGTGTTTCCTTTCAAATGGTATCCAGAATATGCATATCCATTCTTCAGGTCCTGAGCTACAGGAAGTTAGATTTGGGTATGTCATTTTAGGAGAAAATTGAAAAAAAGGGTCCTTAAGAGGAACTCCCCGAACCTGCTTCTCTACTCGAGCATCGGTTCTTTCAATTACTTTGAGAGAAAATCCTACCATTTGTGACTGTGGGACTGGATGTAAAATCTGATTGCTTTACCCCAGTAAGGGTCAAGAGCTATTGGGTTATAGTCGTCATGGTGTTGGATGGCTCTAGTTCCACTGTGGAGGCAGTCTGGCAGAGCACAGGGTGAGGGAGAGGACTAATAGCAGCCATGTCACAGGACCTGACAGGTTGTAATTAGCTGATACCGAGATCTTTAATAGATTTCAGAAATTACCCTACGACAGCCTAAAATCCCCCTCCAATCCAAATGTCATTGACACAGCGGGTCAAATAGCAGCAACTTATGATCTCATGAGGGGAGAAATCTATGTGGAAAGTTTTTGGTTGGCTTTTCTGCATAACATGAATATCAAATAATTATTCTAAACATGACTAACAACTCAGACCTATTTTTCTCTAGTTTAATTATATTATTCTCCCCAGCCTTCATGTTGTCTAAGTGAGAAGTATTTTTTTTTTCAGTTAAGAACAATGTCTTATTTACAATGACAGCCTACCTACAGGGTTAGCCATAGTTTTACACCACACCTGGAGCAAATTAGGGTTAAGTGCCTTGCTGGAGGACACAGACAGATTTTTCACCTTGTCAGCACAGGTATTCAAACCATCGACCTTTCGATTACTGGCCCAACACTCTAACCGCTAGGCTACCTGTCATAACGCTTCCTCAATCATTCAATTGTACCAATATACCACTGTCTGAACCTTATGTTGGATTAAGCCTTCATAATGTTTTAAAATAATAATACAACCCCTTTGTAAATGTTGATGAAAATACCAAAGAAGAGCTGTGGCTCTCAAGATGCCTTGTCTGTATCTGAATTCAATAAAGAGACTGCTAATTTCTCTCTGGAAAAAACACTGTGCAAAGGCTAGAAAATAAAAACACTGTTCTCCATTGTCATTTGCATCTCTCAAAACCACAAAATTAGGGCTTGTCTTAGTTTCCCCCTAGCTCTCCCCAAAGCCAGATGCCAAAGAAGAGAAAACCGAGATTTATCAAACAAATTCACACATTGTCAGAGACACTAGAGAGTGTGTTATTCAAGTTGGCTATGAGTAAGAAACTAGATATTGTCATCTTGCACAAGCACATAAATAAATCTCCCGCCAATCATATACATTGGGCTGGGAGTTGTGAAACAGGAACCAAACACCTGCGTGTTGCAGAGGGACTGTAAATGAAAGTGCGAGAGCTGGAGAGAGAGCAATCTCAATGACATATCATATCCTAAGAGTGTACAGCCAGAGTGACCAAGGTCAGCCTACCAGCTCCTGTAGAGGAAGCACTCTGCTTCCAATCTCCACCTCGGATTTAGATCTGAAGATGGAAACGCGTCTCCATTTTAAATTACATTTCTGGCGTCTTCTCCTCCTTCTGCCTCAACAATCACCACCATTGTAATTCACACGCTGATGGCGTTTGGAGCAGACCAACGTCTCTCTGTTCATATGCGAAGAAAATTGGAGGGAAGACACTTATTTTCTGCATAAATTATTTTGTTGTGGATTTTTCATATCTGAAATACAGTATCTCAGTTCAACACAAGTTCATGTATACATGTATTGCAGCAGTAATCATTAGCTTTCTGAGTATTTCTTGTCAGTGGCATGGAAACAATAAAGTGACGACTGCGGCTGAATATGAGGGATCAAGCGATGATATGTTTTCAAATTTAATATTGGCTTTGCTATAGCTCAGGCTGATTTGGTTTTGCAGTACTATTCACAGTAGAATACGCTACCTATGTGATTATTGAGGACAGTTTATAGATGTTTTCTTTGGGACATCAATACTATACTGTATATGGAGTTTGGAAACGTACACCTCAAAGTGAGAGGAATTCTGTAACAGAGCGGAGTCAGAACACCAAACAACTCTGGGAACTGAAGATTTACACAATGCACTTATACTTGTACTTTGGGAAGAAAACTGACAACCACAACAGAGTAAATCTACATCTAATGAATTGGTTTCATAAAGGAGTATTTTCTTCCCAGTTCATCTCATTGTGATTTATAAAAACATTTTCCTCCAGAGATCTGCACAAGGGAAGGTAACCAGGTAATATATATTTGGGTTTCAAGCCAACTGATTTCTAAGTCACTCTTCATTCAGTGGGGAGACAGACAGTAGAAGATAAAGAATTGAACCCTCTCCCTCCCAAACATCTTTGTCCTTTGAGTATTGACACTGATATCATTCCAGTGTCTCCAGTACAATAGGATATAAAAGGCCTTATCTTCTCAGCCCTGTAATGGATAGAAACATTATATTAACATGCCTCCCTCAATTAGGAAGAGCGCTGGGGCTCCTATTGTGTCTTTAGAAAGTCACCACTTAGCAGAGATAGAAAACAATGTTCCTTTGCTTCACCACTGGTCTTCTAAGATCCTCAAATGGGAGATGTTGTATAAGTTTCTAAGCCATGCAGGTATGGAGCCCCACTGAGACCTATGCCTAGTGAGCCATGATCGCTATGGCCGAGCCATTACATAATGTTTGCTGCTACAGAGATGCACCAGATACACTGAATCAGAGGTACAATAAACTATGTGACTGCAGGTTTCCCAGAGATGTCAACACAGTAAGTGTTCGATTAACAATGAGTATGTGTACTCTGTTCGGGCCTGTAACCTCGCATAGACCTTTTGTTTATCCCCCCAAAGGTATCCATTATGATGGTGTATGAGAGAGGGGGCAGAGTTAGCCTTGGGGCCAATTTGTAGCACCTAAAACAGCTTCATTGAAATGCATGGTTCTCTTATGAAGTGGTTCTCTGCTGGAGCCAGTTAAGTGTGACTGGATTTAAGCAGAGCTTGGGACTCTATCCTAGAGCAACCCGAGTTCCATTTATCCATTTTTGATACCAAATAGGGTCTAAATATTTCAGTGTTTGCAACGTTTCCTCAACGTAATCGCAGACTTTAATTAAAAGCTGAGAATCTGCATCAACGAACACACTCTGCTGTTGAAAAGCCATTTACAAAATCCTAATGGAATTCATTATTATCTCCATTTGAAAACTCGCACAAGAGCTGAGCAACTTAGCATGAACGGTTGATCACCTTCTGGGTCTGTCTGACAGTTGGCTTCGGTCTCCATGTGAGCTGATATACAAACAGTCTGCGTTGCATACCGGCAGGGCCAATAACGCAGACAGCCTGGCCCCACTCTCAAAGTTGTTTCCTGCCTAGAAATGGGATGGAAGGAAGAATATATCCCAATTAGAATACAGGAGCCATCTCAGGGGACTGTCAGGGGCCTGAGTGAGTGTGTTGCCACTTTGTGATTATGCCCTGCATGCTTTAAAATATAGTCTTCCTCAAAGTCAGGGGTTTAAAGAAGATGGTTTATGTTGCTTTCTTGCTCCGCTCCAAAACATATCACATGACCACCTCTCTCACTCGACACAGGAAGTATCTGTGTTCTACATGCTAATACACAGAGATTTGGGAGACTCTATATATGTGAGAGGACAGGGGAAGTGCATTTGACATCAAGGCAAACCTCTCCAATTAGGATGTGGCTTTCAAAAAGGGAAGTGAGCCAGAGAACACAGCAGAGACAAAGAACACCTCAGATCTCTGCATTAAAGTAATGAACACCAAAACATTGTGATTGACTCACCAATGGACTTGACATTATGTATCATTTGGGCCTGTCCAGAATGCTTTCATCTTAGCACATGGACAGCTCTTGTACCGCTGAGGTTGGATCTCTCCTACAACGAGAGAGGAAGCTGAGAGGGAGAACCTGTTCAGTGACTCCAGCACTCCGATAATGCACTCTTGCACCTTTCTCATGAATAGTATGCCAATCTCCAAAACCATTTCAACCAGTTGAGTTATGAATGCAAAGATAACTTCAAAGGTGCATCCTGAGGGACTATACTCATGGATGAGATCACTATTTAGATTGAAGTCGTGTAGACCACACAGATCCCCTTGCATCGCGGACTGTGATTGAAGCCCTGGCATGATGAATCCTGATGAATTACTGTCTAAACTGACAGATTGTGAATAGCCTGCCAATGGAATCAAGACATCATCACAGCATCTTTTAAACAATGTCAAAATACGCATGTTAATCTCATCTGCCACAGTTTACTGAATGGTATTACTCTTGAGATAAAGTTTTCACAGTGCCTCTCAAGCTTGATTAGGTATTCTTTCCCTGTATTTAACCGAGACGGGTATTCTCAGTGGGCACAGCTATGACTTAAATCATGCATGGAGAGCAATCCACAAATCGTTCATGGTAAAACAGCATTCTCAATAATTAGTGTATTTCTTCCTCTGGAACGTAGCACCTTTTCTCCAGTCTTCTTTCATGTAGTGGGTAGCCTAAGGTGACAAACTTGCAAAGAGATTAATTAGTTTGCATGGATCCTAGGGGCAATACGGCTCCTCTCCTCATCTCTCCACGTAAATGTTACACAAGACCACCTACAGTATGCCTGCACTGGCCTTCACTCAGCTGTTGTTTTCAGTCACTTTTACTGATGAGAGCTAGAAGTAGTGAGGAGAAAGTGAGATGGGTCTGCACTCAGAAAGATTTGCATAAAGCTTACCTTCTTTTTTTGAACTTGTTATTATTTTTACTGCATCAGGATATCATACACAGACGTTTCAGCTTAACAGCCTATGGGTTCTTCTTCATCATCTTCTTCTTCTATGGTTTATTGGCGATCACACAACACAACTACTATACGGGATGGAACAAGAATTCCCCCCCAAAAAAACAAAAACAAAAAATAAATAATAATCAGACAACTTTCTGTTAAATTACATAAATAAAACAGATCTGATCCCTACACTGGTTCAAGAGAACCCTGGGAGGGCGGATCTTCCGGCGCCAGCCTACAGCTGTAAAATCCTTGAGTCCCAAAACCCTTTCTGCCGCAGCCACAATAATGTCCAGTTTCTTCGACTTCTTTGAGACTTTATAACTGTGGCAATGAACGCAACAAAATCCACCTTTTTAACACACAGGGTGTCTTTAGTCTGGCAGCAGACATTTACCACAGGCTGTATTGTATCCACTACCATCTCTTCACTAGCATCACTTGTTTTCTCAATTATTTTAATCGCCTCTGCATAGGAGATTCGATTGAGCGCTCTAACCTTCGCCACCTCAATTTCCTTCACCCTTACAGGGCAGTCCAGGAACTCAGGATCCCCCACCACAACTACAACACCGTCGTCCTTCTACACAGCGGTTTTCATTATTCTCCATTCGTCCACACACACTTGAAACATGACCAAATCCTTTACAATTCGTACACTGCAGTGGTTTGGGGACGAAAGCTCTTACAGCGTATCTTGCATAACCAAGCTTCACATGCGTAGGTATTTGCTCTTTATCAAAAAACAACAGGACTGACAGACTTTTCTCTTTTTCTCCGTTCACCCAGCGAGTCAGACGCCGGGCACCAACCACACCAGGAATTATTTTCAGGGATTTCAAGCTGAACATCCGTCGTCACCCCTGAGATCACTCCTTTAATCTGTTGTCCAGATTCTTTTGAGGCCCACTGCAATCTTCCTCTTTTCTTCAGAGACACAATTAATCAAAATAAGACCACTCCTGGTCACTCTGACAGACTACACTTTTCCAAGCGCATACTTCACCATTTTTTATACATCAAATGGGTTTCCCACATACGGGTCCTTGCTCAACCATCGCATCCCAACAAGATTTTCACACGTATCATTCACTGTTCCAGTTTTAGACACTACTGTAGTCCATTCAGAACAATCGTCTTCACCAAATTTACTTGACGTGTTGCTTAATTCAAATTCTGCTTCCACTTCCGCCATCTTTCCTCCGACCCCAACCTGCGTATGGGTTCAGTCAGAAACAGCATTTATAGGGAACACAGGTGAGCAGGTGCCTCCAATCAGCGTTGCCAGTCATCTGCCAATCAGGGATGTGGCTTCTCTGGTTTACCTGTATACCTGTTAAAATCCCAAAGAAATACAGAATTATAGAGTATGGGAGGGGCAGATGGCGAGAGAGAAAAGAGAGAGAACGCAAGAAAAATAGTATTAATCTGTTTATTTTGTCCCCATATTTCAAAGCGCTATGATTATTGGACCTACTTTCTAGTACTACAGTATCTCTCTCTCTCTCTCTCTCTCTCTCTCTCTCTCTCTCTCTCTCTCTATCTCCCCCCGCCCTCTCTCTCTCTCTCTATCTCCCCCCACCCTCTCTCTATCTCCCTCTCTCCCCCCACCCTCTCTCTCTCTCTCTCTCTCTATCTCCCCCCCTCTCTCTCTCTCTCTCTCTCTCTCTCTCCCCCCCCCCCCTCTCTATCTCTCTCTATCCCCCCCCCCCCCTCTCTATCTCTCTCTATCCCCCCCCCCCCCTCTCTCTATCTCTCTCTCTCTCCCCCCCCTCTCTCTATCTCTCTCTCTCCCCCCACCCTCTCTCTCTCTCTCTCTCTATCTCCCCCCCTCTCTCTCTCTCTCTCTCTCTCTCTCCCCCCACCCTCTCTCTATCTCCCTCTCTCCCCCCACCCTCTCTCTATCTCCCTCTCTCCCCCCCCCCTCTCTCTATCTCTCTCTCTCTCTCGGTCTGTTTCTTGTCCAAGGCTGGATAACATTTACCAGGAATGCTTTATCTTCTGCTGTAATTACAGAACAAAATAGTTTTTGAGTACCATTTGTACAAGCAGCATTTTCCAAGCAAGTTGTTGAGACAAAAGAGGTTAAGGACAGCCGGTTAAAAGCTGCTCGGTGAGACAGGTGAGCAGGCTGACAGACAGATAGACAGAAAGGGTTTGATGTTATTAGTCTGAGATTGGAGAGAAGAACAAGTCTGATTTTCAAGCATAGACAGTTATATGTCTGCTCACTGGACCCTCTGGCTCCAACTAAACTCCAGGCCGATCAATACAGCTGGCCACAGAGACACTCTAACTCCACGATACCCTGCAGCTACTAGCCAGGACTTAGCAATGGAAAATTAGAAGGAAAATAGCTACTGTCTGCTGGCTGCAACAATGGAATCTAAATTGCTTTTGTAGAACATTACTGTGTGTCTCCAGATGTCCACCATCAGTGTCCAGGGTATATGGGATCTCATTTATGTGTAGAGCTATGTGCCTCTCTCATAGCTCAAAGCAAGATGGAGTGGTGAAGGAGCCCATGGAGAATGGCTGTTATGTTAATGTGGGGGCCTATTTGAAGCTGAGGCTCCAGGAACTCACCTGGGATCTGTCATCACCATGCTGTTCCTCCACATTAGTGGGACCCCAGAGAGACACACAGGGGAGTCACACGGGGAGAATGATGCAGGTCTGTCATGGAGGCACACACTATGTACCCAGCATCAAAAGTGTTCCAGTTTGTCAGCCAAGGCACAGTGTGTGTGTTTGTGCTGAGTGGAGAAAACCTGTTTCTATAACCTATATAATCTCATCCTAGTGTTATAGTGTTCCTATGTAAATTATCTTAGCGGGACCTTGAATTGGCTCATCCAATATATCCCTTTTCCCCCATGGAAATGAATCCAAGATGATCGGTTTAACTATTAATGAAAACCTACAGTAAGACATTTAGTTGACATTCTGTGTCACTCCCCTACACACAATACCCCACAATGTCAACATGGAATTATGTTTTTCTACATTTTTACGAATGAATTACAAATGAAAAGCTAAAATGTCTTGAGTCAATAAGTATTCAACCCCTTTGTTATGGCAAGCCTCAATAACTTCAGGAGTAAATATTTGCTTTTTTATTTTTTATTTTTTTTAAATAATAAGTTGCACTGCATAAAAGTATGAAATATCTCATGGCAAATAAATGTACTACATCTCAAACACGTGTATCTGTGTCTCCTGTCTCTGATCTGCTACTTCAGGGCAAATATTTGTATTTTTTGATTCAACACATTACATCCATACTGTGGTATTCAGCCCTTCTGTGCATGAAACCACTTCTGTGAGTGCGTTTACATGCACACTAATAATTAGATATTAAACTAATTATGGCAGTAGGCAGATTATGCAATAGTCATGTAAACACTTTACGCTGCTTATCTTAATCGACACAAGGTCAAAATCTAAGTAAGTATACCCTGATTAAAACACCTGGTTTTCTGAGTAATCTTTCAAATTATTAGGACATGTAAACACCTTAATTGGCGTTCCAGCAGTTTATTCGATCTGTGCATGTGCTGGCACCAGCCGAGCGAGCCTCGCTCCATAGAGCGAGTGAAGTGAGTTTGGAACAATTGAAACTATTACAAACTTTATATGTCCGAACCAAAAATAACATGTTCACTGTGGTAGAATGTTTATTCTGACTGCGTTTTTCATTGCCAACTGAATTATTAGGGAAATCGTTCTTCTTGCAAATCATGTAAACATTTTAATCCAACTATTATATTAATCTGACTATCCATAATAATCACATTATTGTGATCATGTGACCGCACTGACTTTGATCATGTGTGAAATGCTTTGATTGGATCCCTTTTCAAATGTACCAATTAAGTCATCATTCAGTAATCCTTCATTCATGCTTGAAGTGAAACCTTTTCACATATTCATTGTCAAGCAAGCCCAACTTCAGCCCGGAGCACGGGCTGCAAATGAAAGGCTTATTATGTCTTAAACAGGGACATGCACAGGTGGCAGGAGATCGAGACTGGAGGAGCATTTGCATGCATATCATCAGCCTTGTATTGATCAAAGCATTGCTAAAAATCTGAGCAGATTGAGTCAATTGCTCAACATGAAATGCACTTTTATGTACTCAGAGCTCTGAAACCAGTTTACGGTGCTAATGACTTCAAGAAATGTAGCGTCAGTCGAAGCAGTGCTCCAAAAATAATTTTCTCGATACAGTACTTCCTCAATATTCTACAGAGGATAGCTGAAAAGACAGCTGTGAGCCAATTCTATGACTTATTCATTTGTCAAGTGTTGATTTATTTGCTGTCCAGTAGGTTTACTTGACTATTAGTTTCTGCATACAAGATCCTTTAATCAAGGCTAGTTAAAGTCACCCAGTAAAATACTACTTGTGGAGGCATGAGCTGGGAAAAAGAGTACGAGCCGGCGACCGACAAAAGCGGGGCTGGACCGTCGCCTGCCCTGCCCAGAAGCAAACGGTTGCCAACCCTGTGTCTACGGATTCGAAGTTGGAGTCCGAGGGGGTACCGGAACCAACCTCACCTGGTGAACAACCGGAAGAGGAGCCCATGCTCCCCCTCCTCGATTTTGAGGGACCTGCCAAAACACCTGCCCTGAGCCCCCTGAGGGGACAGTTCGGGATCGCCCGGGATCCGAATTTGAAAGCTGCCGCGGCCCAAGTGATAGCGGTGGATGGCCAGCTTCTTCCGGAGGTGAGTGACTGGTGATAACCCAATTTCCAAATAAAAACTAACCTGTTGTACCAGGTGTTGCAAGAACAGGGGAGCTTCGAGAGGTGCTGTTGCTGCCACGCTGGTACGTCGGAACCGTCCTTCAGCTGGCCCACACCCATTTATTGGGGGCGCACCTGATAATGGAGAAGACCCGGGAACGGATCGCCGCCCGGTTCCACTGGCCGAGGCGGGCCGTGGAAGACTACTGGGACCAGCTACTACTCCACCTAATGTTCTCGATCTGAGAAGTGCCCCAGGCCTCCACTGGGTTTCCAGTGTGTGAGGAGACCACGCGGCCTATTGGATCTCGCCAAGGGGGTGTGGGAAGCCCAGCCGACCCCCTTACACAGTGTGGTGGAACACGTAGAGACGATGAGGGAGCGGATGACAGCCATATGGCCAGTGTTAAGGGAACGTGTGGAGAAGGCCCAGCGCACCCAGCCCCGAGAGTTCCATGTGGGTGACAAGGTGCTACTGGAGTTTTAATCCCCGCCACAGAACGTAAGTTCCTGGCAACATGGCACGGGCCGAACGAGGTGACAGAGAAGTTGTGACCCGTAAATTACCGTGTACGGCAGCCGGGGAGACGGAAACCCGAACAGATTTACCACATTAACCTATTGAAGAGGTGGCACGTGAGGACAGCCTTGTCTGTGTTGTGGACGGGACCAGTGGTGGTCCCAAGCAATGAGGACCTCGGACCGGCCCAAAAGCAAGCCCTCCAGGAGTTCAGCGATTGGAACATCGCCGTGTTTTCCGAGAAGCCAGGCCGAACGACCCTCATTGAACACCACATCCACACACGGCTCCGGAGAAACGGTATGAAAGAGGCCATACCGGATCCCCAAGTCCCGAAGAAGGAGGTGGAGGCTATGCTGAGGATGGGAGTCATTAAGGTGCATGGTGCAGCTCCATCGCTTTGGTGCCCAAACCGGACGGTAGTCTGCATTTCTGCAATGACTTCAGGGGGGTGAACAACATCAGTTTATTCGATGCCTACCCCATGCCGAGTCCTCCAACCCCACCAACAGTACGCAGTGGACTGTTTGAATGACATCATCATCCACAGCCAAGGTTGGGAAGAGCACCTGATGCGCTTCCAGGTGGTACTGGACGCGTTCAGGCAAGCCGGGTTGACAGCGAATCCCAAGAAATGCAAGCTGGGGTTTGAGGAGGTGGAGTACTTGGGGTATTTGATTGGACGGGGGAATGTCAAACCACAGGAGAGGAAGGTCCAGGCAGTTCATGACTGGCCCGTTCCCCGCTTTAGGGTGGCAGGTAGCCTAGCGGTTAGAGTGTTGGGCCAGTGACCGAAAGGTCGCTGGTTCAAATACCCGAGCCGACAAGGTGAAAAATGTGTCCTTGAGCAAGGCACTTAACCCTAATTTGTTCCAGGGGCTGACCCTGTAGGTAGAATGTCATTGTAAATAAGAATTTATTCTTAACTGACTTGCCTAGTTAAATAAAGGTTAAATTGAAAATCTGATGCTGTCTGGACCAAAAGGGTATGGCATGTCATACTCTATTTGGCCAGACAGCATCGGATACATGGGCTACACATAGTAAGACACAGGGGCGGCGTTTCGCTCATTCGGATGCTTTCTCCGAAGATATAGTTTCAGAAGAGAGGAAGAGGCGAAGCGAGAGGGCTCACTCTCGCTAAACTCGGTACAGAATAAGCCCCAATGCATTTCTATGGGCTTAATATGCAGACATAAGCTTGTCGCCTGCTTTCCCGACTTTTGGAACAACAACTCCCATTGTTAGAACGGAGACATGAGCATCTCCTCATATACAGATCTCTGGTTTCAGCACAGTGCACTGTTCGGATGCTGGCTTCCCCTAAAATAAATGTATGTTTTGCCAAAATTATATAATTACTCCTGTCTAAATAAAATCATTCAAAATACTTCACCAGAGAGCATGAATTCACCACAGAGGATCATTAGCTTCTTTAAAAAAATAACTGTTGATTGTTTCAGATCACACGCACGTAGACCTATGCCTATTTTAAGACCGCAATTTGGGCAGTGCACGTGGCAATAGGCCTAGCTCATTATTGAGTTGCGGCTGTCAGTGAAAAGCATCTAAAATATGTGTGAAGATAATGTGTCTTGTTGAGACAAGAAGAATGGGGGGGTGGCGAAGATATGGCACGTCTCTCTCCAGAATGGCTCAGCTGTCCCGCTCCAATTCTTGCGCATTCATTCATTATGTGAATGATTTGCCGTTTGATGGTTCGTTTTGATCATTTCCCCATTACATGTGTCACCAGTAGTAAATGTACCGTTAATCCCCGTCATGTGGTTACATTCATTTCTGTTAATGCATCTATTAATTACAGTTGTTTACCATTCTCATTATCGGAGCGGAAACGTTGTTTGCAGAGTTCACAACCTGCTACACTTGTTAATTTCATAACCATAATTTACAAGTTTTGTCTTCTTTTTTGTCTTCTTTTTGGAGGGCTCAATGTGAGTGATGAGCATGTGTCTGATTTCTGTCATTTTTTTTTTTTTTTTTTAACCTTTATTTTACTAGGCAAGTCAGTTAAGAACATATTCTTATTTTCAATGACAGCCTAGGAACAGTGGGTTAACTGCCTTGTTCAGGGGCAGAACAACAGATTTTTACCTTGTCAGCTCTGGGATTTGATCCAGCAACCTTTCAGTTATGGGCCCAACACTCTAACCACTGGGCTACCTGCCGCCCCCGTCTTAACACAGCACCCGTTTTTCTTCACCTCACACAGTAAGGTGAAGCAACAACAACTGTTTTTTTTAAATTTTTTATCTGATTGTCAATGATAATAGTTATTCACAGTATTTGAAAAATATTTCAACACTCTCCCCGCCTCGGAAATCACCAAGTCTCGGTGTGAAAAAGCTAAATATCATGATCTGATGATCCCATATATGCTGTGGACACGTCATAAAATACCAGAACCCTTTTCCTTTGTGCAAAAACAGCTGTCTGTCCCAAGCTTACTGGTGTGGAAAACTGAGGGTAGGGAATAGGCTATTTGATACGTTGCAAGTTCGCTAGACAGCTTTGGGACGGACCCAGTTGATTGATTTGATACGTTGCACTTCACTAGCGATAGCTCATGTCAAGACAGATAGAAAGGGAGGCAGACAGGCGGAGTAGAGAGATGAATGCGATTGAAAGAACCAGAATTCTCCTCTGGTTATTTTCTACTGTTCTTATTCATGTATTTTACTTAGTTGACAATAGAAGTTATAGGCCTACTGCTAAGTTATAGGCCTGACATTAGTTCCATGCACTCATTTCTTTAGCCACCAATGGGTCACGGTGTATCATTGTGTCCATATGGCAGAGGCTGGTGCTCTCGCATTAGTTGAATATTAACGTTATTATTGAAATGAAACTGTTTTCCACAAAAATGCGCAGATTAAAAATTGTAAGCTTCCCCAAACTTGGGATGCAATCTGAGGCTGGTAACTTATCCTCTGCAGCAGAGGTATTTCTGGGTCTTCCATTCCTGTGGCGGTCCTCATGAAGCTGGTTGAGAGAATGCCATGAGCTTCCCCAAACTTGGAACTCACGTGCCGCCTATGGTCTTTACTAGAACACCGGGCGCATAAATAGGAGGTCCTGTGAAAAAAAACATCCCCCTCTATGGAAATCAAATGCCCGTCCAACTGATTAATTCTGGTGCCAGCTCTGTCCTTCCCATCTATAATGAATCACTTCAGGCAAGCTGGTCGGCTAGCGCCTCATACATCATATTACATGTGCTAGGACTTGCTGTGGTCATGTGTGACTATGGAAACTCAGAATTCTGATGTTGTTTACCCCAGCACAGAGGTGAAGTAAAGTTTGAATGAGAGAAACTTACCCTTAAAAGTCAATGACAGGAATATGTGATGACAATGGTGTGAATACAGACACTATGGGTGTCTCAGGAAAGGGTTTACATATTTTTACTAGCAGGCATGCCAATAATTCTCTCTCCGACATTGATAATATTGTTATTAAATATGTAATCACTTCTCCCAGAAGACAGCTGATTGTTCCCAGAAGACAGCTGATTGTTCCCAGGAGACAGCTGATTGTTCCCAGGAGACAGCTGATTGTTCCCAGGAGACAGCTGATTGTTCCCAGGAGACATCTGACTGTTCCCAGGAGACAGCTGCCTGTTCCAGGAGACAGCTGATTGTTCCCAGGAGACAGTTGATTGTTCCCAAGAGACAGCTGATTGTTCCCAGGAGACAGCTGATTGTTTCCAGGAGACAGCTGATTGTTCCCAAGAGACAGCTGATTGTTCGCAGGAGACAGCTGATTGTTTCCAGGAGACAGTTGACTGTTCCCCTTATTTTCATCACCTCTCTCTACCTACTCATTCAAGGGTCTTTATTTTTACTATTTTCTACATTGTAGAATAATAGTGAAGACATCAAAACTATGAAATAACACATATGGAATCATGTAGTAACCAAAACAGTGTTAAATAAATCAAAATATGTTTTATAGTTGAGATTCTTCAAAGTAGTCACCCTTTGCCTTGATGACAGCTTTGCACACTTACTTGTGTTGTGACAAGATAGGGGTAGTATACAGAAGATAGCCCTATTTGGTAAAATACCAAGTGCATATTATGGCAAGAACATCTCAAATAAGCAAAGAGAAACGACAGTCCATCATTACTTTAAGACATGAAGGTCAGTCAATCAGGAAAATTTCAAGAACTTTGTAAGTTTCTTCAAGTGCAGTCGCAAAAACCATCAAGCGCTATGATGAAACTGGCTCTCATGAGGACCGACACAGGAATGGAAGACCCAGAGTTACATCTTGATGTTGAGATGTGTCTGTTACCTGAACTCTGTGAAGTATTTATTTGGTATGCAATCTGAGGCTGGTAACTCTAATGAAGTTATCCTCTGCAGCAGAGGTATTTCTGGGTCTTCCATTCCTGTGGCGGTCCTCATGAAGCTGGTTGAGAGAATTCCATGAGTGTGCAAAGCTGTCATCAAGGCAAAGGGTGGCTACTTTGAAGAATATGAATTGATTTGTTTAACACTTTTTTGGTTACTACATGATTCCATATATGTTATGACATAGTTTTGATGTCTTTAAAAAATAGTGCAAATAAAGAAAAACACTTTGAAAATTTTATGAAAATTTAAAAATTGCTTGTAATATTGAATGCCAGACATGAAGACCTCATTTTCTAACTATAATATGTCTATAATTTTTGACAATAAAAAACAACAGATTTCAGACATAAACATCAGTGTATAATCAAATGTCTGGCCAGGAGTAATGATTATCAGTCTCACATTCATTCTTTCATTATTCTCTCTCCAACATGTGTACATGGTTGCTGTGCTGGTTATCTTTAATTATGGGCTACAGAGTGGCTAGCTAGCTGAAGAAAACACATCATGATTGACAAAAAGATCTCCTCTCTCTCTCTTTATTGAGGGGTACTGTAACTAATCCACTCCCCACAATTGTGATTTCACGCAGCAGCTCCACACAGAGCATTACCGGCAATGGGATTTTATGGAGAAGTACACTGCGACTCCTCCTTGATTCTCCCCGACTAATGAGAAATAAAAATTAAATCTGATGAAGTATGAGGGTGTACGGGCATATTTCTCCTTTGAATGTAGATGCATTCATACAATTAGTCACTACTTTCATCTAGAATGCAAAAGAAGCTGTCCTGTAGAGCATTTGTGACTTGTTTCAGGAAACTAGGTGTATGTTGTGCGTCACAGGAGCGCCATTTGAACATAAATGTTTATTTTTAATCATAATATGTTTTTTGGCAGAAGTGCCTTCTGGAACATGTGAACTTTCATGTGCCTTAATAACAAACGTGTATGCCATCTGTAAATATGAATAAAATGGTTAGCCTAGTTGGTTTAGCCACAGCCATGATTGACTGAGATAATGAGTGGGCTGGACATGCTGAGAAATGAGTTCAGATTGGTCTGCCATGTAGCACGCTTCTGTCTATTTGAGCTGGTCAGTATATGTAGGTAATCCTGTCTAACGCAGCTCTTTAAAAAATATATTGCTCTCCACTTTCTGGAGGACAGATTTTTTAAATCAGTGGAATTAGAGTGTGATAGCTAAGAAGATGGAGAAAACACCTGTCTCTGGATTACATCTTAAAATTAATAATTCATGCAGGGTAGTAACGTCATGAGTTGGGATTATGGTTTATTGTTTAGCTAGCTAGCTACATGTCTTAACAAAAGACTCTACTATGCAAGCGCTCATTTCAATAGGGCGAGTAAAATGGTCATTGAGTTGTTCTCTCATTTGTGTCTGGAAGTAGCTAGTAAGCTAGCCAATGTTAGCCAGTTAGATTGGGTGCTTGACTGCTGTTGTTAGGGAGGAATGCTCGGTTCAACCCTTAAAGAGATGGGTGGGGCTAAAGCTTAAGAGGGTGTGAAGGATGCTGAATGGGTGTAGACAAAGAAGATCTCTCCAGTAGGTACCAAAACATTCAAAGGCCATTTTCTCAAAAGTGAGGTTACAAGTTTATCAACTTTCAAAGCAGAATTACTTCCCCATTGTTCCTCAACTGTAGTTCATGATGTACCGTTTTGTAGCTCTGAGTCTCTACTTTTATCCAATGTAAAAAACACAATTTCAAATGTTGCTACATAAGACCGAATCGTGCCGGTTGGTCACATTTTTACTAGACTAGAGAGTTCCTAGAGATGACCTTTATACCTTTGCATTTGATTGAATTTCATATTAATTGTGTACATACAGTCACTGGCTGTTTTGGTGAACAGGCTAGTTGTTTTGATAAATAGTCCATAATCGCGGCCTTTCTCCACAAAGGCAAAGGGAGAGTCAACCACTATGGAACACGGATGTCACCATTTGTCTGAGACATACACTGTACAGCTACAGCAATAGCTAGGTGAGCACACCCTGTTTGAAATTCTGAGTGTGGCACATATACAATCGAAACACAGCCCACATAACAGCGTCCTCTCCGTGACCTGTAAAGGTGACAATATGGCTCTGTATTGTCAGTGTCAATGTTTAACTATGTGACCAGGGCAATGTTTAACTATGTGACCAGGGCAATGTTTAACTATGTGACCAGGGCAATGTTTAACTATGTGACCAGGGCAATGTTTAACTATGTGACCAGGGCAATGTTTAACTATGTGACCAGGGCAGACTGATCCACACGGCTCCCACATAAGTGTCCTCTTAGGAATTATGAACCTGAAAAATATTTCTCTACATGATGATACATGCGCTCTCCTTTCCCCAGGAGAATGACAAATAGTCTCCTTTCCCCAGGAGAATTACAAATAGTCTCCTTTCCCCAGGAGAATGACAAATAGTCTCCTTTCCCCAGGAGAATGACAAATAGTCTCCTTTCCCCAGGAGAATGACAAATAGTGTCCTTTCCCCAGGAGAATTACAAATAGTCTCCTTTCCCCAGGAGAATTACAAATAGTCTCCTTTCCCCAGGAGAATGACAAATAGTCTCCTTTCCCCAGGAGAATTACAAATAGTCTCCTTTCCCCAGGAGAATTACAAATAGTGTCCTTTCCCCAGGAGAATTACAAATAGTCTCCTTTCCCCAAGAGAATGACAAATAGTCTCCTTTCCCCAGGAGAATTACAAATAGTCTCCTTTCCCCAGGAGAATTACAAATAGTCTCCTTTCCCCAGGAGAATGACAAATAGTCTCCTTTCCCCAGGAGAATGACAAATAGTCTCCTTTCCCCAGGAGAATTACAAATAGTCTCCTTTCCCCAGGAGAATTACAAATAGTCTCCTTTCACCAGGAGAATTACAAATAGTCTCCTTTCCCCGGGAGAATGACAAATAGTCCCCTTTCCCCAGGAGAATTACAAATAGTCTCCTTTCCCCAGGAGAATGACAAATAGTCTCCTTTCCCCAGGAGAATTACAAATAGTCTCCTTTCCCTGGGAGAATGACAAATAGTCTCCTTTCCCCAGGAGAATTACAAATAGTCCCCTTTCCCCAGGAGAATGACAAATAGTCTCCTTTCCCTGGGAGAATGACAAATAGTCTCTTTTCCCCGGGAGAATTACAAATAGTCTCCTTTCCCCAGGAGAATTACAAATAGTCTCCTTTCCCCAGGAGAATGACAAATAGTCTCCTTTCCCCAGGAGAATTACAAATAGTCTCCTTTCCCCAGGAGAATTACAAATAGTGTCCTTTCCCCAGGAGAATTACAAATAGTCTCCTTTCCCCAAGAGAATGACAAATAGTCTCCTTTCCCCAGGAGAATTACAAATAGTCTCCTTTCCCCAGGAGAATTACAAATAGTCTCCTTTCCCCAGGAGAATGACAAATAGTCTCCTTTCCCCAGGAGAATGACAAATAGTCTCCTTTCCCCAGGAGAATTACAAATAGTCTCCTTTCCCCAGGAGAATTACAAATAGTCTCCTTTCACCAGGAGAATTACAAATAGTCTCCTTTCCCCGGGAGAATGACAAATAGTCCCCTTTCCCCAGGAGAATTACAAATAGTCTCCTTTCCCCAGGAGAATGACAAATAGTCTCCTTTCCCCAGGAGAATTACAAATAGTCTCCTTTCCCTGGGAGAATGACAAATAGTCTCCTTTCCCCAGGAGAATTACAAATAGTCCCCTTTCCCCAGGAGAATGACAAATAGTCTCCTTTCCCTGGGAGAATGACAAATAGTCTCTTTTCCCCGGGAGAATGACAAATAGTCTCCTTTCCCCAGGAGAATGACAAATAGTCTCCTCTCCATGGGAGAATGACAAATAGTCTCCTTTCCCCAGGAGAATGACAAATAGTCCCCTTTCCCCTCTGTCTACGATTCAGCCATTCTGGCAGCCATGTACTGATGAATAGCTACATGACGGGAATGCTCAGATCTGAAAGGTGCTTGCAAATGGAACTGTCGGAGTGTGACTTCCTGCCTCTGTTTTTGGATATAAGTGGTACCCTGAGGGATGCTGTAACACGGGCCACCTTATAATCACTGGATGATGAGAGCTGTATAGATCTGCAGCTCTGATACGTGCCTGCCACCCGCTGATTTAAGACCTCAAAATATCCTAATCAAGAAATCTGTAAGGCTAACATCCTCACTCTGTAATTTCACATCACCATTACCATTGTAGGGCAACATATTCCACCACAGTCACATTTCAGAGAGGACAGCATTATGTCATGGTTATGAGGCCTTACAGCAGTTACTTTGGAGATTATGTTGCTTTACGGTGGATATTCCCTTATTTATCAACAAGCAAACTGATGCAACAAGCAAATATAACAGACAGAGAACATATGACTGACATCTTTTCGCCCTCAGATTCATTCAGATACGGCACAGCCTGTATATCAAGCATGTACTGTACAGCACCCGATGTCACAGGAAGGCCAAAAAGATCATCAAAGACATCAACCACCCGAGCCTCTGCCTGTTCACCCCGCTATCATCCAGAAGGCGAGGTCAGTACAGGTGCATCAAAGCTGGGACCGAGAGACTGACAAACAGCTTCTATCTCAAGGCCATCAGACTGTTAAATAGCCATGCCTACAGGCATAGACTAGAAATCACTGGACACTTTACATATCTGTCATTACTCATCTCAAATCAAATCAAATGTATTGGTCACATACACATGGTTAGCAGATAGTATTGCGGGTGTAGCAAAATGCAGTTTCACAACATATACCCAAATACACATAAATCTAAGTAAGGAATGGATTGAGAATATTTACATAAATATCAGGGAGGCATTGGACTAAGATACAGTGAAATAGTAAGCTTTATAGTATACAGTAAACACATAAGAGATTGGTGATGCAGTATGTAAACACGGTTAAGTGACTAAGATACCATAGAATAGTATAGAGTACAGTTTAAACATATGAGATGAGTAATGCAAGATATGGAAACATTATTAAAGTGACTAGTGTTTCATTTCCTTAAAGTGGACAGTGATTTCTAATCAGTGTCTATAGGCAGCAGTCTCTGGTGTGTTAGTGATGGTTGTTTAACAGTCTGATGGCCTTGAGATAGAAGCTGTTTATCAGTCTCTCGGTCCCAGCTTTGATGCACCTGTACTGACCTCACCTTCTGGATGATAGCGGGGTGAACAGGCAGAGGCTCGGGTGGTTGATGTCTTTGATGGTCTTTATGGCCTTCCTGTGGCATCTGGTTCTGTAGGTGTCCAGGAGGGCGTGAAGTTTGCCCCCGGTGATGCGTTGGGCAGACCGCAAGGCCCCAGTGTTGAGGATCAGCAAGGAGGAGGTGTTGTTTCTTACCTTCACCACCTGGGGGCGACCTGTCAGGAAGTCTGGGATCCAGTAGCACAGGGTGGGGTTCAGACCCAGGGCCTCGTTCTTGATGATGAGCTTGGAGGGTACTATGGTTTTGAATGCTGAGCTATAGTCAATGAACAGCATTCTTACATAGGTATGCCTCTTATCCAGATGGGACAGGGCATTGTGTAATGTGGTGGTGATTGCATCATCTGTGGATCTATTGGGACAGTAAGAAATACTATTCTATGGTATCTTAGTCACTTAATAATGTTTACATATCTTGCGTTACTCATCTCATATGTATATACTGTATTCTATACTATTAAACTGTATCTTAGTCCATGCCACTCGTCCATATATGTATATATTCTTAATTCCATTCCTTACTTAGATTTGTGTGTATTGGGTATACGTTGTGAAATTGTTAGATATTACTTGTTAGATATTACTGCACTGTTGGAGCTAGAAGCACAAGCATTTCGCAACATCTGCTAAACACGTGTATGTGACCAATAACATGTGATTTGATTTGATTTGATGTCTGTGAACCCTGACCAGAGCCTGAATCCCTTGCAAATCTACCTGTGGCCATGTTGCTTTGCTGAGCCTGAGCCTCTTTAAGTGATGCAACCTGGTAGGGAGAGAGATCACAAGCATGCCCACCCCGATGAGAGGCTGCTGGGATATGGCTCACGGCTTACATCCGCCTCAGAGGAAGCATGAAAGATTCCCTGGGTTTACTGATAGAAAGCAGTGCACACAGTGACATGGAGCCCAACTAAAAACCATTCAATTATAAAATGAATTCAGATGACAGCACATCCCTAGTGCATGGCTGATTATTGAAATGACTCCATCAGTGGGTTGAAATCATCAGTCTCACCGCATCACTTGATGAATTATTAATTGATGATATAATGAGGAAAATGGAATATACTGTGAACTCAAGGATTGAAAGGTTTTGCTTTCCCTCTCAGATTAATTTTGTAGAAACATCTGTAACAGAACCTAAATCTGAAAAATAACATTTTGAGGAACAGAATCAGAACCGGGTACGAAAGGGATCTATACTGTTCAGGAACAGAACCGTTACTTAAAAAGCATGGGAAAAGGTTAACAAAGTTATTTTACTTTACGGCATTTTTTTCCCCAGTCCCACAAACAAACTCACTAAAGGTATTCCAGCGTCTGCCTGCCAGCTGGCATAAGCTACTGTAGCCTACTGACGTTACAAGCGTGATTCAGAAATGAGAGAATAATGGATTCACTTTTTCAATGCTAGTTAAGGATACTATAGTCATCACGTTTCACACTGGATTTATTAACTACAAAAAGGTAAGACGTGTTTTTTATTTTAATTCTGGTGCCACTCTGCACACACAAGCTTGTTAGCTAACTAGCTAGCTAGCTCTGCTCCAACGTTAAGCCAGCTCTTGGGAAGTTGAAAGACATAAAAAAAATCCTTCATAGAAGCCGCTCCTCCGTAGGTTTAATTCTGTGGGCATAATTCAGATAACGCATGTCATAACAAGATGCCCAGCGCTTAAAGCCAAGCCTCCTCCCTCACCCTCTCTTGCTCTCTCCTCACCAGCAACACTTCAGTTGCATCTCGCACCCTACACTTGTCTGTCCAATGCATGTAAACAACTATAGCTTGCATACTGCACTGATTGGTAATTAATTAATTAAAGAAAATAAAGGAACAATAAAAACCGTTACTTTTTGGAGATTCTAACCAGTTGGAACAGTGGAAAGAAGGAACAAAAGAATGGTTCTGTTCAGAATTAAACCTTTGAAAAATAGTTAGACTTCCAAACCCTGTTTTGCACACAGATCACTGAAGATGCTTTTCAATCCCAAGGGCTTTGGTATATGCAACATTTATCCTTAGATAAGCACATGCAATAAGATACATTTTGTGTAATCATTCAGATGCAGTACTACAATTTGAAGTGTATCTCAAGGCTGATAGAGTATATGTTACAAACGTATTCAAATCTCTGAAGTAAACAATGTCTCTCTCTGCTGTTGCCTTTATAGTGATTATGTTTTTTTGAGTTGACTTTTTACACCACTGTACGTTGATTCAAATGTACTTTAATCCAGTCACATGCAACACGTGGAATGCGATTCTTTAGTCATCAAATCTACGCTTCCTGTTTAAACATGGCCGTTAATGTAGCTCTTTAAGAGCGTTTGTGATGTTACTTGAAAAAAGCTTGGAAAAGAAACATACTTTTAACATCGCAATGCCCCCCTCTCCTTGTGTATGCCAGGGTTGAGGCCCATGTTCACTTAAGTTAAGTGGGAGCAGAGCAGGAGACTGGACACCAATACCCAATGAGCTGGGTTATACCTCTGAGAGCTAGCCTCAGTAATGAAGGAGAACTAGCTGGCTGACATGGACCTGTCCTTTTACCTGGCGACAGCAGTATGTTGTCTCCTCACACCTCACTGCAGGCAGGATTATGCTGAAGTTGATTTGAGTAAATTCAAGTATGAACACATTTAAAAGAGATTGCGTCATTCATAGGGATGTTTTGTTCAAAGTAACACCAAAAAAACACTTGATGGCCGCTACTGACGATCAGTTTACCTTGAAAAATGGGTAAGTGAATGAAGTGGAGCCCATTTAACAAGCAGCAGCTCAGTTCACCCAGATGCAGACTGACACCACAATAACTCTTTGATCATGAGGCACAACAGGGGTCTATAGCTACCTGTCAATCTCTTCAGCCACGCTAACAAACTCATACTGGCTGGCCAATTAGTAGCAGACACAGACAGAAATAAATCAATCTCCATATATTGTAACTAACATGAACCTTCAACTTTTGGAGGTGAATCTAAAGTCTCTCTCCCATGCCAGTAGAGTTATCTTAGCAGGAAATAAACCGAATAATGAATCAAAAACCCTACTCCCCCATCCCCTTGCTCTGCTGTGTTCTCAATGGCAAATAATGAGTACCATCACTCATTCTGTACTACCACCAGGCGTCAATGACTGAGAAGATACATGGTCCATAGTTTCAAGTCTCAAGTTTTAATGTCAGGGAAATGCCTTTTTTGCCAAACAATTCAATAATCAATAACGATGTAATACTAGAAAAAATATGAAGAACACAATATGTAAGTAAGCATGCTATATCCAGGGTCAGTTCCAATACCATATTAACATGTGCAGGGATACTGGAGTGATGGAGATAGATATGTATAGGGGTAATTATACTATATACAGGAAATAGTTAAAAAGTCAGTATCAATACCATATTAACATGTGCAGGGATACTGGAGTGATGGAGATAGATATGTATAGGGGTAATTATACTATATACAGGAAATAGTTAAAAAGTCAGTTCCAATACCATATTAACATGTGCAGGGATACTGGAGTGATGGAGATAGATATGTATAGGGGTAATTATACTATATACAGGAAATAGTTAAAAAGTCAGTATCAATACCATATTAACATGTGCAGGGATACTGGAGTGATGGAGGTAGATATGTATAGGGGTAATTATACTATATACAGGAAATAGTTAAAAAGTCAGTATCAATACCATATTAACATGTGCAGGGATACTGGAGTGATGGAGGTAGATATGTATATAAGAAGGTAACTAGGCATCAGGATATAAGATAGACAGAGTAGCAGCAGCTTGTATGTGAGTGGATGTGAGGGTGTGTAGATTCAGTATAAATGTATGTGCATATTATGGAGTGTGTTTGTTGGAGTGACAGTGTGTGTGAGTGTGTAGGGTCCTGTGAATGTGTAGGGTCCTGTGAATGTGTAGGTTCCTGTGAATGTGTAGGTTCCAGTGAATGTGTAGGGTCCTGTGAATGTGTAGGTTCCTGTGAATGTGTAGGTTCCAGTGAATGTGTAGGGTCCTGTGAATGTGTAGGGTCCTGTGAATGTGTAGGGTCCTGTGAATGTGTAGGGTCCTGTGAATGTGTAGGGTCCTGTGAATGTGTAGGGTCCAGTGAATGTGTAGGGTCCTGTGAATGTGTAGGGTCCTGTGAATGTGTAGGGTCCTGTGAATGTGTAGGGTCCAGTGAATGTGTAGGTTCCAGTGAATGTGTAGGGTCCTGTGAGTGTGTAGGTTCCAGTGAGTGTGTAGGGCCCAGTGAATGTGGATAGAGACCGTGTGTAGGGACCAGTTAATGTGCATAGAGACAGTGTAGGGCCCAGTTAATGTGCATAGAGACAGTGTAGGGCCCAGTTAATGTGCATAGATACAGTGTAGGGCCCAGTTAATGTGCATAGAGACAGTGTGTAGGGCCCAGTTAATGTGCATAGAGACAGTGTGTAGGGCCCAGTTAATGTTTATAGAGACAGTGTGTAGGGACCAGTGAATGTGCATAGAGACAGTGTGTAGGGCCCAGTTAATGTGCATAGAGACAGTGTGTAGGGCCCAGTGAATGTGCATAGAGACAGTGTGTAGGGCCCAGTTAATGTTTATAGAGACAGTGTGTAGGGCCCAGTTAATGTGCATAGAGAGTGTGTAGGGCCCAGTGAATGTGCATAGAGACCGTGTGTAGGGCCCAGTTAATGTGCATAGAGACAGTGTAGGGCCCAGTTAATGTGCATAGAGACAGTGTAGGGCCCAGTTAATGTGCATAGATACAGTGTAGGGCCCAGTTAATGTGCATAGAGACAGTGTGTAGGGCCCAGTTAATGTGCATAGAGACAGTGTGTAGGGCCCAGTTAATGTTTATAGAGACAGTGTGTAGGGACCAGTGAATGTGCATAGAGACAGTGTGTAGGGCCCAGTTAATGTGCATAGAGACAGTGTGTAGGGCCCAGTGAATGTGCATAGAGACAGTGTGTAGGGCCCAGTTAATGTGCATAGAGACAGTGTGTAGGGCCCAGTTAATGTGCATAGAGACAGTGTAGGGCCCAGTTAATGTGCTTAGAGACAGTGTAGGGCCCAGTTAATGTGCATAGAGACAGTGTGTAGGGCCCAGTTAATGTGCATAGAGAGAGTGTGTAGGGCCCAGTTAATGTTTATAGAGACAGTGTGTAGGGACCAGTGAATGTGCATAGAGATAGTGTGTAGGGCCCAGTTAATGTGCATAGAGACAGTGTGTAGGGCCCAGTGAATGTGCATAGAGACAGTATGTAGGGCCCAGTTAATGTGCATAGAGACAGTGTGTAGGGCCCAGTTAATGTGCATAGAGACAGTGTGTAGGGCCCAGTGAATGTGCAGAGAGACAGTGTGTAGGGCCCAGTTAATGTGCAGAGAGACAGTGTGTAGGGCCCAGTTAATGTGCAGAGAGACAGTTTTGCCTACCCTCACCACCTGGGGTCGGCTCGTCAGGAAGTCCAAGTTGCAGAGGGAGGAGTTCAGACCCAGAGTCCTAAGCTTGGTGACGGTCTTGGAGGGGACAATGGTGTTGAACGCTGAGCTGAAGTAAATGAACATCATTCTCACATACAGTTGAAGTCGGAAGTTTACATACACTTTAGAAGGCTTTAGAAGCTTCTGATAGGCTAATTAACATAATTTGAGTCAATTGGAGGTGTACCTGTGGATGTATTTCAAGGTCTACCTTCAAACTCAGTGCCTCTTTGCTTGACATCATGGGAAAATCAAAAGAAATCAGCCAAGACCTCAGAAAGAAAATTGTAGACCTCCACAAGTCTGGTTCATCATTGGGAGCAATTTTCAAACACCTGAAGGTACCACGTTCATCTGTACAAACAATAGTACGCAAGTATAAACACCATGGGACCACGCAGCCGTCATACCACTCAGGAAGGAGACGTGTTCTGTCTCCTAGAGATGAACGTACTTTGGTGAGAAAAGTGCAAATCAATCCCAGAACAACAGCAAAGGACCTTGTGAAGATGCTGGATGAAACAGGTACAAAAGTATCTATATCCACAGTAAAATGAGTTCTATATCGACATAAGGCAGCTCAGCAAGAAAGAAGCCACTGCTCCAAAACCGCCATAAAAAAGCCAGACTACGGTTTGAGACACTGCATCTCAGTGCTAGAGGCGTCACTAAAGACAACCTGGTTTGAATACAGGCTGTATCACAACAGCCGTCATTGGGAGTCCCATAGGGCGGTGCAAAATTGGCCTAGCATTGTCCGAGTTTGGCCAGTGTAGGCTGTTATTGTAAATAAGAATTTGTTCTTAACTGATTTGCCTAGTTAAATAAAGGTTAAAATAAATAAATAATACAAAATAATGGTTGAGATGTGTCTGTTACTTGAAATCTGTGAAGCATTTATTTTTGCTGCAATTTCTGAGGCTGGTAACTCTAATGAACTTATCCTCTGCAGCAGAGGTAACTCTGGGTCTTCCTTTCCTGTGGCGGTCCTCATGAGAGCCAGTTTCATCATTGCTGTTTTTTGTGACTGAACTTGAAGAAACTTTCAAAGTTCTTGAAATTTTCCAGATTGACTGACCTTCATGTCTGAAAGTAATGATGGACTGTCGTTTCTCTTTGCTTATTTGAGCTGTTCTTGCCATAATATGGACTTGGTCTTTTACCAAATAGGGCTATCTTCTGTATACCACCCCTACCTTGTCACAACACAACTGATTGGCTCAAATGCATTAAGAAGGAAATAAATTCCACAAATTAACTTTTAACAAGGCACACCTGTTAATTGAAATGCATTCCAGGTGACTATTTTGATTTGATTTGGTTAACACCTTTTTGATTACTACATGTGTGTTATTTCATATTGTTGATGTCTTCACTATTATTATGAGTAGGTGTGTCCAAACTTTTGAATGGTACTCTCAGCCTGGTATGAAAGCACTGTGTTCCACATTCAAAATGTAAAGCCGCCTGTCCAAATTAATGTGTGAGGAGTTAAAAAAGAAAGGGTGACTAGAGTGGAGAATGTAAAGAAGTGTAAAGGAATCACCTTCACAGGGGGCACCAGTTATGTAAGATAAGTACCCTCACAGGGGGCACCAGTTATGTAAGATAAGTACCTTCACAGGGGGCACCAGTTATGTAAGAAAAGTACCTTCACAGGGGGCACCAGTTATGTAAGATAAGTACCTTCACAGGGGGCACCAGTTATGTAAGATAAGTACCTTCACAGGGGGCACCAGTTATGTAAGATAAGTACCTTCACAGGGGGCACCAGTTATGTAAGAAAAGTACCTTCACAGGGGGCACCAGTTATGTAAGATAAGTACCTTCACAGGGGGCACCAGTTATGTAAGAAAAGTACCTTCACAGGGGGCACCAGTTATGTAAGATAAGTACCTTCACAGGGGGCACCAGTTATGTAAGAAAAGTACCTTCACAGGGGGCACCAGTTATGTAAGATAAGTACCTTCACAGGGGGCACCAGTTATGTAAGATAAGTACCTTCACAGGGGGCACCAGTTATGTAAGATAAGTACCCTCACAGGGGGCACCAGTTATGTAAGATAAGTACCTTCACAGGGGGCACCAGTTATGTAAGATAAGTACCTTCACAGGGGGCACCAGTTATGTAAGATAAGTACCTTCACAGGGGGCACCAGTTATGTAAGATAAGTACCCTCACAGGGGGCACCAGTTATGTAAGATAAGTACCTTCACAGGGGGCACCAGTTATGTAAGATAAGTACTTTCACAGGGGGCACCAGTTATGTAAGAAAAGTACCCTCACAGGGGGCACCAGTTATGTAAGAAAAGTACCCTCACAGGGGGCACCAGTTATGTAAGAAAAGTACCCTCACAGGGGGCACCAGTTATGTAAGAAAAGTACCCTCACAGGGGGCACCAGTTATGTAAGATAAGTACCTTCACAGGGGGCACCAGTTATGTAAGATAAGTACCCTCACAGGGGGCACCAGTTATGTAAGAAAAGTACCCTCACAGGGGGCACCAGTTATGTAAGAAAAGTACCCTCACAGGGGGCACCAGTTATGTAAGAAAAGTACCCTCACAGGGGGCACCAGTTATGTAAGATAAGTACCTTCACAGGGGGCACCAGTTATGTAAGATAAGTACCCTCACAGGGGGCACCAGTTATGTAAGAAAAGTACCCTCACAGGGGGCACCAGTTATGTAAGAAAAGTACCCTCACAGGGGGCACCAGTTATGTAAGAAAAGTACCCTCACAGGGGGCACCAGTTATGTAAGATAAGTACCTTCACAGGGGGCACCAGTTATGTAAGAAAAGTACCTTCACAGGGGGCACCAGTTATGAAGAGTACCTTATTATTTTTATGGTTAATTTAGATTGGTGCATCCGGAGTGAGGATGATGTTTATAAGAACATGTACATTCCATCCCTATCCCCACACTGGAAATTAAGCCCAACCCATGGAATTGCAGGAACAAAGTGTATAAACTGTTTGAGGATGTTTTTATATTTTTTTACCTAAATGTGTTTGCGAGATTAAATAGATAGAGTTCTACTTTTTTTCTTAAGTGCATATATTTGATATAAGTTTCAAACTCTTTGACCATTCTTCTGTCTTTCATAACTGTTTTGTCCTCTATGGAATGTATAACACAGTGTTATTTTTTGAGAATGATTGACCAAAGTTGAGAGCTGCTCACAGAGCTGAGATGGAAATGAAATAGAAATCATAATTTTCTATCTCAATAAAGATTAACTAATCAAGGAGTTGACAGCTTCTTTTGTGTGTTTTGCTCGACAACAAGTTCATTTTCACAAGAAAAATATGAATACACTGTTGCTCTTGGCAACAGATCAGATCCGACATTGCTCTTGAGAATATAGTCCAATGACTTGAGCCCTATTGGTTAATATTTAATTTGTGAGCAGATGCTTCAAAGGGAGAAAACAGATTAGTCTGTGTTCCCCTGGGATGACTTTCAAAGGAATCCCATAATGTATCTGCTCCAACAGGGTGCCCTTCTCCACTGATCTGGGATCAGAACCACCAACTCTTAGAATGCTGCTATAGTCTCACAGCAGGGTTACTCTGGATCAGTGTGGTGAAGATCACAGGTTGAACCCTGTTGGCTTTTTACACTATGTTCCTCCTCATCTCTTTGTATTGCTTATCATGGGGTAGTTTTCTCCAAAATCCCAAGCATACAGAGTTTGTAGAGTATTTGTGTTCATTGCTTCCAAAAGTCCAGAATCCACAAAGATCTCGGATCTGACACTTGAAGGAGTGAGCAGAGTGGGCAGACTGCAGTGGGTCTTGGGCCTAGTTATTCTGTGCTGTAGTCCACATCTTTGTGACTGACAGTAAGGTCTCTATTACCTCAGTGAGTTAGAGACTGAGTTAGTGACTGGACGAGGGTGAGTGCACTCAGGAGTGTAGTGTTGGAGTGGATGAGACTTCTTCTATGGCCGTGGCTTTGACTTAATCTGGCCTGATGTTTCAAGGTCACGCAAGGTACCTACAATGAATACGCTTTGCCACTACAAGTGCAACAATATACAATCTAAATCAGTGTAGGACATCACAAAGTGATTGTTATAAAGTTATATTACATTCACTGACAATATAATCTTGACAACAATCGCACCCATAAACATCTGTATCATAAGGCATGAATAATTTATATTGTATTTGAACAATTCCCACAACTTCATATATAAATATTGACATTTAAACCTATTAGGCTGCAATTACTTTTATTGTTGCCTTAAGACAGTACCTTTGATGCCTACATAAACAGCCTTTGGGGAAAATCCTCCTTTTAAGTTGTTTTTCTAGTATTGGTTGTCTTATAGACCTCTGGAGAATTCATATACTTTCTAGAGAGTCTGTTACAAGAAATGCATGTCTATATTTAGATTACAAATTGGGTCAGTGTCCTTTGAGCAAGTTTGTTAGATTGGGGTCAGCATGAAGTATAGGTGAGCGTTTGACACATGTAGCTATAAACTAATGTCTTTTACATGAGTTTATATTGCATACCTCTACAATTTATACTGCGCAGAGGATGGGATTTCTCCATGGAGAGCAAAGAGTCAGAGAGGCTGACCTCAGTAAAACTCTCTCTATCACCCCCCCCCCCCCCCCCCCCCCATCTCTCTCCTCCCTCTCTCTCTGTCCCTGGAGGATGTGGATCACTGGGATTAACATGTTTGAGCTGGAGGCCTTAGAGTGTGTATGCTTTGTGATGCGTTCGGGCCAGGAAGCTACTCTGTCTGATCTCACTAGGCTTTGTGCTCACTAGGGTTTATTCATAAGCCTGTTGCTATGCCACAAACTACTACATTCTTTCATAGTTACCCTCCAGTATTTACTACTTTTGGATCGTGATATCGCACATAGAGTATTACAGAGTATTGCAGTATTGGTGGTATTTCCCAGATTTATTTAGCATAGTATTTTTATAATACCTGTGCATACTGGTTCAGTACATATATAAAAGCAGTATGCTTCAAGAGGCAATTTAAAAGCTTAAAAAAACTATTTTGTAAGTTATTTCAGTACTGTTTGATCATATTCAATGTCATACCAGCAACTGTGGACTCCACTGATCATCTAGAACTTTCCTGTTCCCCTGACTGAAGGGGAAGTGTTGACTAAGATGGGTCCCAACTGTGAGAGTGGAACCATCTACCCTTTAAAGGGCTTCACTGGTAGAAAAACAACGCTCTCCAAAAACGTAGCTTCTCAAAGTTTCTAAAGTTAGAATTTCTAAAATGGCATATACTCCTTTGTAAACAGGAGTATTTGACAGATTCTAGCACTCCATTAAAAGGCACAACATGCAGTATAATTGACGGTTATAACACGTTGTTATCACTGCTTCCTGTCCTCTAGTCCTAAAAAACAATCACAGCGACTCTAGCAGGAAGTGAAGGCAACAATTATGCTGCTGTCTGCTGTTGATATTTTATGGCATGGCAGTCTGAGGTGTCAGAATTTCATCTTGTTGAGTAAGCAGTGGATATATGCTGCACGTGCTCCTCAGCTCAACGAGCAGTGGGCACTGGCCTATCAGACTGTTTGAAAGAATCCATTAAAACAGGACAGACATTCCTCCTGGGAGTGTTTCAACAACCGCCCACCATCACTCTCCCGCTCTGACATGGAGAAATGAAAGAGACAACAGCAAAACAAAACGGATGCACGTTTTTCAAATGGTTTCTGTCGTTAGAAAGGTATGATTTATTTACAACCATTATTGTTGATCAGTGAAATATGACCATTGTATGATAAATGGGGTGTTACTTTTCATGCTGAATATGGTTTGTGGGGACACTGGCTATGTGAGACTGACATCTGGAGTATGATCTAGAGGAGAGAACAGGAAGAAGAGCAAGCAACAGTCAGTTTACTGTCACATTCCTTTCCTGTTCATTCTTGATAGAGTGAATTAAATGTTAACCTTTTCCTGATCAGTGAATTAATCCACTCACTTTGACAGCTGACATATGAAAACACTGAAGTCTTTATGGAGGTGCTATTTCAGATGTCTCCAATAATTTGACATGGCATTTATATGACTTTATGAGGCTGATTCAGTCTACAAGAGAACAGAAGAATACTTAACTGTTCAAGACAGGAAGGTTGAATAGCAAAACACCTGGTCTCTCATTATTACATAATGTCTCTCTTCAATTCTGTTTCAGAACAAAAAAAACAAAAACATAAGCCACTGGTACATTTTCAAAAAATCATCTGATGATCTACAATTTACGCCTTACAATTTCAATTTGTGAGAATAGGCCCCTTTTCATGCCACACTTATAATACGAAGGGCCTTTTGTATTTGAGCAAGGCATTGTGATGTCTAGACGGCCATCTTTAGCTAACAAATCCCCAACCTATTCAGTTGAATACACACATTTCTGCTCTGAGCTGACATTTTTGCATTACAGAGAACACTGTGTGAAACGACTCACACAAAGGGAAATAATGTCATATTTTATGCTTCCTGTGGATACTGAAATAGCTCTTGTGTTGGTGATTATTGCTCTCTGCAGAACACAAAAGCTGTCGGAATTACACACACCTCCCCTCTCAGAGTACCAGACACATCAGAGGAGACAAAGTGGTGATGCTAGGGGCCCGAGGCCCTTCACTGACTGTTTTAGCCTGGGCTGGCTGGGACCCTGTCTTCCGCCTGTCACTGGACTCTGGTCTCAGGCACTTTTATTGGTGCATTACTGTCACCCAGATAAATGGGAGTAATGGAGATATTCTACTCTGGCACAATAACCAGGGAACAGGGACCACCGTGTCCCCATAACTGTCACTAGGAATATATATGGTGTCCAGAAAGCCCAAGACAATCAAAAAGTTGTTATATTCCACCCAGCTATATACACGTTTATTGGGAGATTGGAAAACTTTCCAAACAAGAGGATTGAGTGTGACTCAGCTATAACAGAAACAAAGGTAGTTGACTTTTACCTCTGATACCCTTTCAAATGACCCCCATTGTTCAGAAATAAAAGCAGGTGTTAAAAACATCCTCCCAGGTCCAATACTGCTTGCACATCCTTTGGCAGATATGACTGTTCTACTGCTGAGCAGAAGGACCCTAGGTACAGTAAGCTAAATCAGAGCCTCAAGGTGATATAAGTGCGGCTGTCAGAAGCAGCTCAGCCTTCACAAACCGTCCATCTAATCCAATCGACAGGCATGAGTGCACAAGCCCGCCTCTCCATCTACAAAGACAAGGACCACTCTCCTCCAGAAGGTCCAGACAGGCGAGAAGGAGGATATCATCATCTGAGCTGTTCATGATGACCCCAAGTGATGGAGTCAAGGCAGATCAATGGTGGGTGTGAAAAAAACATCACCTCCTGAAACACTGTCCTCTCTAAGGACGATCATAATGTCCTCATGAGCATGGTGCCGCGTTTAATTACCCAGACACCAATTGTGCCTGTCTGCCTTTTCTACATTTGGACACAATACTTTCTGAAGTGACAATGAAAGTTCAAGAACAGGATGCTGAAAAGCTGAATGTAAATGGATGAGATTAATAGACACAGTATCCTTTGTTGTTAATGTAGTTAATTTCCGTTAACAATACTGCTACTGTTAACCATAAACAGATATTTACTGTAGCATGACTCAGGGAAATTCACTAGCTCTACAGGGTTTCATGAAACTTTCAATCTATGTGTGCTTGGATATAATCTCTGCACTTGTATATTTCTAAAGAGAAACACAGTGGGTCTGTGAATGTGCTGAAAGGAGGCTTGGGTGGAAGTCTGAATCTCTGACTGTCATTCCGTGTGGGAAAGGCTGAAATTATTACTGGCTTGCTGCACTCGCTGTCTCTGTAATTACTGATATTGTGCAGATGCAAATTTTGGGTGATGGATGTGGAATTTAAATCAGATGAATTGCAAGGTTCTCAACAGGATGCTTGTTGAGGCCTTCTCTCTTTTTCTGGGGATGATAATGGTGCAATCAATCCGTAGTTTGGTGACAAACACTCTTGAAAGGCTACTTTTATTATATTCTTCTCCAGAATCTATTTACTGTGATCTGTCTGGAAGGTAGGAACAATATTCAAATTGTAGTGGCTGTGTTTATGCAAATTCTTATCTACAAAAAGCTCAGGTGGTAAAATCGTTACGTTTGTGTGATTGCACTCAATAATGAACATGAATTCCGCTTCACTCATCCAAGTTTATATGGGGGTAATGAAGACACAGTGTGTGTGTGCATACAGGGTGTGGGTGTGTGTGTGCTTTTACGTGCTCTCTGTCTGTAGATATGTGAGCTCAGTGGTTGTGGAGGCTCCAGGGCCACATCAGTAATTAGAGCTGGTATAATCTGTGCCCCACTGTGAACTTTGCTGGGATTCCGTGGCTAGTGCAGCTGCCACCAAATGAATGTCAATGTCTTTGGATGTAAATGGGTCTTCTATTTTTGTGGCGCTCTCACAGACGGCAGTGGGCTCTAATGTTCATTTCACGGTTATTCAAGCAGTAAAGCTACACTGATTTGGTAACCAATGGCACAACTACGTAAATACTTTGTAACTACATCAGTAGAAATACACTGTATACAAGGCATATATTGGGTTAAGGTTATTGATTTGTTACAGTGTAACACAAGGACAGACTGTGGTGTTACTGTTCACTATGACAACAGATGGGTTATAAGTCTACCTACTGCTAATGAATCTGTCCAGATAGTGTAGCTTGATGCTAGCTAGCTCCTCTGTGTGCTGTGTGAGGCCCCCCCCCCCCCCTCCCCTCTTCTGTCTTGTTAATGCTGGTCGTGCCGATGAGATCAATAGCGGCAGGACGAGTATGAACTTTCCAGGGCCTAGTTAATTAAACTGGAGGGATATTTTTAATGGAAATACGAGGAAATAGACAGGCTGTGATTACCATGCATCTCAGCATCTCCACTGAATAATGAATCCCTCCATCTCCTCTCCTCTATGACCTCCTTCACCCACACGTCATCCTGACTGACTGACCGGGAGACCTCTGCACACAACATTATTGGATGTTTTAGGTAAAATATGTAATAATATATTTAACTGAAATATTAGTTGAAATGCATTGTCTGCAGGATGGTGCTAGGGGGTGATTCCAGGTCTTGCTTTTACAGGTATAGTATTATCTGTTTTGTAATCAGCAGATGAGATGCTGTTGTCTGTCCGTCTCTGGTGAAAGGTCTAGCTAATAAAGCTCATGTTTATTGCATCGCTGTCTGGCTCACACCAGCTAGGCTGATTTGATAACTCCCATCTCGCTCACTGACCTGTCATCCCCAGGCCAAACTCATTTACTGCTGTGGTTTCATCACACGCACACATTCAAACTAACTGCCAAACCTTGCCGCTGCTCATATCCGAAGGTGAATTATAAAGCCAGTGGAGAAGACGCCATGGGAAAACGCCCTGGGTTAGTCATCATAGCTGTTAATATGAATATATAATGATCAGCTTTTCTTTAGCTATAGAGATCGCCTGGCAAAGAGCTTTCAATTCAGACTTTTAGTGAATCTAATCTCTTTGCATGACTTGCAGAGTGGACCACTTTGACTAGGAGCTTGCAGAGTGCACTCCCGTGACATATTATGATTAATATTTGATTGGAACTGTCCCCTGGTATATTGTGTCCAACCCCCTGAGGGACCTGTATTGATAAATGGAGAGCACTACGTTCAGCTTGTTTGATCTGCTCAGTCAAGGCTATACAATAGAGAACTGTTGCATGACAATGTCTCATCTCTTTCACCCGACGTTGTTTGTCACGTCCCCAGCAAAACATGGCCAGTGTATAAATCATGAGTCATGGTGACCAGTAAGCAAAAGTTTATCTGTGATCACAATGCTATTGTATGGACACACCTGTTGGAGGACAACACAATGTTCAGTGTATACAAAGGTTTGGTTTTTAATAAACAATGAGTGACATTCGGCCCTGACCTTTAAAGGATGCACACATGGAACCATTGTTAGCCATCTCCCCTGATGTATAGCAGCAGCCGTTGACTGGTCCTGGAGTTCTCCGTTCCGAACAGCGTCTCTGGAGTTGTGACATTCAACGGCACAGAGCAGACAGCGCCGTTGTGAACTCTGACACTAGCCTGACATTTCCTCTCTTCAACACAAGCTGTCAGAGACGGGACTTTCGGCTGAACTATCATTTGAACTCAAAACACCGGAGCAGCAGGTCCATAATACAGAGAGTTAGGACGACACTTTCTGCAGAGTTAGTTAACCTTTATTTTAACACGGAGTCATGCTTAGCCCAAGGTCTCTTTTACAGATAAGCCCTGTAATTACAAAAATATACACATCACTACAATATGAAAAGCAAAACAGAGATACTGTACAAAACACAGTCATTCAAAACAAACAATGCCCTTGAGGCACCAATTCCTCAAATTTGAGAGAGTTTTGGAGATTATTAAGGTGCAACATTTTTTTTATCTGGTTTACTTAATTCTGTAGACTGTAGGAATTTCCAGAGTTAGCCATCTCTTAGACCGTATGGTACCGGTATGGTACTGGTACCGGTATGGTAACTTGTACGTCTAAAAGTTATTTTGATGTTAGGTACAGCATGAGTTTTTGTAAAATAGCTTTATAAACAAGAGAGCAATGCATTGATCTACGAGACTTCAGAGGGCAAACCTTCTTTCTGATACAGAATGCAGTGATGTGTACTGATCTGCTTCCTACTATTAAGCTAGAGGCATGAACTATTTATTCATTTTTAATATATACAGTGGGGAGAACAAGTATTTGATACACTGACGATTTTGCAGGTTTTCCCACTTACAAAGCATGTAGAAGTCTGTAATTTTTATCATAGGTACTCTTCAACTGTGAGTGACAGAATCTAAAACAAAAATCCAGAAAATAACATTGTATGATTTTTAAGTAATTAATTAGCATTTTATTGCATGACATAAGTATTTGATACATCAGAAAAGCAGAACTTAATATTTGGTACAGAAACCTTTGTTTGCAATTACAGAGATCATACGTTTCCTGTAGTTCTTGACCAGGTTTGCACACACTGCAGCAGGGATTTTGGCCCACTCCTCCATACAGACCTTCTCCAGATCCTTCAGGTTTCGGTACTGTCGCTGGGCAATACGGACTTTCAGCTCCCTCCAAAGATTTTCTATTGGGTTCAGGTCTGGAGACTGGCTAGGCCACTCCAGGACCTTGAGATGCTTCTTACGGAGCCACTAGTTAGCCCTGGCTGTGTGTTTCGGGTCGTTGTCATGCTGGAAGACCCAGTCACGACCCATCTTCAATGCTCTTACTGAGGGAAGGAGGTTGTTGGCCAAGATCTCGCGATACATGGCCCCATCCATCCTCCCCTCAATACGGTGCAGTCGTCCTGTCCCCTTTGCTGAAAAGCATCCCCAAAGAATGATGTTTCCACCTCCATGCTTCACGGTTGGGATGGTGTTCTTGGGGTTGTACTCATCCTTCTTCTTCCTCCAAACACGGCGAGTGGAGTTTAGACCAAAAAGCTCTATTTTTGTCTCATCAGACCACATGACCTTCTCCCATTCCTCCTCTGGATCATCCAGATGGTCATTGGCAAACTTCAGACGGGCCTGGACATGCGCTGGCTTGAGCAGGGGGACCTTGCGTGCACTGCAGGATTTTAATCCATGACGGCGTAGTGTGTTACTAATGGTTTTCTTTGAGACTGTGGTCCCAGCTCTCTTCAGGTCATTGACCAGGTCCTGCCGTGTAGTTCTGGGCTGATCCCTCACCTTCCTCATGATCATTGATGCCCCACGAGGTGAGATCTTGCATGGTGCCCCAGACCGAGGGAGATTGTCCGTCATCTTGAACTTCTTCCATTTTCTAATAATTGCGCCAACAGTTGTTGCCTTCTCACCAAGCTGCTTGCCTATTGTCCTGTAGCCCATCCCAGCCTTGTGCAGGTCTACAATTTTATCCCTGATGTCCTTACACAGCTCTCTGGTCTTGGCCATTGTGGAGAGGTTGGAGTCTGTTTGATTGAGTGTGTGGACAGGTGTCTTTTATACAGGTAACGAGTTCAAACAGGTGCAGTTAATACAGGTAATGAGTGGAGAACAGGAGGGCTTCTTAAAGAAAAACTAACAGGTCTGTGAGAGACGGAATTCTTACTGGTTGGTAGGTGATCAAATACTTATGTCATGCAATAAAATGCAAATTAATTATTTAAAAATCATACAATGTGATTTTCTGGATTTTTGTATTAGATTCCGTCTAAGTGTACCTATGATAAAAATTACAGACCTCTACATGCTTTGTAAGTAGGAAAACCTGCAAAATCGGCAGTGTATCAAATACTTGTTCTCCCCACTGTATATATATATTTTTGTACCCCCTTTTTCTCCCCAATTTTCTGATCTTGTCTCATCGCTGCAACTCCCCAACGGGCATGCCCTGCCTAACCGCGCTCCTTAACAGCTGCCAGCTTAACCCAGGAGCCAGTCACACCAATGTGTTGGAGGAAACACCGTTCAACTGGCGACTGGGGTCAGCTCGCAGGCACCCGGCTCGCCACAAGGAGTCGCTAGAGCGCGATGAGACAAGTAAAGCCCCACCGGCCAAACCCTCCACTAACCCGGACAACGCTCGGCCAATTGTGCGCCGTCCTATGGGATTCCCGGCCACGGCTGGTTGTGTTGCACAGCCTGGGAATGAACCCAGGTCTGTAGTAACGCTTCTAGCACGTTAGACCGCTGCGCCACTTGGGAGGCCTACATTACCTATTTCTATAGAAGAAACCCCCCATTGTTATTCTCAACAGCTTAGTTATCTCATCAGTGTGTTTTGTAAAAGACAACTTGACATCTACCCAGATACTTATAAACAGGGACACGGTCAATGTGGGAACCATCCAAGGTACAGATTCTTACAAAATTTGAGATAAAGATGTTGACTCCTTGTAAGGCCTACACTGTAAGTTCTGTCTGACATGTGGGTTTGTTGCCTGCACTCAACACGATAAAACATGACTGTTATTGGTTAGCATGGTCATAAAACATGACTGATATTGGTTAGCATGGTCATAAAACATGACTGTTATTGGTTAGCATGGTCATAAAACATGACTGTTATTGGTTAGTCATAATCATCATTCATTACCGCAACATTTGCATCCAATGAAGCACAGCAGAGATGAATACTACACAACTAAACCATGTTTCAATACTGACTATTATAATGAAGTGTGAGGTGTTGAGAGCTCTTGTGTCAGAATGAGAGCATCTCATCATTATAGTCCATTCCATGCACGCAATACGCCCTTCTAATGTTGTGTCTCAAGGAAAAATCACTGCTAACATGTATCGTGGGGAGCTGCTCTGACTTATTACCCTTCACTCATGTAACACAGTGCCTGATAGTCAAGTACTGCCCCTTCATTTAACGAATGCCCCTGGTACAATCCGCCCTCTCTAGCTTCTCTAACTCTGCCACTGCCACCCTCTTTATATTTTGTGGGAAATACAGAATGTACTGTATACACTATATATACAAAAGTATGTGGACATCCCTTCAAATTAGTGGATTGTGATATTTCAGCCACACCCGTTGCTGACAGGTGTATAAAATCGAGCACACAGCCATGCAATCTCTATAGACAAACATTGGCAGTAGAATGGCCATACTGAATAACTCAGTGACTTTCAACGTGGCACCATCATAGGATGCCACCTTCCCAACAAGTCAGTTAATCAAATTAGGATCAAGTTAGGATCAACACTTTATTTTAAGAATGTGAAATGTCAGAATAATAGCAGAGAGAGTGATTTATTTCAGCTTTTATTTCTTTAATCATATTCCCAGTGGGTCAGAAGTTTACATACACTCAATTAGTATTTGGGAGCATTGCCTTTAAATTGTTTAACTTGGGTCAAACGTTTCAGGTCGCCTTCCACAAGCTTCACACAATAAGTTGGGGGAATTTTGGCCCATTCCTCCTGACAGAACTGGTGTAACTGAGTCAGGGTTGTAGGCCTCCTTGCTCGCACATGCTTTATCAGTTCTGCCCACAATTGTCCTATAGGTTGAGGTCAGGGCTTTGTGATGGCCACTCCAATACCTTGACTTTGTTGTCCTTAAGCCATTTTGCCACAACTTTGGAAGCATGATTGGTCATTGTCCATTTGGAAGACCCATTTGCGACCAAGCTTTATCTTCCTGACTGATGTCTTGAGATGTTGCTTCAATATATCCACATAATTTTCTTTCCTCATGATGCCATCTATTTTGGGAAGTGCATCAGTCCCTCCTGCAGCACGGTTGGGATGGTGTTCTTCGGCTTGCAAGCCTCCCCCTTTTTCCTCCAAAATAACGATGGTCATTATGAAGAATCATACCAGAGGACATTTCTCTAAAAAGTACGATCTTGGTCCCCATGTGCAGTTGCAAAACGTAGTCTGGCATTTTTATGGCTGTTTTGGAGCAGTGGCTTCTTCCTTGCTGAGCAGCCTTTCTGGTTATGTTGATATAGGACTTGTTTTACTGTGGATATAGATACTTTTATACCCGTTTCCTCAAGCATCTTCACAAGGTCCTTTGGTGTTGTTTTGGGATTGATTTGCACTTTTCGCACCAAAGCACGTTCATCTCTAGGAGACAGAACACGTCTCCTTCCCGAGCAGTATGACGGCTGCGTGGTCCCATGGTGTTTATACTTGTGTACTATTGTTTGTACAGATGAACGTGGTACCTTCAGGCGTTTGGAAATTGCTCCCAAGGATGAACCAGACTTGTGGAGGTCTACCATTCTTTTTCTGAGGTCTTGACTGATTTCTTTTGATTTTGCCATGATGTCGAGCAAAGAGGCAGTGAGGTTGAAGGTAGGCCTTGAAATACATCCACAGGTACACCTCCAATTGACTCTTATTATGTCAATTAGCCTCATTTTCTGGAATTTTCCAAGCTGTTTAAAGGCACAGTCAACTTAGTGTATGTAAACTTCTGACCCACTGGAATTGTGATATAGTGAATTATAAATGAAATAATCTGTCTGTAAACAATTGTTGGAAGAATTACTTGTGTCATGCACAAAGTAGATGTCCTAACCGACTCGCCAAAACTATAGTTTGTTAACATGAAATCTGTGGAGTGGTTGAAAAATTAGTTTTAATGACTTCAACTGTAATACCCCATAATGACAAAGTGAAAACAGTTTTACTTAAATTGTTGCAAATGTATATATAAAAACAACTTATATAGGGTCCCCAATTAGAGACAACGCATAGCAGCTGCCTCTAATTTGGGACCAAACACAAATTAACCAGGAACTGGCACTGGAGCGACCGGGCTAGGAACCGGTATAGGAGCTACCGGGCTGGGAACCGGCACTGGAGTGACCGGGCTAGGAACCGGTATAGGAGACACCAGGCTAGGAAATGGCACTAGAGCGACCGGGCTAGGAACCGGTATAGGAGATACCGGGCTAGGAACCGGTATAGGAGATACCGGGCTGGGAACCGGTATAGGAGCTACCGGGCTAGGAACCGGTATAGGAGATACCGGGCTGGGAACCGGTATAGGAGACACCAGGCTAGGAACTGGCACTGGAGCGACCAGGCTGGGAACAGGTATAGGAGACATACGTGTGCCTCTTCCTCCTCTTCAGTCTTCATAAATAGTCTGGGGGTTTGTTAGGGCGGCTTGCTGACACTTATTTACATAAGTATACAGACCCTTTGCTATGAGACTCGAAATTTAGCTCAGGTGCATCCTGTTTCCATTGATCATCCTTGAGACATTTCTACAACTTGATTGGAGTGATTTGGAAAGGCACACACCTGTCTATATAAGTCCCAGAGTTGACAGTGCATCAGAGCAAAAACCAAGCCATGAGGTCAAAGGAATTGTCCGTAGAGCTCCGAGACATGATTGTGTCGAGGCACAGATATTCTGCTGCATTGAAGGTCCACAAGAACACAGTGGCCTCCATCATTCTTAAATGGAATTAGTTTGGAACCACCAAGACTACCTATAGCTGGCCGACCGGCCAAACTGAGCAATCGTGGAGAAGGGCCTTGGTCAGGGAGGTCAGTCTGACAGAGCTTTAGAGTTCCTCAGTGGAGATGGGAGAGCCTTCCAGAAGGAGTTAGCCAAAGGCACCTAAAGACTCTCAGACCATGAAAAACAAGATTATCTGGTCTGATGAAACCAACATTAGAGGAGAAAACCTGGCACCATCCCTACGGTGAAGCTTGGTGGAGGCAGCATCATGCTGTGGGGATGTTTTTCAGAGGCAGGGACTGGGAGACTAGTCAGGATCGAGGCAAAGATGAATGGAGCAAAGTACAGAGAGATCCTTGATGAAAACCTGCTCCAGAGTACTCAGGACCTCAGACAGGAGCGAAGGTTCATCTTCCAAAAGGACAACGACCCTAAGCACAGAAGCCAACACAACACGGAAGTGGCTTCGGGACAAGTCTCTGAATGTCCTTGAGCGCACTTTAACCGGATCGAACATCTCTGGACATCTCTGTGCGGCGACGCTCCCCATCCAACCTGACAGAGCTTGAAAGGATTTGCAGAGAAGAATGGGAGAAACTCCCTGAATACAGGTGTGCCAAGCTTGTAGCATCATACCCAAGAAGACTCAAGGCTGTAATCATTGCCAAAAGCGCTTCAACAAAGTACAGAGTAAAGGGTCTGAATATTTATGTGAATGTGATATTTAATATTTTATTTTATTTTCTAAAAACCTGTTTTTGCTTTGTCATTATGGGTTATTGTGTGTAGATGAATTACTAAAAACAAAAATGTATTCAGATTTTTCAGGGGGTGCAGCACCCCTACTTCCTGCGGCAGAGAGCAACACAAGGTGGTGTGGAATCTGGAATTGTGCTTGAAGAGTTTAAAGAATGTGCAGTTTCTGTGGCAGCGTGTTTTGTGTGTGAAAGAGGAGTAATAAGAGCAAGGCAGCCTGGGAGATTGATGTGCTATCAATCCACCCACCTCTCCAAGCAATCTACAGGTCAATTTACAGTCCTCCTCCACAAGGCCTCCCAAAGGTTCAGAGTGCACAGGCTTGGATGACACGCCTCGCTGCTCACCGAATGAAAACCCCCTTGTAAAGCTTATTTCTCTGCCAGCCAGGGGCAACAGTCGCACCTCTGCACCTTTCTATTTCAGTCCTCCTCCACTGACCTGGGACTTGTGAGTGGAATGAGCCCAGCGCTGTGGGAGCGTGCAGCGGTTACAACTCTGACAGACACTTATCATTTACAGTTCAGTCATCGGCTTCTATTCTCAAACCATTCTCCTCTCCCATGAGCTCTCTGTGCAAATCTCTGTACAAATGTCTACAGCTGCCTTCAAATGGAAACAAACAGTAATGCGGATTAACAGTGATGAAGTGGAAGTTTGACTGTGGACTAATACAATTATGAAAGGTTATGGAGGCATTAGATTAGATGTGGAGAAAAACATAGGGCATCTTTTTTCAAGTCTCCCTCCCTTCCACCTAATTGATCTCCTTGTTATCTCAAGTCTCCCTCCCTTCCACCTAATTGATCTCCCTATTATCTCAAGTCTCCCTCCCTTCCACCTAATTGATCTCCTTGTTATCTCAAGTCTTCCACCTCTATCCAACGAAGGGAATGGACTGTATTATTCTCTCCATCGTTCTATTCTCTCACAGAAGAGACAAAATGTCAAGCAGGGTTTAGGCTGAGGGACCTCTTGCATTTTAATCAACATCAGCCCATTTGAAATTAATGTAGAAGCAATGGAATGGAGAGACAAGCTATGAAGCTTCTACTGCTGGTTGATGCTACGTTCAGATGGCTTCTTCATCTGAGATGTATCCAATGACTATACTATGAGCTGGCTGGTCATCAATATTTATTAATGTAATGGTGTGAGGTATTGAGTTGTTATTCCCAAACCACAGGGCCCCATGCAAGGTGAACATGATACCGAAACCAAAACGACATTAGTGACTGACATGCTAGGGAGAAAAAAATACACACACTACATGACCAATGAATGTGGACACCTGCTTGTCGAAAATCTCATTCCAAAATCATGGGCATTAATATGGAGTTGGTCCCCCCATTGCTGCTATAACAGCCTCCACTCTCGGCTTTCCACTGTGTTAGAACATTGCTGCAGGGACTTGCTTCCATTCAGCCACAAGATAATTAGTGAGGTCGGGCCCTGGTGTTGGGTGATTAGGCCTGGCTCGGAGGTATTCCAATTCATCCCAAAGGTGTTCGATGGGGTTGAGGTCTGGGTCATGTTGAAACAGTATAGGACCTTCCCAAAACTGTTGCCACAGAATCGTCTAGAATGACATTGTATGCTGTAGCATTAAGATTTCCCTTCAATGGAACTAAGGGGCCCAAACCATGAAAAACAGCACCAGAACATTATTTCTCCTCCACCAAACTTGCATTGGGGTAGGTATCGTTCTCCAGAGTCCAAGCTTTACACCACTCCAGTCGACGTTTGGCATTGTGCATGATGATCTTAGGCTTGTGTGCGGCTGCTCGGCCATGGAAACCCATTTCATAAAGCTCCTGAATAACAGTTCTGGTGCTGAAGTGGCTTGGAACTCGGTTGCGACCGAGGACAAACTATTTTTACGCGCTGCGTGCTTGAGCACTCGCCGGTCCCGTTCTGTGAGCTTGTGTGGCCGACCACTTCGCAGCTGAGCCGTTCTTGCTCCTAGACGTTTCCACTTCACAATAGCAGGGCAGAACGGACTTGTTGGAAAGGTGGCATCCTATGACGGTGCCACGTTGAAAGTCACTGAGCTCTTCAGTGAGGCCATTCTACTGCCAATGTTTATCTATGGAGATTGCACGGCTGTGTGCTCGATTTTATACACCTGTCAGCAACCGGTGTGGCTGAAATAGCCGAATCCACTAATTTGAAGGGGTGTCCACATACCTTTGTATATAGTGTGTATATTTTTTGTATATTTATAATACATAGCCTAAACAGTCCACAGAATAGATTAAAATGACTTCCTGTCATTTAAAGTCTATCTATTCAGATGAAATATTGACTCATATCAAGGAAGAAAAGGGACTGGCAGACAATCAAACTTAGAAGGTTCCATTTTAAATAACACATGGAGATCAAAGGTAAAGAAACTAAAGTGTAATGAGTTTTAAAACTTGCTTGAAGGTAAACATTCTATCACACCTATCTGCCCTATGTAGATGGTAAACAGTGTATCATATTTAACAGTTGTTGTGTTGGAGAAGCCAAAGGCTATAATGATCTCATTCATTATTCAGAGGTGTTCATATCAGATGGTTCAACTGAAGGAGAGAGAGGGGATGTTTATTAATGAAGGTTTGTCACAACAACAACGCTGCCTCTCCACGGTCACCATAAACCCTCTCTATGAGGAGAGTGGACCCGCAAGATATAGCTACTTGGTAAGCTACACCGGTGGCACCTATACAGAGCCTATACCGCTTATAACGATTTGGAGCTTAGCATTGATCTCAAAGAGACAAGGTGTAATGCATTGCTGAGTAGAATTGGAATTAAAAGGCATGACCAAACAATCATCATATTGTCTAGTGGAGGTATTAGTAGTGGTCGTATCGGATAGGAGAGGTCGGTAGGTTTACAGGTAAATCTAATATGCCCTTAGAGTTGGATTACTATAACACATCATCATAACCCTACAAGAAGATCCATGAAGATGTAAAAGACAGTCAATTAAGTAGAAGTTAATTATTATATAAACTGAACAAAAATATAGTTGCAACATGTAAAGTGTTGGTCCCATGTTTCATGAGCTGTAAAAAAATATTTTACATACGTGCAAAAAAGGTTATTTCTCTCAGATTTTGTGCACAAATTTGTTTACATCTCTGTTAGTGAGTATTTCTCCTTTGCCAAGATAATCCATCCACCTGACAGGTGTGGCATATCAAGAAGCTGATTAAACAGCATGATCATTACACAGGTGCACCTTGTGCTGGAGACCATAAAAGGACACCCTAAAATGTGCAGTTTTGCACACAACACAATGCCACAGATGTCTCATGCTTTGAGGGATTGTGGAATTGGCATTCTGACTGCAGGAACGTCCACCAGAGCTGTTGCCAGATATTTGAATGTTCATTTCTCTACCATAAGCCGCCTCCAATGTAATTTTAGAGAATTTGGCAGTTTGAATGCAGCGGTGACGAGATCCTGAGGCCCATTGTCGTGCCATTCAACTGCCGGCATCACCTTATGTTTCAGCATGATAATGCACGGCCCCATGTTGCAAGGATCTGTACACAATTCCTGGAAACTGAAAATGTCCTAGCTCTTCCATGGCCTGAATACTCACCAGACATGTCATCCATTGATCATGTTTGGGATGCTCTGGATCAACGTGTACGACAGCGTGTTCCAGTTCCCACCAATATACAGCAACTTCCCACAGCCATTGAAGAGGAGTGGGACAACATTCTACAGACCACAATCAACAGCTGGATCAACTATATGTGAAGAAAATGTTTCACGTTGTATGAGGCAAATGGTGGTCACACCAGATACGCCCCTAGCTTTTTTTTTAAAGGTATCTGTGACCAACAGATGCCTATCTGTATTCCCAGTCATGTGAAATCCATAGTTTAGGGCCTAATGAATTTATTTCCATTGCCAGATTTCCTTACATGAACTGTAACTCAGTAAAATCTTTTAAATTGTTGCATGTTGCATTTATATTTTTATTCAGTATATTTCATAACATTATTCATATCTGTTAAATAATAGGTAATACATCTATACCACTGTACATATTTAAATATGTAGAACAATATTGACAGATCTTAGAGGTATAAACAACCTTTACAGAGAGCATACACAGTATCAAACCTTTCCTCAATCCATACAACAGGTAGTATGAGACTCCCCAGGTACACACACTCGTCAATCCCGTCACAAGAAGCCTTTATAACCAGTCCCAGTCCCAGTCCCAGTCCCAGTCCCAGTCCCAGTCCAGCCTGGTGAGTGGAGGCTGTGGTGTGTCAGAGCTGCTAGCAGATTCTATGGTAGATATTCTTCATATCTATCAGTACCATTGCTCTATAACTCTGCTCCAGACCCTCCATTTACTCCAGGTAATGACTCACTTTGAAGCTCTTCCTGATGGGAAATGAGGGGAGAGGAAGGAACACAACAACTCTGGTTAGGCTCCCAGTCCAGCCCTCTATAGGCTGTGTGTGTGTGTGTGTGTGTGTGTGTGTGTGTGTGTGTGTGTGTGTGTGTGTGTGTGTGTGTGGTGAGGGGGGTGACATAGCAATATACAACCAACAACAATGAGCACTTTAACAACCTGTAATAGTGCAGCCAGTGTGTGGGATGGCCTAATGTGCAATGCCATTTTAACAACTCCAATTGGATCAAGGCCAAATTGCTTAGGACTTAATGCAATTTATTTTGTGTAATTTGTACAGTCAGCAATTTCATTTAAGGCGTTATAATTACTCTCGGAGTGGTGCACCTTTTATGGTGATTCTCAAGTACACAGACAATAAAACATGAAAAACAGAGGAAATCAACTTTTATGGGTTCATTGGAAAGTCGATGTGTGTGCAGTGCAAGTGTATTCTGCTTGTTACCTACAGAACACAGCACCCAAAGGAGGGATATCTTAGCCGATGACAGAACAAACAAGTGCAATGCAAATGTCCTTAAAGTCACACTTTAAATTGTTTAATGGCTGGTGTTAAAACCCCCCCAATAAAATCCCATGACTGAAACTTACCTTAACCTCCCTTTCATGTAAGAAAGTCATGACCATCATGCTTTTAGGGAAAGAGGATCACTGTAAGTTTGACCAAATCCAGCCCCCTTGCTTGGGTCCGGGGTTCTCCCCGGGATCATTTTAATGTAGAAGGACTGAAAAGCTCAGTTCTGGTGTGACTTTCTAAAATGTATGAAAACAAAATGATGCTGACACCATCTAAAATATAATTTCCTAATTTCAAAATATGCCGTTATCACTGTCAATCATGAATGATAATTCTTCATGTTTTACCAGTGAAATGTCCAAACTGCATGACCATTATTTGATCTCAATCAGTTTCACAGGAATATACACATTCTGATCTTCTTGAAAAAGTGAACAGTGAACTGATAAGAATTCATACAGCAAGTTAAGTATATCAACTGTACTGTAGCCTAGCTCCTGTTGTTACTGTGAGAGAGAAGTAAGCAGGGACGGGAGTGAACAATTTGGAAGGCACATTATAAAATATCTCGGAGCAGTTCTTTGAAAAAGCCCAGTCAATTTGGCTGAGAACCTATGGCAGCGTTGTGTGTGAGTCTTTTTTTTTTTTTATGTTGAGGAACAAAGAGAGGCTTCATTTGACTCATGTAGCATCTGAGTCACCGACAATTCTTTTTTACTTTGTTTGTTACACCGTATCAAGCTGCAGACTGACAACCAGAACAATTGTAACAAGTCATTTCCATTTAAATGTTTAATTGAGATGAAATATAGATATACTCAGCAGCCACGGATATGTACAAAACCCAACAAGCCCATCCGACTGTCTGTCTAAAACAGTTCCCCTGTTGTTCAAAGTGTGAACCTCAATGAGCATGTTTCAAACGTTCCAAGCTGAACCAAGGACAATGAGGAGATTGCATGTTTATGTTTAGCTGTAGTTGATGCAAAATGCACACTACAATTAATCACAAGAACATCCCCTAATATTTTATTAAAACTACGATCAGTCTGTTGATGGAGTTGGGATTCTGTTATCTCTTGTAGACAGATTCACTCGCTCTAGCTGTATGAAAGCTATTGTACTCTATGGAGAGTGGCTCAGTGTTTCTGGGCTTTGCAGTGCCCCAGGTTGTGTGACTGACAGCCAGCCAGACTCACCTTAAGGAAGACCTGCAGGTCCTGGGTCTGCGTGTGCTGCAGGATGTCCAGCTACAGGTGTTTCAGCACGGTCACACACACATGTACACCTGGTAGTGGCAGATCTCAGGCCAGTCCAGGTAGTTCCAGAAACACTGGCCCAGACACTGCAGACACATCTGGAAAAACACCCAGCCACACAAAGAATGTAAACCAGAAAATGACACAGTTGAAGGGATGATATTAAGGTTTATGAATATTCTAATCTTGGATAAATAAGTACTGAGGCTTTGAGACAGTGGTGTTGTGGAGCATGCTGAGTGGTTGTATGACGTCTATCATGTGCTTTACCTACTGGGGCTACAAAATTAACTGGAGACTCTAACCATAATTAACTGGAGAGTTTGACTCTAACCATAATTAACTGGAGAGTTTGACTCTAACCATAATTAACTGGAGAGTTTCTCTACCCAAGACACTGAACCACACAGAGGACAAGCATTATTTTGAATCCATAATGTATTGCAGTCAAGCTCATATCTTGCCCAAATTAAATGAAATGACAACTCCTAATTAGTTTTTCAACAGTACACACTACACCCTTTATAGTTCTTTCTTACTGGATCTCCAAGGGAATGTTGGGAATGTTAGGAATGCAATTGTCTTTAAGGTCTTCTCAACAACAGTACTTTGGAGGGAAAGAAGTAACATTCAACCTGAACTATTCAGTCAGACAGAGAGCAAAGGTCACTCCCAGACTGTTCTGCTAGCTCCTCCACCCACTCACTCCACACTGCAAGGTACTCTGTATGTTTACCACATGAGGCTGGTGAGGGGAGGATGGCTCATAATAGTGACTGGAATGAAGTGAACGGAATCAAACACAAGGAAACCGTGGGTTTGATGTGTCGAGACCATTCAATGTATTCCCATTCTAGCCATTACTATGAGCCCGTCCTCCCGAATTCAGGTGTCACCAGCCACCTGTGATGTTTACAGTCTGAGTATATCTCCTAGCAACTCCAAATGATGTGGCATAGCTATAATACCCTGCCATTCCTGACGGTGACCTCATCTGAAGGTCAGTTTCATTAGTGATTCCTGCTTTGTCATGTTTTCAAAGTGTATATGGGCATATTTAAATTTACGGCAAAGAACGTTCTGGATTTATATATAGAGGTGCTCGATGACTTTAACTTTAAATCTATATTGTAAACTCTTTAGCTTAAGAGACTCAGTCCCTGTTGACACATGAGATGACAGTCAGCCTGAAACACTGAGCCAAAAGAAGATGAGATTAAAAGCAAGATTTTCAAGGTGAACTTTTTGTTTGTACATGAAAGTTCACGTAAAGGGAATCAAGAGGGAGTACGCAGCCTCAGTTCTGAACTCCTATATAGAGAATACGTGTGGCTGTGACCTTGAGGAAAGCTCATTACACAGTTTCATGGAAAATAATTTATATTCCATTTCAATGGTCAAAACCAAGGGCAAAATATTAATGAAGGGTATCCATTTGATTATAATATGGTCCTGTGAAAACAGAGAAAGGAGAGAGGGTGATATTGTACTTGTGAGGGGCTAAAAGCAGACATCTTGAAGGCAGAGAAGACCAGTGGCACTTCAGACTTGAGCAGCATCTCTACATAGTGAACCTAAAAGGCAAATCAAATATAACATTTACAGAGCATAGAACTTTAGCAACAAAAGCCCAGCTCTGTAGGCTAATAGCTAAAAGTGTGAAAGTAAAATTCAGACACAGATAAGCTGCTTTGTCTGATTTTCACTCAATTTCCTCAAAACAGAATTGTCAGAGCCTGAATGCTGTACATGTGAATGTGTTCACTGGGTGCACTGCTTAATTACTTTTCCTTCTGTTTTCTTAGGTATTGACAGGATCGACCGGATCAAACTTACAGAGGATTTTGCCACCGCTGTTAAGAAATTCTCCCTCGTCAGCGACATGGTGTGCTTACTCCATCTGTCTGCATATATCCTGATTTGCATGCACTGTTGCTCAGATGGCAGAGCCACGAAGAACTATAATCATTTGTACAAACTCGTCCACGGTAGCATTACCATTTCCAAGACATATTCTTAGCCTTGAAACTCTATTAACTTCAGCGTATTCACCATCATCTGCAGAGAGAGATTGCCGTTTCCACATTTTATGGGGACAATGGTAATGACTATGCCACCATAATCTCATCATATCCACCATTTCCATCAAGAAAACATGAGGCATTGAGAATCCCTAGTCTACACAGATACAAACGATAGCATAACTCAAAACGTGTACCATTTCCCTCGTGGTGAATAAATTGGGGTTGAGAATATTTAGAATTAAAATGCAACTCATCTTTCCAATGTACAGCCATACAAATGACAGTATTTCATTAAGAATCCAGGATTCAGTAGACGGTCCCACCAATTGAAAGAAGCGTTTATCTCCTTACATACCTTTAACCCTCCTCTTACTTACTGATTACTCCGTAATGGAAGGCAGGGAGAGACAGAGGAGAGACAGCGGAGATACCGGAGAGACAGAGGAGACAGCTAAGCTCTATCCGTCAGACTGGAGGCCTCTTGGTATTCAGTCCCTTCCTGGGAGAGCGAGGGGTGGGCTGCTGGACTCACCGATCCGTGGAGCCAGGCGGGCCAGAGGAAGGCCGATGTGAGCAGAGTGCAGAGGTGGAGGAGGGCTCTTTCCATGCAGTGTCTGTTGGAGGGGAGTCAAGGAGAGGCTCTGACAAGTGGAACATCCGGGCCTATCTGCCTGGCCCCCCCCAGCAGAACAGCCATACCAGGGTTAATGTCAGGGACAGGTCCACTACAACAACCACAGCATTTTACCTAGCGCACCACAGGTCAGTCTCAGTAGGCAGCAGGAGAACGCGGTTACAGATTGAGGGGGCGGAGGCAGGACGCAGTGGGCCTTCTCAATGTGATTGACAGGCACGTATTGCAGGGGAGTGGAAGCAGCCAGTCATGATGCTAAACATAGAAGTATGAATCTGAATTTAAAACAGAGCATAACCACCAGAGGCTCTTACAAAGGACTAAAGAGAACTTGGTCTCGGCAGAACTACAGGTATAACTGTTGAGGAAAAGGTCCGTTTCTAAAAGCCTCTGAGAATTCATGATTCGTCCTAGAAAAAAGACAGGTGTAAAATCTCTTCTGCCTCTGAGGGAGAATAATAAAGTTGTCACTTTACTGTCCCTGAAATAATCCGTGCAGCCTGTCAGTCCCTTTGTGATTCGTACGGTTGTCAAACAGACAGATTATGAGGATACAAAGCTCCGATGTGAGTTTGGCTCTCTGTTGAGAGAGGAGCTCTTGGCAATGCTTCACCAAAAGACAGAGGTCCTGCTCAGAGTTATTGCTCAATAACTTCAGATATCTCCCATACCTACAAACAAACAAACACAAACCGACAAATTCAACAGGGCTCTACTGATCTTATGGTGGGTTAGAAAATATTCAGGATTCTAGATCACACTGACTCATCTATTCAACAAATGATGAGGTGTGCAATCAGAACAATTAAGGTTAATAGAAGGATATACAGTTGAAGTCGGACGTTTACATACATCTTAGCCAAATACATTTAAACTCAGTTTTTCACAATTCCTGACATTTAAATCTAGTAATAATTCCCAGTCTTAGGTCAGTTAGGATCACCACTTTATTTTAAGAATGTGAAATGTCAGAATAATACTAGAGAGAATGATTTATTTCAGCTTTTATTTCTTTCATCACTTTCCCAGTGGGTCAGCAGTTTACATACACTCAATTAGTATTTGGTAGAATTGTCTTTAAATTGTTTAACTTGGGTCAAACATTTCAGGTAGCCTTCCACAAGCTTCCCACAATAAGTTGGGTGAATTTTGGCCCATTCCTCCTGACAGAACTGGTGTAAGTGAATCAGGTTTGTAGGCCTCCTTGCTCGCACACGCTTTTTCAGTTCTGCCCACATATTTTCTATAGGATTGAGGTCAGGGCTTTGTGATGGCCACTCCAATACCTTGACTTTGTTGTTCTAAGGCCATTTTGCCACAACTTTGGAAGTATGCTTGGGGTAATTATCCATTTGGAAGACCCATTTGTGACCAAGCTTTAACTTCCTGACTGATGTCTTGAGATGTTGCTTCAATATATCCACATAATTTTCCTTCCTCATGATGCCATCAGTCCCTCCTGCAGCAAAGCACCTGCACAACATGATGCTGCCACCCCCGTGCTTCACGGTTGGGATGGAGTTCTTCGGTTTGCAAGCCTCCCCCTTTTTCCTCCAAACATAACGATGGTCATTATGGCCAAACAGTTATATTTTTGTTTCATCAGACCAGAGGACATTTCTCCAAAAAGTACGATCTTCGTCCCCATGTGCAGTTGCAAACCGTAGTCTGGCTTTTTTATGGCGGTTTTGGAGCAGTGGCTTCTTCCTTGCTGAGCAGCCTTTCAGGATATGTCGATATAGGACTCATTTTACTGTGAATATAGATACTTTTGTGCCTGTTTCATCCAGCATCTTCACAAGGTCCTTTGCTGTTGTTCTGGGATTGATTTGCACTTTTCGCACCAAAGCACGTTCATCTCTAGGAGACAGAACACGTCTCCTTCCCGAGCAGTATGATGGCTGCGTGGTCCCATGGTGTTTATACTTGTGTACTATTGTTTGTACAGATGAACGTGGTACCTTCAGGCGTTTGGAAATTGCTCCCAAGGATGAACCAGACTTGTGGAGGTCTACCATTCTTTTTCTGAGGTCTTGACTGATTTCTTTTGATTTTGCCATGATGTCGAGCAAAGAGGCACTGAGGTTGAAGGTAGGCCTTGAAATACATCCACAGGTACACCTCCAATTGACTCTTATTATGTCAATTAGCCTCATTTTCTGGAATTTTCCAAGCTGTTTAAAGGCACAGTCAACTTAGTGTATGTAAACTTCTGACCCACTGGAATTGTGATATAGTGAATTATAAGTGAAATAATCTTTTAATGACTTCAACCTAAGTGTATGTAAACTTGTTTAAATACTCTTCTGTTCATTAGCATATTGTCCAAGACAGTATGAAATATCTTAAAGGAGTTCATAGAAAGTATACCTATTTTAATAGAATGTCTCTGTAAAACTGCTGATCACCGTATAATTCTGTAATAATTGATGTCTCCTCTCTGAGAAGATGGCTGGTGCTTACTGGAGGATTCAAACAAAACTGTAAGGTTCAGTCAGACTTTGAGGATGCAGACGGCGTACCTGAGAGATGCCTGAATCCCCAGCTGGTCCACAGACGACAGGCGGCCAGCCTTTACGCCGCTCTCCGACGCAATAAAACAGGCAATAAAGGAACCAGAAATTACCAGGGGTTTACACAATCGTGCTCCCTAGCCATAAATACACATTTAAATTCAATGACTGGGGAAAAAACAAAGAGAACGTGGTTTTGGCAAAGCTCGCTCATCTGGCTAAATGACACAAACCCTAATCACACATCTATGTGATACATTGCAGAAATGATCAGACGAGCGATCTTCATAGAAACCAATGCATGTTTGAATTGAGAAAATGACCTTGATGAGACTGAAGTAAACCCAGACTGACTGCTGCAGTTATGTGGAAACTACTCTCCCCTACTTATTAATGTCAGTGAAGCCCACTTCCTGATTGCAATTACTATCTAATGGAGATGAATGGCTTCTCTCTCCCGTCTGCCATTGTTGCCTCTTGATAAATGAGCCCGTGAGAAATGCCTGGGAGAGATGTGGAGGAGCTCACAGGGTTAAGGCTCCAGAAAATGCTGCTGCTCTGCACAACGGCAGCCCCTCAACTTGAGCAAATCTCTGAGCCTATTGTTGATGTCAATCACAGGCCATGACAGGAGACGGGAAGAATGCCAAAGCACACTGGCTATGACAGCTGATGAGAGGAAACAGAAAACAGGGCATGGAGAGTGTGTGTGTGTGTGTGTCTGAGGGGGAGATGGAGAGTGTGTTTTTGTGTGTGTGTGTCTGAGGGGGAGAAAGAGTGTGTGTGTGTGTGTGTGTGTGTGTGTGTGTGTGTGTGTGTGTGTGTGTGTGTGTGTGTGTGTGTGTGTGTGTGTGTGTGTGTGTGTGTGTGTGTGTGTGTGTGTGTGTGTGTGTGTGTGAGGGGTAGATGGAGAGTGTGTGTGTGTCTGAGGGGGAGATGGAGTGTGTGTGTGTATGTGTCTGAGGGGGAGATGGAGAGTGTGTGTGTGTGTGTGAGGAGGAGAAGGAGAGTGTGTGTGTGTGTGTCTGAGTGGGAGATGGAGAGTGTGTGTGTGTGTCTGAAGGGGAGATGGAGAGTGTGTGTGTGTGTGTGTGTGAGGAGGAGATGGAGAGTGTGTGTGTGAGGAGGAGATGGAGAGTGTGTGTGTGTGTGTGTGTGTGTGTGTGTGTGTGTGTGTCTGAGGGGGAGATGGAGTGTGTGTGTGTCTGAGGGGGAGATGGAGTGTGTGTGTGTCTGATGGGGAGATGGAGTGTGTGTGTATGTGTCTGGGGGGAGATGGAGTGTGTGTGTATGTGTCTGGGGGGAGATGGAGTGTGTGTGTATGTGTCTGGGGGGAGATGGAGTGTGTGTGTATGTGTCTGGGGGGAGATGGAGTGTGTGTGTATGTGTCTGGAGGGGAGATGGAGTGTGTGTGTATGTGTCTGGGGGGAGATGGAGTGTGTGTGTATGTGTCTGGGGGGAGATGGAGTGTGTGTGTATGTGTCTGGGGGGAGATGGAGTGTGTGTGTATGTGTCTGGAGGGGAGATGGAGTGAGTGATCCCACACTTTTGAACAATAGTGTGTATATACAGTATATCTATATATACAGTATAATTTCTTGTTATTTTTAATACTTTTCTTGTTTTTCTATATACAAGAAATGTCCTTGTTTTCCATGAAAACATACATGAAATGAGTTGCAAAATGAATAGGAAATATAGTCAAGACGTTGACAAGGTTATAAATAATGCTTTACTGGAGAAGGCTGTACTCAATGACCAATAAAGATAACATAAATTATTACAGAATTATACGGTGATCAGCAGTTTTACAGAGACATTCTATAAAAATAGGTATGAATAATGAAATAATAAGTCTCCTTAAAACTTTGCTTCCATCAAAGAATCCTCAATTTGCAGCAATTACAGCCTTACAGACCTTTGGCATTCTAGTTGTCAATTTGTTGAGGTAATCTGAAGAGATTTCACCCCATGCTTCCTGAAGCACCTCCCACAAGTTGGATTGGCTTGATGGGCACTTCTTACGTACCATACGGTCAAGCTGCTCCCACAACAGCTCAATAGGGTTGAGATCCGGTGACTGTGCTGGCCTCTTCTCTAAATAGTTCTTGCATAGTTTGGAGCTGTGCTTTGGGTCATTGTCCTGTTGTAGGAGGAAATTGGCTCCAATTACGGTAGTGTACATGGTATTGATCCAAACGTCAGGACTAAAACACCTACAGGTCTCAATGAAACACTGACTGACCTCTTACACCTACAGTATGTTACCAAGTCAACCATATATTATTTCACATTGACTAACAGAATTGTACATGAACGCATAAAGGAACATACATAAGGAAAGGGGTCTCAAAGGTTATAAAGGTATGCTATTAGCCTCTAGGTTTCAGGGAAATCATAAAACTAAGCTTCACAAAAATATGAAAATAAAGATTTAAAATCAACACCAATGCCTTAGAAATGACAGACCATCATTGACTGGACTGAAGTTACTGAAGCTAGATCCAATCACTAAATAATGGGCAACACTGAGGTCTCGGTGGACCATGAAAACGTTGGCGTGTGTTGATAGCATTATGAGGCCAATTCGGATGAAAGAGCACCAAAGCACTGAGAATCCTTTGAGCTTCAAGGGGAAGTTAAATACTGTAACTGGTGATGAGATGGAGAGAATGTGCTTACAGTTTTCCTGAGTGAGGCCTCCACTGAACAGTAAATAACCTGCCTTTGGACTTCTGGACAAAAGAGCCAGATGTCATGATGGAGCACTATGTACAAGATAAATAATACATGCAAAATGATTATAACACTGTGGAAAATAACAATATTTGAGTTGGATTTAAAAGGTTTGGTTCTATTTAAGTGGTGGATGCTGATTTGTCCTGACATTAGATGTCCACACAGATGAGTGACTCGTCACTAATTAAAACACAGTTAATTATAGATAACAAAGCTGTGAAGGTAACAGGGATGGGAGCGTTTGCTCTTTATTTTTAACTGATAAAAGTGTCACCACTTCAAGCCAAAATTCATAACAATTGAAGATGTGATGAAAGCAAAGCAGTTTATGAATAATGAACAAAAAGTCTGCATGAAAAATAAATAATAATTTTTGCTGGGAGGACGGGGAAGTATACCGACATATCAGTAAGGCACTTTGGGTGGGAGACTTGGAGGGCCTGTTGGGGTAATATCTCCGATGCCATTCCTTTATAAGATTAAAGGGCCCAGCGCAGGATACACACCTTTCCATATCAATTGAATGTAAAGGTCAGAGGGAGATAGGTTTCTGACATGGTATGGAAGTGTGTCGACGTCATGGGGCTAAGGCATGTTCCTGCCAGGTCTGTCATTCCTCTTTGTTCTACAGACACGCCCAATGGCAGACAGTCTCTCCCTCTCTTTCTCGGCCACCAGGCCCAGGCAGACCCTGAGGGGCTGGGAGGGAGACAGTAAGCTCCTCATCTCACACTGACCTTAACGTGGGCGGGAAGAAACAGTCTGATAGTGAAGCTGAGAGGTGCAACACAGCCTTCTCCAGTAGAACAGCCAGGACTGGCGAGGAGACAGGAAACACACAGTGAGTTTTAGGAACATCACAGAGGCCTTTGAAAAGCCATTTACCGTCAATGCTACATCAGGCAACTACAAATTGCGCTGCCTTTACTGAACATACGACAGGGAACATAGGAAGGTAATCAAACATCTTGTTTATCTATTATACGAAGAAAGAAAACTCAACGTAGACAATTTGTCTCATTTCTAAGTTACATCAAAGGCCTTCGTCCTGGTGCTTCTTTGTCTCTGAATGAAATAAGCAATCAGGAAGTATCTTACTCTGTACTCCGCAATCCATTCACAAACAATAAGTCAGAATGGAAATCTTTTAGATTGACATTCAGAGGAAGCAATTGAACGCACAATGACACATAATGACGGTTTCAATGAATAGCAACCAATCGATGGCATAAACACCCTCAGAGAGTGCAACAGTACAGTACATGTACAGTAAATTAAAATCTTATGTGGGTAAGTTAATTATCTTTACCGTTATTTACTGTTACCCAGGCAAAGTGATCATCTATACAATTGCAGTGTGAGGGCAGAGAAATATTGGTTGTTCATTATCTTGTATTCTAGCAGCACACCCAATATGGTCCTATCATTTCATCCACTGACAAATTGATTGTCCGTTTGTTCATAGGAACGTAATGGCCTATCAAATGTTAACAAACTGTGGTCCCGGTCTGTGGTTTGAATATAAAACAGATAAGATATAACCCAACAGAGCTATCGTTCTCAAATACAGTGTGGATTGTAGCATATCGGAATAGCAAGAACATTGAAATATGGATTCAGGGGTTTTATTTATAAACTATTTAAAGTTTTTTTTTTTTTCTCTCGCTCTGACCATGTGACCTGACCAGTAATAACTCTGTGCCGTATCTAGAGCCCAGAGTTTTTCCTGGACAGACTACGTGGTCTAGAAAAACTCATTGCCCTACACATAACATCATAATATTATCACCCACCATTTGCTGAGACAATGTTGGACTTGGTGGTCATGACGTTACAGTATTGTCTCCTGCAGGTATCCATCCAGCTCTCATCCTTCTCTGTGTCCTTGGTGGAGGCCAGGAAGGCACTTATCTTAGAGTCTACAGACAAAACCAAAACACATCGCTCACTCACTGACTACCAAATGCAATCATTCATATCCTAATTTACTTTCAGGAGAGCCAATCGCCTCCATTATGCAATCAGCCATCTTTTATTTTCGGAACCCTGACCTTTTAAACAACATTGACATTGTGTCTGAATCTAAAGTGCCACCTCACCTCAGACTTTTGTTTAGAATTTCAATTAGCCTCTCTATGCTTAATCTCTAATGGCAACCAATGCTTAATGTTCCCATTCAGGCTCTACATTTTGAAATGGCTTGTTTTCAAGGCCTCTACTGATTAAGGGGGCATTGTTTGTATTGAGTGCTGTTGAAGTGCTATCTATTTACAACACAGGCAAAGCAGAGCTGTAATGAAAGGAACAAAGTTTTAAAACATTAATTAACCAGGGGAGGATCCTTGGCACCAGGTGGAGATCTTGTGGCTGAATGAACAGCATTGTTCAAGAGACCATGTCACTGCACCCACCTCCACAGCTAATGACAGATATGCTCACCCAAACCCTTCATATGCGAACCTCAAACAACTAAATCTTGATTCACCTATTATAAAGGTATTGCTACATATCTAATACCCTTCCCATAGTCAGACAGAAATACGTGGACACCTACTTGTCAAACATATCATTCCAAAATCATGGGTATTAATATGGAGTTGGTCCCCCTTTGCTGCTATAACAGCCTCCACTCTTCTCCACTAGATGTTGGAACATTGCTGCAGGGACTCGCTTCTATTCAGCCACAAGAGCATTAGTGAGGTCGAGCACTGATGTTGGGCGATTAGGCCTGGCTCACAGTCGGCGTTCCAATTCATCCCAAAAATGTTCGATGGGGTTGAGGTCAGGGCTCTCTTCAGTCAGGACATTCTACTGCCAATGTGTTCTCAATTTTATACACCTGTCAGTAACTAGTTTCTGTGGCAAGGGAAGAGTCTGAAAAGCACAACATCCCTGGAACAGGTTACCATGATGAATCGTTTGTATGCAGGTGAAAACATTTATGTGTAACTCACAGTTCTGGATAACCATTCCTTCAGTCATCAGGACTTCCTCTGCTTTACAGTGCAATCGGAAAGTATTCAGACCCCTTCACTTTTTCCACATTTTGTTACGTTACAGCCCTATTCTAAAATGTTTTACCTCAATCTCCACACAATACCCCATAATGACAAACCAAAAACTGTTTTTTAGATAATGCAAAAAAAACTTAAATATCACATTTACATAAGTATTTAGACCTTTTACTCAGTATTTTGTTGAAGCACCTTTGGCAGTGATTACAGCATTGAGTCTTCTTGAGTGTGACGCTACAAGCTTGACACACCTGTATTTGGGGAGTTTCTCCCATTCTTCTCTGCAGATCCTCTCAATCTCTGTCAGGTTGGATGGGGAGCTTCGCTGCACAGATATTTCCAGGTCTCTCCAGAGATGTTTGATCAGGTTTTAGTCCGGGCTCTGGCTGGGCCACTCAAGGACATTCAGAGACTTGTCCCGAAGCCACTCCTGCGTTGTCTTGGCTGTGTGCTTAGGATCGTTGTCCTGTTGAAAGTGAACCTACCAGTCTGAGGTCCTGAGCCCTCTGGATCAGGTTTTCATCAAGGATCTCTCTGTACTTTGCTCCGTTCATCTATCCCTCAATTGTGACTAGTCTTCCAGTCCCTGCTGCTGAAAAACAACCCCACAGCATGATGCTGCCACCACCATGCTTCACCGTAGGGATGGTGCCAGTTCCTCTAGACGTGATGCTTGGCATTCAGGCTAAAGAGTTCAATCTTGGTTTCATCAGACCAGAGAATCGTGTTTCTCATGGTCTGATTGTCTTTAGGTGCCTTTTATCAAACTCCAAGCGGGCTGTCATGTGCCTTTTACTGGCCACTCTACCATAAAGCCCTGATTGGTGGAGTGCTGCAGAGATGGTTGTCCTTCTGGAATATTATCCCATCTCCCCAGACAAACTCTGGAGCTCTGTCAGTGACCATTGGGTTTTTTGTCAGCTCCCTGACCAAGGCCCTTCTCTCCGGATTGCTCTTTTTTGGTCGTCTTGATGGTTCCAATCTACATTTTTTGGTACTCTTCCACAGATCTATGCCTCGACACAATCCTGTCTTGAAGCTCTACGGACAATTCTTTCAAACTCATGGCTTGGTTTTTGCTCTGACATGCACTGTCAACTATGGGACCTTATATAGACAGGTGTGTGCCTTTCCAAATCATGTCCAATCAATTGAATGTATCGCAGGTGGACTCCAATCAAGTTGTAGAAACATCAAGGATGATCAATGGAAACAGTAAGAACATTTTAGAATAAAACTGTAATTTAACAAAATGTGGAAAAAGTCAAGGGGTCTGAAAACTTTCCGAATGCACTCTTTGTTAGCCCAAGGGGCGTGAGTATAAGACCTCTGACCTTCTGGAGGGCCCTAGGGGGAAGTCTCCTTTCTGATGGTCCTCCAATCACACTCACACGCACCAGGATGTGGTTCCTCTCCACAGATAGACCATCAATGATGAAATCTCTGAGAGGGGGGAGGGGATAAAAGAAATGGGAGGAGAAATGAGGTGATCTCCACTCCAGAAACAAAACTGGCGTGCTTGCAGGCACATTTATTTTGTCACCAGACATTTCGGGGCATTTCAATTCACGACCAGTCGCAATATCCTTTACTTTTGGAAATGGCCTTTTGTTTACGCTTTATTTCATTTTACTGTGACAAGGCAAATGATCAATTTCTAATTTTGTTGTGATTCGACTAGCGGTGGAACCACAGCCTTTTCAAGTACCCTTCACCAGACGATGTATCGGTGATGTTGTCCTTCTGACATTGCAACATGTCAGAAATGTTGTACTGTGACTCCAGAAGCAGGAGGGCGTCTAGATTGCAGCATATCACACGTAGTAAACTGAAAGTACACGCAAATACATAGATAAACACATGTCACTTCTCATGGACATACAATTACATATCTTACAGACTTAATCATTATAAATTTGATTTAGAGTGCTTGGTCTGAAAACCCATTGGGTCTAGCTGCCTACAGACCTGTAATGGACAGCATGTTGTATTTTTTTCTCAGGTCTTATCAAACTTATTATTCATTTCTGCTACCCTGCCTTAAATATCAACAGATACAGAGGGCCAAGCCACAGTACTTTGTATAATAGGGAGAAAGAATCCATAGCGGAATTGTGGAAATAGATTTCAACATTAACACAGCAGTAGAGAGTGATAAATCATGCAGGAGCGATGTGACAGGGACATTGTGTATCTGTGGAGAACAAAACAGTAGGTGGAAGTGAGCAGTAAAACAGGAGAACCCTGGGTGTCATTGTTAAGTGACAGAGACTTCCCCCTCTAATGGCTAATAATGATGGGATTTACTACCAAGCAGTCTGTTCATATCAGCCTTGTCCCAAGACCATTGAAGAGGGTGTGGGCAGCAACACAACATACTGAAGTTCTAATCAACCAAAATGCTCACAACTAAGACCAAAGAAATCTTGGGACACTTGGAAACTATTTAAAATAGCTTTGTTTCAACACAGACACCAAACTGCAGGAATGCAAGTTATTGTAAACAGGAAGAAATACCAATCCTAGAACAGAAAGAATTCAAATCATTAACTATAAGTGAAAGATTCCGTCAGGAGGCAGTAAACATTATAAACGTTTGTCCTGCATTCAGGGAGTGAGGAGCTCCATCTTTGTTCATACCATTAGAAGGCTCTGATTAGGAGTGCAGTGTGAGGGCAATTCATTATCATGACTTTAAGCATGACTGGGAGCCAACGTGATGCTGAAATGAACACTGAATAAAACCGCTTAAGAAAATTACACAGCTGCAGCGTTTTGTCAACAGGAAGCCCTCCCCCTCCAAAACAACAGTCTCTTAATTGATATATTTTGCATATTTGGTGGAGCTGAGCGGGTCTCTCCAAAGAGAATGTGGATAAGGCTCTTTCATCTAGTCTCCGCCACCACGGCAACCTTCGCAAGACAGCAGCACGGCCCTCCCTCTGACTGGGGCGGCCATCGCTAAGGATTCGCTTTGACTTCAAAACCTGAGTGGCCCCTCTGGCAAGGAACAAGCACAGAAGGCATGGTGCTGTGTGTTCACATTTAAAAACAGCAGAGAGGAAAAAGTTCAGGGGCGATATGTGTTATTAAACAATATAGAGACATTACTTTGAATCGTCGTACATGAAGTTGGAGATGTGATGTGGTTACGCAAGGAGAGGTGCGAGTCGTTGCCGTGATGGAGAATTCTGTCAAAGCAAGATGATTAATTTCTGTGATGCTGTGAACTGTCATCACGCTGCCAGTGTGATAGGCACCTTCAGTCATTCAGTTTGACGTCCACTGGAAGACAGAATGGCTTTGTGAGTTCTGAAGGCTGTCCATTTTCCATCTCATCCTTCACTGTTTACCATTCAGCACAAAATCTAACCTTTATGGTTTCAACGAGTTTCAGACGGAATTAACTGTAAATAGATTCTCTAGTTATTTTCAAGATGTAGCTGTTGTGTTCACTTCGGGACATCAGTGTGGAGAAACCCTAACATACTGTGAGCTAACACCCACTCAAGTCGTCATTCTCCGCAGTGATGTCCCGCCAGCCACTCCAGTGACACACTGACGCCTGTGACAGTTGTTGGGTGAAATTAGGACGTGAGGAGGGACAGTGGCTCAGTAATAATGACCTCTCCCCAGAGAGACAAGAGAGTGAGGCAGAGGCCATCCAGTGACATGTCTATAACCACTAGAAGTGTGGTTGTGCACCAGCTGCGTTAACACTGAGGCAAGCTGGTGTTTGGAGTGTCTGCGGAATGCATTGCCCTTTGCAAGATTATTCTCCGGAGAGGTTAAGCTAACCAAAAATATGTGAGCAATATAAGCAAAATAAATTGTTCACATCAAATCTTGTTTAGAATTAAGAAATGACTCCTTACAAAAAATAAGAATATCCTTTGTGGTTTAACAGCCATGGAGGGGATTTATTAATGAGTCTCATCTGTGTTTAAAACAGTTACAGTACAACATTCGCATTAATTCAACTAAGAATAAAACATACATGACTCAATTCTGAGAATAGTGGAATTATTCTATCAGGCAGTCTATCTCGTTTAATCATAGCATAAAGCAAAGAGTCAATCTCATATTGATCAATGGGTGAAGGATGTGTGTGTGTGTGTGTGTGTGTGTGTGTGTGTGTGTGTGTGTGTGTGTGTGTGTGTGTGTGTGTGTCAACAGCCTAATCAGATGGTTAACCACACAATGCATGCGCTGCAGTGCCTTCGCGCTCCTGTTCCCCATTCATTCTGAAAGGGAGATCGGAGATCAGAATTAATTTGACCTCAGGCCAAACGTGTGAGATTGCTCGTAGTTGAACAGTGAATGAATTTGCACATCTGAATTCACGGCAATCGGCCTATCAATCAAATCAAAGAGAAACAAAACAGAGTGAAAATGATGGAAAGATTAATGTGAAAGGTAGATAATAAATTCTTACCTAAATACAGATAAGGTGCAGTAGTTACTGATTTGTCTTTGTCTGTAGAAGCACACGTAGAACTATGTTACCATAGCCCTGTTAGCACAGTGTAAGTACGCCCTCCTATGGTAGAACCTGGGACTGCAACCACATTTAAAAGTACCACCTTATCTTTCATATTGGCACCATACGCTAAGATAAACATTCTTCTCTTTCACATACTTTAAACAATACAAGTTATATATAGGTAGCATAATCTGAACAAACTGATGTTAAATCAGATCCAACCTAGTTGCGCAGAGGCTGCTGTCCCAAGAAATCCCCCTGGTGGGAGGACATCAGGTTGCCCAAGGACTGGAACGATTGGGGGGCAGGAGAGGTCGGGGCCAAACAGTAGTTCTGAAAAGCGAAGGTCAGGATGACATGAGTTTGGCTTTATGACAAGGTCGTGGTGCAGCAATGATTTTAGTTTCTTTCCTACATTCTATCTTTTCAAACGGCTTAGAACATTATTTTGGGGGGAGAATTAGGAATTCAGTCTCTGTAAATAACCTATTTCTTCTCAACAAAAGGATGACAATTAGCTTTGAGATATTGATATATCAACCTAATAGATTCCTGATAGAATACAAAATACTGGATTTAAATAAAACATAGGCTATTAACCTGCCAGATAGCGTTATTTAATTTAGGGAATAAATCAAACCAAAACAGACCTAAAAACCCACTTTATTGTCATTCTCTGGTGTCTGTCGTTTTATCTACGGCTGGGCTGGTTCCTATACTGTGTAAATATTGTATAGACCAGGGCTGGGCAATCATTTTGGCTCGAGAGCCTCGTCGGGATTTCAAAATTCAGCAGAGGGACACATAGATTTCAAAAACAATTTGTGGGACAGAAAAAAGGGCAGCTATTTGAAAAACGCTTAAATCCATTAGAATTTCTACATTCTTTTCTTATCTAGTTTTAGACGGCCTGGAGTGTTTATTAACCCAAAGTAATAATTTCCCAAACCAGATTGAATGGCCAGTATGTTGCCCAGCCCTAGTATAGACCCACCATTCACACACAGCCTTTAACCCATCTACCATACAGAGCTAACACAACAGGGACAGAACTCATAACACAATGTCAATCAGAGCACTGCTCACTGAGATCAGCCATTCATCCTGTTTACCAGCCTCCGTAAGTCCTCTCTGACCTCATAAGGAAGGCTAAGGAAGGCTAATTGTGTATGTCAAGGCTGAGTTGTCCTGCTGATTGTCCTCAGGAGGTAATGTATCATGAGGAAACCAAGCACACAGAACTGTAAAAAAGATAATTTACCTTCAGACAGCTCCTGTCAATGGAGTCCATGCGGGTGGACTTGGGGTGAACAACCCTCACTGCCTCGCTCCTACACTCCAGAACCGACCACAGCTCCACCACTATGGCCTGCATGAAACCTGCCAGGACATACTGAGGTATAATTCATGTGTAATGTACAATAACTGTATTTTCAAACTGCAAATCTGCAAATCAGTGCTGTCATGTAGTTGCTGTCATGTAGTAGCTAGTAGCTGAGCTGTGTAACGCCACCACACCAGGGGCTGGTTGCTGCTACCTGTGTCAGCATCACACCGTAGCCAAACTTCTCACAGCGGCTTACCTGGAAGAAAGTGTTATAACAGATTAAAACTAGGCCATGATTGCTATTAGCCAAAAGCTATTTACTATCTGGCATAATCAAAAAGTGTGTGTGTGTGTGTGTGTGTGTGTGTGTGTGTGTGTGTGTGTGTGTGTGTGTGTGTGTGTGTGTGTGTGTGTGTGTGTGTGTGTGTGTGTGTGTGTGTGTGTGTGTGTAGTATATTTATTTATTGTCAAAGTGGGAACACATTAGTTAGGCCAGAGGCATTCGTCTATAATCTGGGATATCAAAATGGCAATCAGGTGTATAAACATATTTCTGTTAATTGATTTTAGACTCTAGCTCAAACGACTGATAGAATACACAGTAACAATAAAACACTAAGACCTACAGGATTATTAAGCTTTAGATTCCAAGCACATTTTTCACCACTATTGAGGATGAATGAAAGTAAAGGGCATTTACAACAAATAGGACTAAAAGCGGTGTGACTTAAAAATAGATGAGTTTAACTACAATATGCAAAACAAGGGAGGTGATTAAAAGAGCATGTAGACTATTCTAGTCAATTAAAGCAGCAGAGATTTCTGCCCAGGTTTGCAGTATATGATACATACACTGACAGTAAGGGCAGTAAGGGCAGTAAGGGAAGTAAGGGCAGTAAGGGCAGTAAGGACAGTAAGGGCAGTAAGGGCAGTAAGGGCAGTAAGGACAGTAAGGACAGTAAGGACAGTAAGGGCAGTAAGGACAGTAAGGGCAGTAAGGGCAGTAAGGACAGTAAGGGCAGTAAGGACAGTAAGGACAGTAAGGACAGTAAGGGCAGTAAGGACAGTAAGGGCAGTAAGGACAGTAAGGACAGTAAGGGCAGTAAGGGCAGTAAGGACAGTAAGGGCAGTAAGGACAGTAAGGGCAGTAAGGACAGTAAGGACAGTAAGGACAGTAAGGGCAGTAAGGACAGTAAGGGCAGTAAGGACAGTAAGGACAGTAAGGGCAGTAAGGACAGTAAGGACAGTAAGGGCAGTAAGGGCAGTAAGGACAGTAAGGACAGTAAGGACAGTAAGGACAGTAAGGGCAGTAAGGACAGTAAGGACAGTAAGGGCAGTAAGGACAGTAAGGACAGTAAGGGCAGTAAGGACAGTAAGGGCAGTAAGGACAGTAAGGGCAGTAAGGGCAGTAAGGACAGTAAGGGCAGTAAGGACAGTAAGGACAGTAAGGGCAGTAAGGACAGTAAGGACAGTAAGGGCAGTAAGGACAGTAAGGACAGTAAGGACAGTAAGGGTACTTAAAGAGAGATTAATAAATCTAATTCAGTGTAATAGTACCAGCATATAATATACACTACCGTTCAAAGGTTTGGGGTTGAAAGAAAAGCTAATTTTTTGTTCACTTTTAAATAACATCACATTTATCAGAAATATACTGTAGACATTGTTAATGTTGTAAATTACTATTGTAGCTGGAAACAGCTGATTTTTTATGGAATATCTACATAGGCGTACAGAGGCCCATTATCAGCAACCATCACTCCTGTGTTCCAATGGCACGTTGTGTTAGCTAATCCAAGTTTATCATTTTAAAAGGCTAATTAATCATTAGAAAACCCTTTTGCAATTATGTTATCACAGCTGAAAACTGTTTAAGAAACAATAAAACTGGCCTCCTTTAGACTAGTTGAGTATCTGGAGCATCAGCATTTTTGGGTTCGATTACAGGCTCAAACGTTCTGAGAAATTAAGGCTATTCCATGCGAGAAATTGCCAAGAAACTGAAGATCTCGTACAACGCTGTGTACTACTCCCTTCACAGAACAGAGCAAACTGGCTCTAACCAGAATAGAAAGAGGAGTGGGAGGTAAAGTGGGAGATTTGTACAGGGTACAGTACATAGCTGGGCGTAAGTAGGGAAGTGGACTTAATTTTGCCTATTCATCCCTACCATGGTGTTGTTTCTCAATTTACATCACCAGTAAGCAATAAGAGTTGACTATAATGTGGTTAATACCTGTAGTTTCTTGGTGAACCTGGAGAACATGTAAGTGATACACTCATTGATGGCTCCAGTCTGTTGGAGGAGCAGAAGGCCTTTTGGAGTGGCAGAAATCTTCAGCAGGTAGTCCAGCAAAGTCTCCTCCCAAACCACTCTGTGTGAACAGGACAGACAGCAGAAGGAAAGATTGACGGGGAGCCTCATTATTCTCTTATTTATCCTTCTTAACAACATGCCAGAGGCGTGACTGAAAATAAAATCACAACATAATTATCATAGATACACAGGCACCGTTTGCCTGCAGGCGGAGACACTAACAAAACTAACATATTCTGCAGCTCCTGAGAGGATGTGCCAAGTATGGGTCTGGGAACCGGGGTGGGGTCTCTTTCTGACAGGGAGCTCGTCTAAGATGGGGAGAAAAGAACTTCAGAGTGAGCCTTTGTTATTCTCCCCTGAACCCTTACACTGAACTTCAATAATGAGGAGTTCAGCAGTGATGTTAGGGGCTCAGCATCTCATTCCTCCAGCCTTTCTACCTTCCTCCATAGGAGCACAGGGCTCACAGGGATTAGTTATTAGCAGAGTGGAGAAAGTTCCCCTCTGTTCTCCTCCACTGCCTGCCCAACACACTACATCCCACACATAACAATGAACTTGGACAATATCCCACTGGGCACAAACTGGTTGAATCATGGTTGTTTTAACGTAATTTGTAAACCTAATGTGATGTGGAAACTACATGGAAAATACAATAGTCATCAACTGTTGTTTTGAGGGTGAAATTTCAACCACAGCATTATGTAATCATGGTAACCAAATTTGATCAGAAAAACATTGTATACAAATGTTGAATTCATATCTTTAAAACGTCAGATCGTCAACGTTATATCCACTATCAGAAGAAAAAACTGAATACTGGTGAATCTCTTTAAAGCTACCCTTGGGTCTCCTATTCAAGGTTTTAACCCAGCCCAGCCCTACTTAGTTTTAATGTTTGTCACTGAAAGGTAGGTTTCCAAAAGGTAGGTTTAACAGAGCAAATGAAATGTGACCCTACTTCATCACTCATACGTCATCATCAATGATTCTATTTAGGCCTATATAGCATTTGCAGTCATCAACAGCTGTTGTATAAATTCAACACAGGGTTAAACAAAAAATAGACAATACATTAGGCCTATGGTTTCAAGCTCTGGTTGAATTAAAATGTAATATTTAGTGATATTGAATGGTGTTTGATTGTCAATGCAACCAAATATCAACATTTGAAGGGTATCTTCTGCTTGGATAGTTCCATCTGTGAAATGGACTTAATTCCAGTGTGTCTACATATTAATAATGCATGTTGGATTCACGCCTCCATCTCAACCAGTGGCGCAGCGGTCTAACCCCGTGCCCCAAAACGCCATCGCGCGCAAATTGAATTTGTCCTGGGAAATCAACATTGGGTTATTATACCTGAAATGCACAAGGTCCTCTCACACATGAAACGGTCAACCGAATCGTTTCTAGTCATCTCTCCTCCTTCCTTCCGGCTTCTTTTTCTTCTTTGGGACTTTATATGGCGATTGGCAACTAACATTCATAATAATGTTCATCACCACAGCCGACCAGTTCAACTTTCAACAGTTCAACTTTCAATCACCCGCGTGAGGATATGTCCTAAACACCAATGAGGAGATGGAACGTGAGTGTGTGCTCCTAAAGGCCAATGAGATGGGAGAGGCGGGACTTGTAGCGCGTTCTGCGTCGCAAATACAACCAATTTCTATTTCAGCGCCTGGCAACGCAGACGCTCGTTGGCGCGCGCGAGCAGTGTGGGTGCAATAATTGAATAACGTGTGTACATTTATTTTGCAACGCGAGCGGTAGCGACTCCTGTAGCAGGCCGGACACATGCACGCAGCCTGCCAAGTGTTTACTCCGACAGCCCGGTGCGGCTGGCTTCCGGGTAAAGCGAGCAGTGTGTCAAAAAGCAGAAGATTGGCAGGGTCGTGTTTCGAAGGATGCATGGCTCTCGACCTTCGCCTCTCCCGAGTCCGTACACATTACAATATAAATAAACAAAATATCTGACATTGTATTCCTATTTGAATTTTGCTGTGCTTTTAAATGTCTGAATGCGCAGTGACTACAACTAAACCAAATATCTGACATTTTTTCCATTGAAATTTGGTTGTGATTTAGATGGTTGAAAGCAGTCACTGAATATAGGTTTTAATCTCATTGATCAACATATCAACCAAATATTACCCAATTATCCACGTTGAAATGATAGTGGGATGCTTTTGTTCAAACTTTCATCTTTGAGGTTTGGTTTGTGAAGGAAAAATGTTGTTCTGGATCTGCAAGAGCAGATGAAAAGCACTGAGAAGTGAGACACCTTGGATGATGGATATTTGGGATCAACAAAACACAGCCTATCCATAATGATTTTTGGTAAATTCTCAAAAAAATGATTCAGAATATTTTAGAGGGGCTCTTCAGAAGGCTCAGGTAAAAGGAAGTGTATTGTTCAGATGTTTTCCCCACCCAGTGCAATAGTTCATATTTAATTCACATGTTATGTTTGTGAGAAGACTGTAGTAGGGTGGAGTTTGAAATGTGAACGTAGGTTAATTCCTATCGATAAAGGCGTAGACAATGGCTCATGATAGCCAACAGCATATCATACGTGCTAGCTGGCAAATGAGTAATACTAGTAAAACTGCTGATAAACGCACCCTAAAACACTCCCAACGTAAGGTCATGCTAATGTATCCTTTTATTGGTCCATTATTTGATATAGTAGTATTTGTATTTATTTTTTTACTGACGACAAAGCAAATTAACAGTTGCTTTGAGTTAGTAAGGTCTCAATTAGCTAAATGAACTGCCCATAACTGCAATTTGTATTTCCAAACTCACAACAAAACAAAGTACTGTAGTTTAACTGTGATATGATGGAAATATTGCTCCCTTTTTGGTAGAGTACATTTTAGCAGAAGCTCTTATCCATAGCGAAATACAAACTGGTGCATTCAACTTAAGATCGCCGGTGTGTGCAAAGTCAGTGCTATTAGGGAAAACCACATCTCCATCACAATAAGTACATTTCTTTAAACAAGCAGCTGTGAGGAAAGTCAGTGCTAGCAGGGAAATAAGTCAGGTGTTAGTTTAGACAAAAGACAAGTGTTTTTTTTTTTTAATGGGGGTGGTAGAAGGATTACTGTTCCAGGTATTCCTTAAAGAGGTCGGGTTTCAAGTGTCTCCGGAAGGTGGTCAGTGACTCCGCTGTCCTGGCGTCGTGGGGGAGCTTGTTCCACCATTGGGGTGCCAAAGCAGCGAATAGCTTTGACTGGGATGAGCCCGAACTGTGCTTCTGTAGAGGTAGGGGGGCTAGCAGGCCAGAGGTGGATGAACGTAGTGTCCTCATTTTGGTGTAGGGTCTGATCAGAGCCTGGAGGTAAGGAGGTGCCGTTCCCCTCACAGCTCCATAGGCAAGCACCATGGTTTTGTAGTAGATGCAAGCTTCAACTGGAAGCCAGCGGAGTGTGTGGAGGAGCGGGGTGACATGAGAGAACTTGGGAAGGTTGAACAACAGACAGGCTGCAGCGGTCTGGATAAGTTGTAGGGGTTTAATGGTGCAGGCAGGGAGCCCAGCCAACAGAGAGTTGAAGTAATCCAGATGACGACAAGTGCCTGGATTAGGACCTGTACCGCTTCTGTGTAAGGTAGGGTCGTACTCTGCGAATGTTGTAGACCATGAATCTGCAGGATCGGGTCACCGCTTTGATGTTAGCATGTTGTCCAGAGTCACACCAAGATTCTTTGCACTCTGGGAGGAGGATACAATGGAGTTGTCAACCGTGATGGCGAGATCATGGTTCTCCATGGTGCGGAGACAGATTCTCGCCACGCCACCTGATAGGAGTGACCTGTCAGGTAGGACGCAATCCAAGAGTGTCCAGCGCCGGTGATGCCCAACTCGGAGAGGGTGGAGAGGAGGATCTGATGGTTCACAGTATCAAAGGCAGCAGATAGGTCTAAGAACAGAGGAGAGAGTTAGATTTGGCAGTACGGAGAGCCTCCGTGACACAGAGAAGAGCAGTCTCAGTTGAATGACCAGTCTTGAAACCTGACTGGTTAGGATCAAGACGGTCATTCTGAAAGAGATAGCAGGAGAGTTGGTTAGAGACAGCACACTCAAGAGTTTGAGAGAAAAGAGAAAAGGGATACTGGTCTGTAGTTGTTGACATCTGAGGTTTTTTGAGGATGGGTGCAACTCTAGCTCTCTTGAAGACGGAAAGGACACAGCCAGCGGTCAAGGATGAGTTGATGAGCAAGGTGAGGTAAGGGAGAAGGTCTCCGGAAATGGTCTGGAGACGAGAGGAGGGGATCGGGTCAAGCAGGCAAGGTTGTTGGGAGGCCGGCCGTCACAAGTCGCAAGATTTAATTTGAGAGAGAGGGGAGAAAGAAGTCAAAGCATAGGGTTGGGCAGTGTGAGCAGGCCCAGTGGTGTCAATAGGCTTAGTAAATGAGGATCGGATGTCATCAACCTTCTTTTCAAAATGGTTGTCGAAGTCATCCACAGAGAGGGAGGAGGGAGGGAGAGGAGGACGATTCAGCAGGGAGGAGAAGGTGGCAAAGAGCTTCCTAGGGTTAGAGGTCGAGGCTTGAAATTTAGAGTGGTAGAAAGTGGCTTAAGCGTGAAAAGATGACCGGTCCACAGGGAGTTTAGTTTACCTCCATTTCTGCTCGGCTGCACGGAGCAGGAGGGGAGGACCGAGCCAGCCGGTAGGATAGGGGACATAGAGAGTCAAAAGATGCAGAAAGGGAGGAGAGGAGGGTCGAGGAGGCAGAATCAGGAGACAGGAGGGAGAAGGATTTAGCAGAGGGAAGAGATGATAGGATGAAGAGGAGAGTAGCGGGAGAGAGAGCGAATTTGCTACTCTCCAAGGAAACCTGGAGGGCGATAAATTATGTTAAGTTTGAATGTGCTCGTGACTGTGACAGCATGGAAATCAAATGAGGAGATAGACAGATGGTCAGGGGGAAAAGAGAGAATGTCCACTTGGGAGAGATTAGAATTCCTGTGCCACCGCCACGCTGACCAGATGCTCTCGGGGTATGCAAGAACACATGATCAGACGAGGAAAGAGCAGTAGGAGTAGCAGTGTTTTCTGTGGTAATCCATGTTTCCGTCAGCGCAAAGAAGTCAAGGGACTGGAGGGCAGCATAGGCTTAGATGAACTCTGCCTTGTTGGCTGCAGAACGGCAGTTCCAAAGGCTGCCGGAGACCTGGAACTCCATGTGGGTCGTAGTTCAACAGCACAGCCGTCTGCGGCATTATCACTTTGGCCAAATGTTACAAAGTAGCGAGGCACAGGGCCAGCTGCCAGTCAAGAGACACGCTGATTTCTGACAACAGTCCCATAACTTTGTTGCTGTATAACTTCATCAAAAAGCTGGCAAACTAGCTACTTTATTACCATTCAAACAAGCTTGCACTAAGCTACTAGGTGGAGCAAGTTTGCTCAGCTGATCAAGCATGGTTTGCATTAGTGCCAGTGCGTCATAGCAACTGAGAGCGGAGGGATTTTCAGAATAATTAACTAGTGTTAAGTGGATGAGAATAATCTCGAAAATATAAATAAATTGTTACACATCCTACAAGACAGGTCAGTTGAGGGACAACCGTCGCGTAGGAGTGACGTCATCTCACGTGAGACAATTGTAAGATCTGTTTGAAAAGACTGCCTGAAATGTCTGCCTCTTTTGGTGGGATAGAGTTTGGCCTGCCTGGTGAAATCACCAGGTGGTAAATTACTTAATAGACCAATAAGAAAGTCCCAAACCGCTCTGCCAATAACAGCTAGTTTTCAGTTTTCCGCTCCACACTCAGACAGTCCAATCAAAATTCTTGCTTGAGAAATTGCTCTTGCTAAGAAGCACATTTTTTGTTGTTGACCATTTAGATTTTAAACAATCACTGTAAGATACTTAATTGTTACCCAGAAATTACTTCACATTGACAAAAACGGCTGCATTGGGCCTAAAACAAATCTAACTTCCTTTTTACACATGAGAAAGAACTTCTACATACTTTCTTAGTATGCTGAAGGTGAAATATTCCTAATAATAAATAAGCACCCTGTGTATAAAGTCACTTTTAACTTACCCTTCACTCTCTGCAGAAATTAAATTTGGCCTGTGACACAAAAAACTAAGTGAAATAGATAGATAGATAGGTACTTTATTGCTCCCCCGGGGGGGAAATGTCATTGTCAAGCAGCTACAACAAAAACACAGGGCAGGTGCAAAATGCCACAACGAAAGTACACAAAAGACACATACACGGTACATGATACATATAGCGGCAGTATGAAAAAGTATAGAAATACAAGATATCTGGAGTGCAAAAAAAAGCTATAAAAAGACATTGCATAGTATGAGTGGTTGGCTGAATATGTACACTATACATTGGTGGATGTTGGATGGTTAACTATACTATACAGGTCGATGGCAGAGAAATACTTCAGTAGCTAAAAATGCGTATGATATGAGCGAGGGTAATAATAGTTTACTTAATATACAGACTGGCTAAATTAACAGGTAAGTGAAAAGTTTGCATGGTTAAATTAGCTGTACAGGTAAATATACAGTTATATTTACAGATAAGTGAATACTTGCATGGTTACATAAACTGTACAGGTAAATGACAGGAAGAGATACTTTGGCTTTGGGAACGGCTTTGCGGAATGAATAAAACAAAATGACACAGACAACTCATCCAGTGCATATGTACCTCTTGACATACCAACAGATTGCACACACCTCCACAGGGGTCAGGTCAGTTTCTGCAGCGTAAATTCATAAGTAACAATTATCCTTATCTGAACAAAGATAATGAACGATATGGCTATTTTCATCTGTAAGCTAGTTAGTGACCAAGCACAGACAAAGGATATCCTGTGAGACAGGGAAGGTACATTATTATTAACCATTTGACTGGAATAGAGTGTAGTGTTGGTCATGAAAGTGAAGGGGCAATAAAAGAGGCATTGCTGTCACCAACTGAGACAATGACTAATGGCTCAATACAAGGTTATCAGACAATGTGTTGGCATGCCAGTGAGTCTCAGTGATGTTGTTATGTCTCATTTCAGTGCGTACCAGTGTACTCTAGAACACTATATCGAGATAAAGGGCTATCATAAAAACTAAGACGCATACTACAGTATCCGTTGCACCTTCTTTCGTAGTTAATTAATCATCTTAATCGGAGTCAAGGGATGGGAGAGGCAATGTGAACCACACCTGCATGTAACAAGTCCCTGTGAGGAGGCTTGGGGTGTTGATGCTGAAACAGAATGAGAACCAGGTCTGTCAGACTGACTGGATCTGTAAGACAGGAAAATGACAAATTGATTAGACAGTTAGTGTGGCAACCTAGAATAATGGATTGCAACAGCTGTTCCTCAAGGATGGGGTCTACATAACTTCTGTGAAATAACTATCGAAAACGATAAGACGACTGTTTAAAAAAAACACATCTAACAAAAAGTATTTATTTTTTGCTCATACCTTTGCGTTTACCCACTTTGATGGGAAAGAGCTTTCTCCCATTAGTGTACATAAGATGCCTTCAAAGTATACATAATGAGTGTATTCCAGATTTTTGGCAGTGTAGAGTCCTTTTAGCAATGCCTGGACAGAAACAAGATTATAATTCAACAGTGGGAACAGAATAGATCAAATTCTGTCTAAACCCATTTAACATCTGATCAGGTGAAACTCCCAATAACATAATGTGTAACAAATAGCATGCTGATGTAATTTCATATGAAACAAAATACATTTCTTCACAAACCTATCTTTTAGCATATGCTGAAACAATTAAAACACACTACGGGCAGTGCTGCCACTACATGATCACACAAGGGACGAAAAAGCCTTTGTGCAACACTGACAATGGGGTCAGTTTATCTGTGCTCATCCAATGCAAGGTCAAGAACGCAGCCTTACTCTACGCCAGATAACACGAGGCACCCTCCTCTCTGACGATAACACAGCTATCTGGGTTCAGGAGACAGGAGATACTCCCTCCTCTCTGACGATAACACAGCTATCTGGGTTCAGGAGACACTCCCTCTTCTCTGACGATAACACAGCTATCTGGGTTCAGGAGACAGGAGATACTCCCTCATCTCCTTCCATATCATACATGAGGCTGTGGACATATCAATTGTACTATGTTCAGGAGAAACAATTGTGGGCCATTCTGAAGTCTCAATGGATATAGCATGGGGAGAGAATAGAGAAGCTAGTTTGAATTAAAATACAATAATCCTTTACTTAATTACCGCCTAGAATGATACAGCCTACCACAAGGTATTTAGCACAATCATGGTGAGCTCTAGTCCACACATAAGGACCAAATGATGTACACATATTGCATGGTCATAGACAATCTGGGCTTTTCAATACTTTTCAAGAGCCCTCTACTACCTGAGCTGGACCAGTCAGAGATTCCCTCCATCCCCACCAACACTATGCAGCTCCTCCCCAGACTACACAGTGGTCATCTCTATCAGTGCATGGGAGCACTCCTCAACCCTGGCGATAGATAGCAGCAGAGCCATTGGGCCAGCAGAGGATGACCACAGACAGAGGAAAACAAACCAGCGGCTGCCTGATAACTCCTGATACGATCCGCCTCAACAAGACTTGACTAGATCTTGGTTATAATATCATTGAAATAGAATGGAGAAATACCTGTGTAGATTAAAGTTGAATTTACTGATGTGCTGGTTCTCAATAGAGTGGATGACCTCAGCCGTCTCATCTATGAATAGATGCTGCTGAAGAGCTGCTACAATCTGGGATAAAACAGCACTCTTTACAATCAACAAAGGGATGTTTTAAACACTGAAAAAAAGACCAGGAAATTATTAAGAAAAATAATTTGTTTTCCAGAACTCCACCTCAGAATATAACTATAAATAGCAAGTGTAATGTCTTCATCATCCATCAATGTCATACTGCAAGGCAAGCATTACATACATGGCAAGGTTTTAATAGATATAAAGGCAATAAAGAATGTGATCTTAATAAAACTAGGAATTCATTTCTAATCACGAATGAGGACAATCAGAGGCAGAGTTTCCTGGAGTGGTCAATCATCAGCTCACCATCACCAGTCCTCTCTCACTGCCACACAACAGAACCATTAAGATTAGTCGTCACTCACTCACCAGAGACGTGTACTTCCTCTCCAGAAGCCTGTAGACCATGGTCCTGCTGTAGTAACCATGCTGGAAGAGACAGGACTGACATTTAACCCATAAAAACACATTCACTATATAACAGAGTCCTTACTGCTATTAACCCATAAAAACACATTGAATAACATATTCACTACATGGAACAACAGATAGTCCTTACTGCTATTAGCCCATACAAACACATTGAATAACAGATTCACTACATGGAACAGATAGTCCTTACTGCTATTAGCCCATACAAACACATTGAATAACATGCTTTTTTTTCAGCAATGGAGTCTTGCGTGGTGAGAGTGCATACAGGCCATGGAGTGCATTACTTAATGTTTTCTTTGAGACAACAGTACCTGCTAATTGGTTCAAATGCAAGTGGTCCTTGGCTCTTGGACAACTCTTCTGATTATTGTAAGGGCTGATACATGTTTAGCTAATTAATATGTTAATCTACAACAAGAGTTATTAACTGAATGTATTGTGTGATCATAGATCTTTAGAACTGCTGTAGGTTTGGGTAGGGGGGAGCTATGTGGAAGGAATGTGCTAGCTGGGGGGTTTCACGATAGAACTGTATTTTGTTGTAACATGAAACTAGAACATCTACTGAGAGGACAACTGCTTCCGTCAACTGGATTGCGTCACGAGGCTGGGACAAGCCTGCACACCAACGATAGGCTGAGTAAGTTTAAACCACCAACGATAGGCTGAGTAAGTTTAAACCACACTCAGCCTCTACTCCGACAGGCCAGCAAGGAGGGGGAACGATTCTGTCGGAGTATTTAAGGAAGAACAAAGGATAGGGCTCTCTTCTCTTCTCTAGGCGCTCTTCTCTAGCGCTGCTCGCTGACTCTCTCTCACGCTCTCTGTCTCTCTCTCACGCTCTCTGTCTCTTCTCGAGCCCTGCTAGCTGTTTGCCCTGCGTGGTGTCACAGTGAGCCTGTATATACGAACTTCATACTTACCATTTAAGGGTTTGCTAGAATAAAATACATGGATGATTTAAACTGTGTAGTAATCCTTTTGTTCCAATACCAGATTTGAATTGACGCAACCTTAACATTATTCTTTTCAATCCTCTGCCAGAAATCTTGCGAGAACCTGGTCGAGGCAAATTTATGGTGAAATGATTGTCTTTCCACTTCCGTATTATGGCCCCAACAGTGCTCACTGGAACATCCAGAAGCTTAGAAATGCGCCTATAACCAATGCCATCATTATGTTTCGCAACAATTAGGTTGCGAAGGTCTTGAGACAGCTCTTTGCTTTTACCCATCATGAGATGTGTCTTGTGTGACACCTTGGCAATGAGACCTTTTTGTAGGCCATCAGTTGGGACTGAACCAGCTGATATTAATTTGCACTGACAGGGGGCTGGATTGCTTTTTAATTACTGATAGTTTTCAGCTGTTGTCTTGGCTTTCCATGCCTTTTTGAACCTCCCTTTCTTCATGTGTTCAATACTTTTTCCCTGTGTCATTTCACATTATTACACATAACTTAATTTCTGAACTTATTTGTTTTGGTTTCTTTGTATGTATGGATTACTTGGGTTGTTACCAACATCTGGTGAAACTTTCATGTCAATAGCACCTGAGAAATATTTAGCATATTTACTGAGAAAAATGGTGACATGTTCAATACTTATTTCACCCGCTGTATGTGGACCTCAGCAGAGACTGAAGTTCAGCCTCATCCTAAACTGAGAACTGAGACATGGTCCAGACGTGGATTCACTATTCTCTGCAGAATTGAGATTAGTGGCAACTCAGTTAGCTAACTAACTACAGTGCTACTTTAATGTAATAATTATAGCTAGCTAGACAAGCGATGTGATTGTATTAAAACATGGGCATGCATTGTCTCGCTATGTACTGTAACTAGTTGACATCTCTTTGGAACTGGTGCTAGCTACCTAGCTAGCTAACGACGGTAGCTAACGTTAGCTAGCTAGCAACGAAGGAACGGAGATAAAGTCCTTTGCATGACAGAACTTGGTTAAACATTTTCGCTAAACCATTGCAAATGTATCACATTGTAATAAACAGTGTAAGACCTCCATATGGTACTACTCATTTCGTCAATATAGTTGTGCCGTATCGTTAGCAACAATTTCCAACCTGCTGCAGTTTGGGTCGACCGCTGTCTCTATGGAAACGAGTAAGTTAGCTCACAGACAGAGATCAAAAACAGTACTTTGGAAAGAGGTGTAAACAAACACTAATAGTGGAGGATGTTTGAATAGGTCTAATGTTAACCTTGACAATTATGATATACAGTAAAGTCCAGCTACTCCTGTTATTTTAAAACAAAGTTAATGTCACGTGGCCCCCCGCATTCTCTTCCCGGGAAAGGAGCCTCAGTCAATCACAGGACAGTATGAAGACCGGCTAAAACTGCTTCTCCAATAGAAACCCTCTATCACACGTGTGGGCGGGGTCACCGCGACGTTGGCCAGCTAAACTGAAGCGGGTCTGACGGTCATTTTGCGCCGCACTGCGCATGTGCATGCGGTCAACTCAAAGGCGCTCATTAGATGACGAAAATGTCAACGTATCTGTCTGTCACTTTCATGAGGTTGTTGTAACAGCATTTACAACTACTTAAGACATTGACTCGAATATTAGATTTCGCGTGAACGCGCACACACTCAACTCTTCATTGTTGCGACTTGCTTTGGTTGTGATTTCTGCTCTTCACTCCGTTGTCAGTTTAGCCTACATTTCACTGATCTTAGTAGCAGGAAGCATTTTTCATGCACTGCAGGTACACAGATCAGTGCTGATTAAAATAAGGGATAGATATTTAGTAGGCCATAGTTCATTTTAAACTATAGGCTAACCATGACTCTTGTTTGTGTTATCTTTTCCAGTTTGGACTTGCCAGAAGTCAATGCCAGAATGTATTTGGGTCTCAGGGTCATGTATGCTCACAAGCTCATGCTGATAGGTCTCCTTCATACAGAAAACTGATCTCCAGTCACTGAACTCATGACAACAAAGTTATGCCTAGCTAATACAGGCATCATACAGATGATGTTACACTAGTGAGTGAATGAGTGTGTGTAATAATTGTATATTGAACTGCAAGTCTATATTTATTCAGAGAATGTAATATTGAATCATCTCCAGGAGTGTAGATCCCAAATTATGTTGATGACGTCTGTGAAATGCACAGATATGTGAGGTGAAGGAGATCTTTTTTGAAGTGATTTGAGATGTTTATTTGAGGAACTGTGGTCTTTGAGGTGTTTAACTGGTGTTTATGGTGTTTATGTAAACACAGTTGTTTTGACAACAACTTACAGTATAATTGAGAATTAATTTTGAAATGGGTTCTTTTTTATTTACTGATGTGCTGGGATTATAATTATTGGTGACATGATTGCAGAAATAATTTGTGTGCTTTCAAATGACTTTTCATCTGGTTTATGCTTGGTGAATATGCATATGTTATGCATAGCACAATACAAAGTGTAGCTCAATAAAGATAATCCTTACTAGTTAATTATTTGTTGACGTACTTGATCAGGATTTAGTTTTTGAACAAAAATCTGTTTTTATCAACAAAGACAAGATAGTTTTGTAAATCATTTACACTTAGAAGAACCAACCATAAGGAATATTCTTTCAGGAAAATTGGGTCAGACATTGTTTGTAATTTTCACAAGGACATGTGAGGCAAAGTCTGCAGTAAAAAACTAAACAATTGATGGGACAATTAGAAAGTAATTATTATGATTAATTATGATTAATTATTACAAATAAATGACAACATTTATTTATATGCATTAAATGCATATTGTGTATGAAAATCAATACTTGATATATAGACAATTTAATCTTGTTGCATGTTGGCAGTGTCTCTGACTTTTAAATCATTTGTACATCTTAATTTCTTGAATATTGGCATACCCTGCCTCACACTAGATATCATAGGAACCTAAATGATCACTTTAAGCTTTCACCTTGGGCCACAACACTACCACAGGTCATCGAATGGCGTCATGCCTAAGAGGTGGGATATGTAGTCTTTGTGTGGTTTGGATGGTGCCTCCTCCGTAAGAAGGGAAGGTTGAGAAGATTCTCGTCTTCACCCTGACATCACCCTCCTGAGAGACTGAGCTTGGACCTTTCTTCAGGCTTGACCCTTGGTAAGTTGAAAAAGGAAACAATTCATAATTACATTATCAAATACCAGATTTGGTGAAAATTGCATTTCATGACATTAGAAAGTGAGATGTAATGGTTCATTTGCCTCTGGTTAGTTGTTGGTATTAGAAAATCATAATGCATAGACAGTGGGGTTAATCAATTGAGCTTTACATCAAAGAGATATTTCACCTGCTTTGTAAGGATGTATGGAAAATGCTGACCTTGACAAAAAGTAATGGCACATCATTGAAACATTATGTGAACATACCAGTTTACCAATAGACTATGCGTACAACCTGATGAAAAGTATACTACTGCTGTGGGAGGTTTTCCTCAAAAAAGGCAAAGATTGAATTTTGAGTATGCATGAAATAAATGTCCCTGAATTAAATAGTGGCACAGCACAATTCTATGGCTGACCCTGTAGAACAATGTGGGCCGTCATTGTAAATAAGAATCTGTTCGTCACTGACTTGCCTCGTTAAATAAAGGTTCAAATGAAAATAAAACAGCAAACTGACTATAATGAAAAGGCAGGGAAATAATCTTTATGTCTTCTTGCGCCTTCTGAATAAAACCATCAATGTTTAGGGATTGAACAAGGTCAGGTCCTTGGTTCCCACCAGATTGGAAAGGTCTGTTATTGGAAAAGCTCCTGATATCTGGGCCTCATGGGCCTTCACGTATCAATGTACTCACTGGTCCAAATGAACAGATAAAGAGGGTCCTTGAATGGGCGTTCCTTTACATTTCAATTAGGACATTAATTAATGGTGTTATGAGATCTATTCATTCTCTAAAACATTGCTTAACATTTTTTAAATCTTATACAGTTCTTGTCATAACTGATAATCCCCCAGGTGATAAATATATATATATATATTATTTTTTCAGAGCAAACTGTCCAACTGGACAGTCGAAATGGGTGAATGGGACTTGCTGGGCCGGCTGCTGGACAAAGTACAGTCCCACTCCACAGTCATAGGGAAGATCTGGCTGACTGTCCTGTTTGTGTTCAGGATCCTGGTCCTCGGGGCCGGGGCTGAGAAGGTGTGGGGGGACGAGCAGTCAGACTTTGTCTGTAACACAGAACAGCCCGGATGTGAAAACGTCTGTTATGACCACGCCTTCCCCATCTCACATGTCCGCTTCTGGGTCCTTCAGATCATCTCTGTCTCCACCCCAACCCTGGTGTACCTGGGCCATGTCCTCCACGTCATCCACGTAGAGAAGAAGGTCAGGGAGAAGATGAATAAGCAGGTACAGGATGAGCAGGTCAATAACTTCCTCAAGAAGGGCTACAAAGTCCCCAAGTACAGCAATGTCAATGGAAAGATTAACCTGCGTGGCCGTCTATTACGCAGTTACGTAGTGCACCTTCTGTTGAAGATCCTGTTGGAGGTAGGGTTCATTGTGGGTCAATACTACCTGTATGGATTCACTCTCCAGGATCGCTTTGTCTGCAGCCGCTTCCCTTGCCCTCACCAGGTGGACTGCTTCCTGTCTAGACCCACGGAGAAGACCGTCTTCATCTGGTTCATGCTGGTTGTAGCCTGTGTGTCTCTACTCCTCAACGTCATCGAGCTCTTCTACCTGCTTGTCAAATTGGTCAAAGAGTGTGTGGACAGGAAGCCGGACTACACAGTGACCCCGGTCACCCCTGTCCTGGAGAGAAAGGCCTTTGAGAACAGGGACCAGATGATCCAGAACTGGGTCAATCTGGAGTTGGAGCTGCAGGGGAGGAAGCTGGGCAGTGGTGTGACGAAAAGTGTGGCTTCTGAGGACAACACTGATAATATGGGGGAGGTCCATATTTGACCTGGCAGCTTCTGTACACATTCCTTTTTCACACAACCTGAGTTTATGTTGACCCAATGAGTCTTGTGCCAGGCTAAAACGATCTGTATAAACTTACCTTACTTGCGTGTCTAATTTGTCAATTTCTTCTAAATATTAACTGCATTTTTTATAATGTTTTTATCGAATAGAGGATCAGTCTTAGAGCTTGTGCCACAGATAATGTTTTCAAGATAATATCAATCTGTATATTTCTTTGGGATTTGTATTATTGGTTGTGCCATTGCTTGTATGAGTTGATGTAATGTAATTCATACATCAGCATAATCTTGATTTAATAAATTACTATCTTATAAGGAATCTATTCTGGCTGGTATTATTGTGTTTGGTTTGATTCCTCTTTTGTTGTTATAAAAAAGTCTCAGAATGTGTTTGGCTCCATGATGCCTATTTCATGAACAACTCTGAGCTCTGTGTTTTTAATTCAACGCTATATAAAAGCATTAACGTAAATGTGTTCCTGTTTAATCTGTTGTAAGTATATATCTGTCAATCATTACGAGGGACCTTCCAGTCAGTACCAAGGGTTAACTTTAAAAATCCCATTTCACGATGATGACTGTGACTGTGAACGTGCAGGTGGGTTACGCAATCCTTACCACCAGTCCTAAAATCTCAAGGTCCAACTTATGTTAACATCAATTGGCCACAGTCTCCGCAGGGTCAGGACAAGGTAAGAGGCAACATTTCCCTTCTCACCTCGTCTCTTTACAATTTTATTTTTTTTATTAAACGAAAAATTAACAGAACTGCAGTTAATTTCCACTGCAAATATTGTCTTTGGGGTTTTCTGATTACCCGGCAATATCATCAAATGTTTAAAGATAATTGATAGCAAAGTTATACGTAATTTATTTCTCAGAATGATTACATTTACATGTAATACTAAATATTTACTATCTTATAGACTGTCAATCAGTGGTGTCTCAACATTTGACTGAATTAATTATGTATAACTTTTTACATTTGATTATTTTTGTTTAAAACAAATGTTGGATACACACAGGTTAGAAGATAGTGTTTTGTAACAATAACCTTCGTAAGGCTGAAAACTGAGTGAAAAACATTGAAAACCAGACTCATTGATAAGATGGCCCTTGTGTACCCAGCTCCCCAAGCACATTCTGCCCTCAGATTCATAGACACTAACTTTTTTCATGTCTTCTTTACTCTAGAAAGCCATTGGACATCAGCAAACATGGGAGACTGGGGTTTTCTTTCAAAGTTACTGGACAAGGTGCAGTCTCACTCAACAGTCATCGGAAAGATATGGATGAGTGTCCTGTTCCTGTTCAGAATCATGGTCTTAGGCGCCGGAGCGGAGAGCGTGTGGGGAGATGAACAATCTGGTTTCATATGCAACACGCAACAACCTGGGTGTGAGAATGTGTGCTACGACCATATCTTCCCCATCTCACACATCCGCTTCTGGGTCATGCAGATTATCTTCGTCTCCACTCCAACTCTTCTATACCTGGGCCATGCCATGCATGTCATCAGCCAGGAGAACAAACTGAGAGCCATACTGCACAGCCAATTTGACAATGGTACATTGAAGAAGCCCAAATACAGCAATGAAGCAGGGAAGATCAAAATTAAGGGTAATTTGCTTGGCAGTTACATGACCCAGCTGTTCTTTAAGGTAATTATAGAGATCGCTTTCATCGTGGGCCAGTACTACCTTTATGGGTTTGTCATGGTCCCCATGTTCCCCTGCTCCAGATCTCCTTGCCCTTTCACTGTCGAATGCTACATGTCCCGTCCTACAGAGAAGACCATCTTCATCATCTTCATGCTGGTGGTGGCCTGTGTGTCTCTGGCTCTGAATGTGATTGAGGTGTTCTATCTGCTTTGTACAAGATTAAGATGTGGTGGCTCCAAAGGCCGCAGTTATAACACTACCTCAACAGCGAACCCAGCCACCCTCCTGCCCCCTGGGTGGTCTGGTCGCGTGGATACTGAGATGGACACCCTGAGACAGAACAAGATGAATCTGGAATTTGAGAGTGGCAAGAGATTAGGGGGTAGTCTGGATGGAGCTAAGGAAGAGAAAACGTTGCTGGGTGACCACCACTAAAACGCTTGAAGGTTAATTAGCCTTGAATGTATCTTCATCTTTTGTATTTTATTGAAAATCTGAATGAATGCATTGTCTGTTTTGTTTTGTTATGTTTATTTGATGTTGGTGCAGTGCACTAGTGTGTTTTAACTTTCAGTTATTGCAACTAACACACTGGGGTCTTGAATTGAGTTGTAAACCGACTGATGAATGCCGACAGTTAAGATATTTTCTATCATATTATACAATAAACATGTCAAGATATACAAGTGTATAAAAAAATAAATAAACAAACTACTTATAGTGTCAAAATTAGTAGTGTTTTCTTTGTATCAATGGTGCCTGAATTAAAATGAGAGACTGAAAACCCCTCAATAGATAGATAGATAGATAGATAGATAGATAGATAGATAGATAGATAGATAGATAGATAGATAGATAGATAGATAGATAGATAGATAGATAGATAGATAGATAGATAGATAGATAGATAGATAGATAGATAGATAGATAGATAGATAGATAGATAGATAGATAGATAGATAGATAGATAGATAGATAGATAGATAGATAGATAGATAGATAGATAGATAGATAGATAGATAGATAGATAGATACGGGGGGATCAATCACAGAAACATAACAAAATAACTCACATGAGGAAATAGTGTATGGAAATATTGCTATCAAATTAACATCACTGAACATAACACACCAGGTCTCCAAACCCTCAAAATGAAGCCCCTGTAAAATAACCTCTTCTTTTTTTTTACCATAACTTTGTCAAACTACCAATCCAGACAAATGTTCTAGGAGTGAGAGTGTGAAAATATGGCTATAGAAGTGTAATTAGAAAATAAGGAGCGTCACGTACTCCAACCCCTCACAATAAAGGGGCTTATAGGTAGAATATAACATCTGGATTAACTACAGTACCAACCCAGGCACATATTCTGAGAGAGTATATTGTATAAAAAATATCCCCCCAAAAATGTTGATTTAAGATTTCATGACATCATATTACCTTTTGCCTACCTGGACCACCCACATTTTCAATTAGAAGTCATTAGCATAGGCCATGGCCTAGATGACAATGCTATTTCATGGTTATTACTGATTCATTTGGAAATACTGATGATAGTACATAATTAACTTTATTATTGTGTTGCCAATTATTAACCTTTACTGTCACCCCCAGGTACAGCCAAATTCTAAACAACAGATTTCTCATTTCTCACAACGTGACACTTCGCATGACAAGCAAATTGTGCAACTTCAAGTAGCATTTGATCATTTGTCTCTAAAGCTGGTGGCAGTTGTGTTCTGTCCGGAAACGGTCTGTTGAAAGGTAAAGCATTTTCTACTTGTCTGTCTACTTCATTTTTTTTTACATTGTCTACAATTATGAATAGCTGTATTGTTTTCACCTAACATGAATAGACATAATAATGAAAATCTAATATCACCAAAAACCAAAATGATTTATTGATAAGCTTGAACCATTCTTAGATGGACAACCTAAATGAAACATAACCTACAAATTATTATCTGAAACAAGTGTAGTATGAAATTCATCTGGTTAATAACAGACAGCGTGGGTTATCTCTCCTGTTATGTGATATGTTTAATAGCTCTAGGAAATAGCCTTAATATCTTATACACAGCTTGTGTTCGTATCTCCGTAACACAGACTCTGTTGATCTACTTACTGTGTGTGATTCTGCTTCATCCATTTGATATTTTGTCATTTAATCAGAATGTTGCAGAAGTATTGTAACTCAACTTTTAACTTTGTTTTCCAAAAACATCAGCATTACATTTATCTTTCCATGTTCGTATTTCTTTAGAATACGATCCGCAAACATGGGAGAGTGGGGATTCCTGTCATCACTGCTGGACAAGGTGCAGTCACACTCAACGGTCATCGGTAAAGTTTGGATGACCGTCCTGTTTATCTTCAGGATCATGGTCCTGGGGTCCGGGGCAGAAAAAGTGTGGAGCGATGAGCAGTCTAAAATGATTTGCAATACCAAACAGCCCGGCTGTAAGAACGTGTGCTACGATCACGCCTTCCCCATCTCCCACATACGCTTCTGGATCCTTCAGATCATCTTCGTCTCCACCCCAACGTTGGTGTATCTGGGACACGTCATGCACGTCATCCACAAGGAGAACAAACTGAGACAATGGCTAAGTCAGGCAGGCAATGAGATGGGAAAAATGCCTAAGTATTCTGATGAGAAGGGTCACGTTAAAATCAAAGGTGAATTGCTGGCCAGTTACATGGTCAGTATCTTCTTCAGGATTTTGCTGGAGATAGCGTTTATAGTGGGTCAGTATTACTTGTATGGGTTCGTGCTGGACCCCAAGATTGAATGCAGCAGAGCTCCCTGTCCGTTCACTGTAGAATGCTTCATGTCACGACCAACAGAGAAGACCATCTTCATCATCTTTATGCTGGTGGTGGCGTGTGTATCTCTGCTGCTGAATGTGGTGGAGATATTCTATCTGATCTGCTCCAAGTGTGGTTCTGGCTCGAGAAGATTAACCCAAGCAGTTCCAGCCATTGCATTCCACAGCCGTCTGAATGGAGGCAGTATGATGCAGAATGAGAAGATGAGTCTTCATGCAACTGGTCACAGTACAGCCTGATGTCACTCATCACCAATCAACTATTGTAAACACTATTGACATTTCTGTTGACATATGCAAGGTCTTAAAGGCCCAGTGCAATCAAAAACATGTTTTATATATATTTCCACACTATGAGGTTTTAATAATGCAGTGAACTCGTGAAAATGATGATAATGCCCTTTCAGTGTAAGAGAGGTTTTAAATGACCGGCTGAAATGTCAGCCTGTTTTTGTGGGATTGAGTGACATCACCATGTGGTAAATGAGTTAATAGACCAATAAGAAAGAGTATCAAACCTCTCTGCCATTAGCTAGTGTTCAGTTTCCCCCTCCCCACTCAGACCACTCCCACTCAGACCACTCCCACTCAGACCACTCCCACTCAGACCACTCCCACTCAGACCACTCCCACTCAGACCACTCCCACTCAGACCACTCCCAGACAGTCCTAGATAAATTATTGCTTGAGAAATGTCTCTTTACTAAGAAGTTATTTTTGTTTCTTTTTGACCATTTTCATTGAAAACAATCACAGTAAGATACTTAATTTGAAATTATGTGAAATTGAGATAATAAACGGCTGCATTGGACCTTTAAGATTATCTTAAATCTTGGCTTGATTCTGTAAGCAAGGGTTAATACAATACAGTAGGTGTGACAGGAATTATGCTTGGAGCTTTGCTTTATTGTCCTCTGGTAAATCAAACCAGCATATTTTATTTGTTTATGGTGTGCACTAGGAGCAACCTACTTTACAGTAGCCTTGTTGTCCCTCCTCCGTGAGCTGCTCACTGCAGGGTCTTTCTCTGATGATGTATGAACCTTGATATAATGTGATTCATCATACATTGTTTTAGTTATTGAACCCACACTGTCATAAAGTGACACAAATAAACATGTATTTATGTTTTTGTAAAGAAAAGTGTCTTGAGTGTATTTTATGTTATAAAATGAGGAGATAATATAAACAGGGGACTGGTGAGATGTTTTATATAAAAAAAAAAAAAGTAAATTGTCCAGCAAAACAGGACTTTGACGTGTATTTTATATCAGTGGTTTAATTGATTCAGACCAAGAAGTAATAACTGTATACACAGCATAGTCTTCATGGGTCAAGAGGTCAAACAAACTGGTTGAGTCAACATTGTTTCCACGTCATTTCAATTAAATGACGCTGAATTGATGTCTGTGCCCAGAGGCTGTAGTATACACACTGCATGTATATCTGCAGGAATGTACAATAATATTATAAGTCAATGATGGTTTAATTTTAGGAGACACAAGTATAAGTACTTCATCTGATAGATTTTGATGAGGTGACATTTTCAATACAAGTTATTCATCTATGTACTACTCAGTGAAAGTTGCTACACAATGAACATGTCAGTCTACAGCTGTACATGTGAAGAGAAACTATGTAACATCATAAAACTCAGTGAACTCAAATTTGATATTTATATACAGTTTATATGATTGCATGGATCCAGACAAGCTCATTTGTATACGCAACAATTTGTTGCATATGTTGAAAAGGCACGTCATTATCAAATGCAAAGCACTATTTCAAGATCCACATCACAAACAAAAACAGACATCTGAGATATTTTTGTCACAGCAATATCTTACAATTTGTTAGAACATTCCAGTTTTTACTGCATATGCCACACCCCGTGCAGGTAAAAGGATGTAACGGGAATAAAAACATCTCAATACATACAATCAATTTAACAAAACAGAGGAAGAGAGCAGCGGTAAAAAATATTTGGGATTCCTTGTTATAATTGTGAGTTCAATGGCTCTCGTCAGAAAACAAATTAGACATTCAGCAAAATGACTCTTTATCAAACTTTTTGTGTTTATCATGGAGTGCATACCTCTCAGCTGCTGGAGGTTGTCTATTACGCCCTTGTCTAACCTTTGATCCAATCAGGTGGAACATCTCCACCACATTGAGGAGCAGAGACACACAAGCCATCACCAGCATGAAGATGATAAAGATAGTCTTCTCAGTGGGCCGCGATATGAAGCACTCTACATGGTCTCCCTTACATGGGTATCCACTGCATTTAATCTTATTGGGCAAAACAAAGCCATACAGAAAATACTGACCCACTATGAATCCAACCTCAAATAGAATCTTAAAAATCACATTGGACATGTAACTGACAAGCAAGGTGCCCTTCATGTGAACTTTGCCCTTGTCGTCAGTGTATTTAGGCACTTTCAAGATTCCATTCTTTCCTTTTAATTGTTGTCGTCTCAGTTTGTTCTCCTTGCGGATGACGTGCAAGACGTGTGCCAGGTAAACCAGAGTTGGGGTGGAGACGAAGATGATCTGAAGGACCCAGAAGCGCATGTGGGAGATGGGGAAAGCCCGATCGTAGCACAGATTCTTACAACCCGGTGACAGTGTGTTGCAGACCAGACGTGATTGTTCATCCCCCCATACTTTTTCTATCCCAGCCACCAGTACCAGCAGTCTGAACACAAACAGGACCGTCAGCCAAACCTTCCCAACAACTGTAGAGTGGGATTGTACTTTGTCCAACAGGGAAGCAAGAAAGGACCAGTCCCCCATTTTTCAGGTGTGGCTAAATGTTCAAAGAAAAGATAATAGGAGAGAACATTCATTGGTGTTGTTAGTGCTGTATCTACTACATATGGATCTTAATTTGATCACTTTTTTGTTGCTGAGAATATAGGTCAAATTAAAATCCTACATCTGTATACTGTATGTAGATACAGTAGTCAGCCAATGTTCTATGTAACATGTTTCGCTGCAGTGTAAGCTGAATGATATGGTAGTTTGCTGAACTGTTGAATACAAAAAGCAGCTTTCTTACCTCAGAGGTGATCACAATATCCTCACACCGGTTCTTCACTACCGCGGGGAATTATCTCTTAATGAATTGGACTCACTCCTCTTATAGTTTGGCATCAGTTTGAGTCATGGTGATGTCATCGCCGTCCGTCCCCCATACTCGCTGACAACTTGCACGTTGTTCCTCTTTACAAATGTTTAAACCAAGAAACTCATGATCAACTTTCAGAACTGCTTTCTCCCCCAAATATGTCATCAGTGGTCAGTCACCACCCAATGCCTCATCCTTGTGAAGCAATCAAAGGTCTGTAAATCCAAAAGGTCATGGTGGATTCAGGGATGTTATCAAACACAATCCAGGGCAATTGGTCCCTACCTAGAGAGGTAGGCTACTGTACTGTAGTAATGTTCAGTACAGTAATAATGTACAGTACAGTACACATATTTTTCTGTTGATCTCTCCATTAAGACTTTCCAAAGATGCTCATGGAGAATCTTAGCTGTGTAAAATCATTTCAAGTACTGACACAAATATCCAAACAAAAACATTAATAGTAATAAACCAGTAATAAACTAACTTTCTGTAGACAATACAGTCAGAGAGGGTTGAATGACTCTGCAAAATGTGTTTGTAATAGTTCACATGTTTAGATTGGGAAGCACATTTCTGTTTGTGCTTACATTAACATGAGGAGAGGGTGGGGTGTCAAACGTTTCAGAGGAAGAAAGAGATGAAGTGAAATGATGAAATTGTTGAAGTCTGATTGGTGTAAAAGTGTTACTGTTCGTAAGCACGTAGAATAACTGTGAGTCAGGCAGACCAAACCCATCAGCTCTATAAGAATGGTCTTCTCTTTGAATATTTCAATATCCTTCTCCCATGTTCACGAACGCTATTCCTTGCCTCTGGCTCATCGATGAAAAATCGTTTCTGATCTGATCAACATAACAAGTGAGTAAATAACATTTATTTTTGTACAAACTGAGCATAATATCTCATGGATATGTAGATGTCAATAGAAATATTTAGTATTTAATTTTGAAAGAATGTTGTGAAGTAAATGTACTTTTCCAGTCTTTTCACAGCTCACTAGTATCTAAGTCAATTAATTATTTCAGTATGTTCTCACTTTTTCTCTAAAATGGTATTCATTAATTAAATTGTACCTTTTTTTCCACAGAGATAATAATCAGTGGCAATGGGAGACTGGTCATATCTTTCCAAGTTACTGGACAAGGTGCAGTCCCACTCAACGGCCATTGGAAAGATATGGATGAGTGTCCTGTTTATCTTCAGGATCCTGGTTCTGGGTGCAGCAGCAGATAGCGTGTGGGGAGACGAACAGTCCGATTTCTACTGCAACAACAAAGAACCTGGGTGTGAGAATGTGTGCTACGACTGGGCCTTCCCCATCTCACACATCCGCTTCTGGGTCATGCAAATCATCTTCGTCTCCACTCCAACTCTTCTATACCTGGGCCATGCCATGCATGTCATCAGCCAGGAGGGTAAGATGAGGGAGGCACTGAAGAGCCAGGTTGACAATGGCATGTTGAAGAGGCCGAAATACACAGATGACAGGGGTAAAATCAAAATCAAGGGAATTCTGATGCGTAGCTACATGACCCAGTTGTTCTTTAAGATAGTGCTGGAGCTTGCTTTTATTGTGGGACAGTACTACTTATACGGGTTTGTCATGAAACCCATGTTCCTCTGTCAACAGCAGCCCTGCTCCAGGCTGGGTGCTGAGTGCTTCATGTCCCGTCCCACAGAGAAGACCATCTTTATCATCTTCATGCTGGTGGTGGGCTGTGTGTCTCTGCTTTTGAATGTGATCGAGGTGTTTTATTTGATTTGCACCAGAGTAAAATGTGGAACCAAGAAACAATACCCACTGCATATCACCTCAGCTGAGAACCCAGTCACGCTGTATAGTCCAGCATCAGAATGGCAAGGTAACCTGGATGGACATAGAGATCGCTCATCCCTTCACAACATCCAGAGAGAAGCTGAACTAACGGAGGAGAAGAAAAACACTCCTTGAGGTTTAAATAGATTTCACTTGTTCGTTTTTGTTTGTCAAATAGTCAAATAGAGTTTGTTTCTATGCTGACACTGTGATGACCAATGTTTTGTAGGATATGCATATCTCTGTTCAAAATAAAAGTGCTGTAGAAGGAAAAGTGAACAATGACTCACAGCCGCGCATTCCCAGGGCCGCGCATTCCCAGGGCATACACTAGATGGCAGGATAAACTTGGTGATTGAAATCACATTTTACCAGTGATCAGGCTTTGATCTGAAGAATAGGCTATAGTCTTATCTAAAGGTATAGATCTATGTTTACATACACATGCAACAAATGTTACCTTTCATGTCAAAGTTCCATATTATCAGTGCAACATAAAATCGTAAGGCGTCTTGATTCATTATTCTCACCATGACTCATGTTTGGTCTGTCATTACAGCTAACAAGAAAATGTGATTGTCAAACATGTTTAGGAACTATCGTTGGGCTTTGATCTACATACAATGGATATTATCCTAAACAATTCAAACATACTCCTCAACTAGGCTACTGGTTTACAGATTGGCGCACAGGACCTATCAACGGATCGCTCTATCCTATCATATGCTGTAAACTTGGTCTTGGTGAAGCTTTTAATTCATAGTGATCTGAAAAAAATGCTGTTCATCTTGTTATTTAAAGAAAATAAAAAATGTCTATGACACAATTACAGTTTTTTTAAAAAGCACAGAAACCGAGCGTAAGGAGGTCTAACGCTTGACGTAGGGGTCAGGTGACACCAAACTTTTCTCTCCATCGCTTATTTTTTTCTCTCCCCCCAGCCTGTATGTGGACTGTTATAAGGCAAGGAAAGTTTGACAAGTCAGTCTCAGTTTCTCCCTGGTCCCAAACTTGGATTTCAAGAAATTGGTGACTGTTTTCAAGAAGGGACGGAGAAAGTCCCTAAGGGCTCTCTTCTGACTTCTCAGTAACTTTCCAGGTAAGCTTTGCGTTAAATTGAAGTGCCATTATTGATCTGAATAGGTATTTGTATGGTTCTATAAACATATGCCGAGAAACTAAATCGCTCAGAATACAGACGCGCTGTGCCTATACAAACGCATTGCATTTCTTTAGTATGGTCCATAACATATATTTCTGTGTTTAACAGGGAAAAGTTTAAATGATCTTCCAAGAAAGATTAAGACATTGATTAATCTGTTTATTTTGCTGTTCTCTTTTTCTAATTAAGTGTGAGCATTGATACATTGAATAACCCGTGGCAAATTACTCTTAAAACAGCATGTGATGTGAATGCTTACAAGCTTATAAAGCATTGTAACCGAACCGCTTATAAGCTGTAGACTGGAGATTGATTTGTTTTTCAAACTTAATCATAACAAAGGATATTGACATGCTTATTTCCATTTTTATTTTGCCCTATAGTACATCTTAATGGAATATGATCGAATCGGGCTACTCAGATGTGTAAAGGTCTTCCTTGCATCTGGGAAGCGCAGTTTAAAATTCTCTTCCACTGTAAGGTTGTGTCATTCAATTGCTGTAATAATATCAGAATAAAGATCCGAGATCTCAAGCTTTAGTGGGGTTCTTACTCTAGATCATCTTTGTCCACATGGACGTTTTTTTTTCTCTTCAAGTCGCGAAATGGTTCCGTTATATTAAATATGCCTATAAATGATCCAGTGAAATTTATGATTTTTTTTCTTCTTGAATAACAAATTATTTATTTGAAAAAGGCTTTTATCATGATACCATCATTGTTGAGTAAGAAGCAGTTCTTAGATTGATGTGTGTTATTTTTCACTTTACTATAGTCTTTGAGTAGTGGGGCCACAATTGAGAATAATGTAGAAGTTTTCCGGGATTTTCTTGCGTGCAAAACATCGGAATTCTCATTCCTCATTCATTCACATATGGACTGTTTTTTACACAAAGTTAAACCTGCATGTGAAAGGTTGTTTGTGATGTGAAGTTTCAAATTCCAGTACAGTATGTCTACAGTATATGCAATACACGATTAGCTAATTGAAGACACATGCTGTTGGTACACCCTCCTAACAGATGGCTTCTACTTATCCATGTTTGTTCATTGTGCAGTCATTCCAGGGACTTTATTTGTGTACTGGCATTGTTCAGAATCTTCATTCAAATGGTATTCGTGTTTATAAACTTGAATCTCGTATGACATACAGTGTGAGTTTATTATCTGTGAGAGTTGGGTCACTGTAGCGGGGCTAGGCAGGTCACTAATAAGCACACCATGAACGTGGCCCTGTGCTGTAGTGTCAGAGCGCAGACGGACTGTCTGAGTGCGCTCCAGACACTCTTGGGTCCTCGCAGAGCTATTGGCCCCAGCAGGAGAGCCTTTGGTCCCCAATCTGAGGCTTGCTCTGAGAGCAGACAGCTATTAGCCCTTAGTGCAGTCCACTTACCGCATAGGCTGTATATGTAAAGTTTGTACCTGGATGTGGAAGTTGGTTAAATTCCATCTCCAGCTTTTCGGAACGATATTTACTAATGGATGATACTTAATGAGAATAAAAATGATATATCCAGGATAATAGGAATTCAAATAGATCTTGCATTATGAAGATCTTATAGTTATTTTCTCAGCTGATTAGTACATTAATGTATTTTGTGAAGAACAGTAACTTCGTCTGAAACTGTGTGACATTTCTTTGAGACTTGGGGGTATTTGCATAACATTCCTTAAATTACACTGTACAACACAAGTTAACATTGAGAAATGCTCAAAATCCTTTAACAACTCTAATAAACATGAAACCATGTAGAAATAATGCATGCAGACCAAATTAACAAACAATGGTTTGATGAGAAACAGGTCACGTTTTTATAGCCTGCAGATGAAGGGGAAACAAGTGTTTGTGCTTGTGTTTCACAAACCTGGGCTCTATCATCTACCATTACACTATTCACTTACTCAGTATTTTAAGAAGTAGCATCAACACTGGTAGAACCACACAATGTGATTTTCCTCTCATCACTTCCAATAGGAAGACAAAAACCATCAAATTTACTCTCTGGATTGAACATTCATTAAGCATAATTTAAGTATAATGATTTTTTAGAATTACAAATGTTACTTGAGATAGTGATATACAGTATAAGCATGTTTACTGCATATAGGAATGTTTTTATTTTATTTACTGCATTAAATTATTTTCTATCTAATTGCAGCTCAAACTCCTTCATCATGGGTGACTGGAGTGCTTTGGGGAGGCTCCTGGACAAGGTACAGGCTTACTCCACGGCTGGAGGGAAGGTGTGGCTCTCTGTCCTCTTCATCTTCAGGATCCTGGTGCTGGGGACGGCTGTGGAGTCTGCCTGGGGGGACGAGCAGTCCGCCTTCAAGTGCAACACCCAGCAACCTGGTTGTGAGAACGTGTGCTATGACAAATCTTTTCCTATATCACATGTACGGTTCTGGGTGCTACAGATTATCTTTGTCTCGACACCGACTCTTCTCTACCTTGCCCATGTGTTCTACCTGTTGCGAATAGAGCAGAAGATTAACCGCAAAGAGGAAGGGCTGAAAAACATCCAGAACGATGGAGGCGACGTGGACGTACCTCTGAAGAAGATTGAGTTGAAAAAGCTTAAGCATGGGCTGGAAGAGCATGGGAAGGTTAAGATGAAGGGAGCCCTCTTGAGAACCTATATATTCAGCATTTTTTTCAAGTCAATTTTTGAGGTGGGCTTCCTGGTCATACAGTGGTACATTTACGGCTTCAGCTTGGCTGCTGTCTACACCTGTGAGAGGTCCCCCTGCCCCCACAGAGTGGACTGTTTCCTCTCCAGACCTACAGAGAAAACCGTCTTCATCATCTTCATGCTGGTGGTCTCTCTGGTCTCCCTGCTTCTGAACGTCATTGAGCTCTTCTACGTGATGTTCAAGAGGATCAAGGACCGAGTGAAGGGTAAACAACCGCCCATCCACTACCCTGGCACTGGGACGTTAAGCCCCACTCCCAAGGAACTGTCCACCACTAAGTATGCCTACTATAACGGCTGTTCCTCTCCCACTGCACCGCTGTCCCCCATGTCACCCCCGGGGTACAAGCTGGCCACTGGGGAGAGAACCAACTCTGTTCGCAACTACAACAAGCAAGCCAATGAGCAAAACTGGGCCAACTATAGCACGGAGCAGAACCGCCTGGGCCAGAATGGCAGCACCATCTCCAACTCCCATGCACAGGCCTTTGACTTTCCTGACGACACCCAGGAGAGTAAGAAACTTACCCCAGGGCATGAGCTGCAGCCGTTGGCCCTGATGGACCCCAGGCCCTGCAGTCGGGCCAGCAGTCGCATGAGCAGTCGGCTGAGGCCAGATGATCTTGATGTCTAGGCCCCCCCCCCCCCCGACCCCCTCCCCCCCCGACCCCCTTCCCCATATTGATGCCAGAGAACAGAGAGCACAAGGAAGCATTCTCAAAGTGCTGAAGGGGGCGGGGCATATCCCATTTACTGTCCTGACTCGAAAATCTAGTCAATAAAGAGACATTTAAATACTTACACTGTTGGAGGTACTATACATTTACTGATGACTTTGAGACTAGTGGAGCTAACAAGCTTTAAAAAGAAAACAACTTGTAGGCGAAGAACACATGTGACCGTGTTCCCATAACTGTGGCCAACAGTCCCTCATTTCACTTTAGAAGAATATGCCTTGTCCATATGTTTGGTTTAGTTCTCATGTTTGTACCTGTAGGTTTCATTACGCAGGATGGCATTTATTGTCATGAATCTTACCCTGGAGGCAGCTCTGCATAGTGGTCACTAGCTGGCACAGCCACAAAGTCATACAATCTGATTTTGAACTTCTTACCTTAACCACACTGCTAACCCTAATGCCTAACCCTAACCTTAAATTAAGACCAAAAAGCACATTTTTGTTTTCATACATTTTTACGATATAGCCAATTTTGACTTTGCAGTTGCCGGCCCATCTAGTTGAAATCGCTCAGTTCTGCCTCCAGGGCAGGGTTCATGACAATAAACTTCAACCAGCTTCCACCATATGGCCACACACAATGACATTTCGATTTAGAACGATTGCACTTCAATATAATAGCAATGTGCCTTGGAAGTAGTTTGAAAAACACTTGGCTTATTAATCTCTGTCACCCATCCTCTGTATGACTTCTACGTCTGTCTTGTAAAACTGGGTTGTGAGAAGGATGCTCAATTTCATGAATAAATATTTATTTATTAGTAAAAGTATGCAGGACATCCACGACTCGAAAAAGATTGACTACTATCCAAGGTCATGTCCATATATTAAGTCACCACACCCAACTGCATATTTATTGATAATAATCCAAATTTCAGCAGTACAATTTTCTCCACAAACGAGAGGTTGATTTTATTATCGTGGACTGTCATTTCCTGATAAACTTTGAATTTATGTGGTGTCAGTTGATTTATTTTATGTTTTGCTGTTTCGGGTTTTGTCGGGGAAGAGGTTGTTTTCAGATGGTGGACTCAAGCTGCTGTAAGAAAGATACAGGGCAGCAGTTCCTTATTGCTACACGTGTGTCTCGGAAGCATCTTTGAAAGAAAGGCTTTAAATTTGTCTCATTTTTAAGGGTGCGTTTGTTGTTGACGTTGTTTCCTGTTGGATGGTGGAGGAGGAAACACATCTGTGTTTTACCTTTTGAGTGAATATTTTTTTATTTTCAAACTCAATGTAATCATTGCTGCTTGAGAGATATATATTTAGTACTGTAAATCAAGCTAACTGTGTCACAAATGTGAGTTTTTAGAAGACTGCTTATAGAGCCGGACTAATATTTAGTCAAATATATTAAAAGGTATATGCCAATGTAGCTCCACAACTACCATGTTCATGTTTTCTTTCAGTTTTCTTTTCTTTTTTTCAATTTTGCATTATATTATTTCGGTACTCAAACAGAGAGATTCATGGGTTTTTCCAGCTACAATGGTGTTTGCACTGAGATCTTGACTAGGGTGTAATATGATAAAAGAAATGGGAAGTGTTTTCTGATATGCATGTTACTAATTTATTTTACAACACAAGGCAGAAATCACTACAGTACATACATTCAGACAGTGCTTTTGTTTGACCACTGGTTTCAATGATCTTGAAAGGCTAAAGCAGAGGGCCTGCATTCAATAACGCCATTCCATTGAAATCCACTGTTGTACAGTGTGTAAGTGCATGTAAAGCAAAAAACCTCATTAATCATATCTGTGAAAAGCTATTTTAACCCAATAAAGATTCTTTTGTTAAGATTGTTTATTTTACAAGTCTTTTATCATATGCACCATATGCATCATTTTTCCTTTGTCCGTATTGATACAGTCTATGTTTCTAGTCCAGCCTCCTCAGTAAAGCGTCTATCAATAGGTATCAAACAGATCAATGTTATGGTTAAAACATACATTTGTCATGTTTTGAGACTACAGTAGCTTTCTTCTTTCATAGGAAACAAACCCTAAACAATCAATCATATATGTTAAAGTCGGCTTGGGGATATTGAGAGAATGATAAGAGTTATTCAGTACGATGTACTGAACATGCCTCGGAGACTTTGAAAATGTCATAATATGAAAAGACTCACCGCTTTTCTCTTATCCAAGTTTCCTATTTAACCTTTCCACAAAGCTAAATAAAACCACATGTTTGGACCAAGTCTGTAGACCACATGTAGCTGGAGCAGAACGGAAAAAAGCTATACTTTGATCCAATGCTAATTAATCTAGATTTTTAATATAACAATGAGTTTTTATCAGGACTTTTATACAAGATGTCAATGTAAGTACAACGGCCAACAAAATATGTATTGCATAATGTATTTACATAGAAGATATCATAAAAATGAAGAACTGTGGCCAGAGTGTGAAAACTAACAGTACAGTAGTTTACCTAATTAAGATCAAGTTTTCTTGAATATGTTTCAAATGTGGATTCTCTGTGTTAGTGAAGCAAAGACAGGATCCCTGATACTGGAGTACTAAAAGATTGAAATAGTAAAAAATCCATTGGCTAAACTGTATCACATAATTTTCCAATTTCAAATGGTAGTCCTAGTACATTTTACAGCATTCAGAAGGTGACAGGAAAGAAATTGTGACACTCTCTAGTGCAGATGCTAACCACATGAATACTTCTGTCTCTCTAGTGCAGATGCTAACCACATGAATACCTCTGTCTCTCTAGTGCAGATGCTAACCACATGAATACCTCTGTCTCTCTAGTGCAGATGCTAACCACATGAATACCTCTGTCTCTCTAGTGCAGATGCTAACCACATGAATACCTCTGTCTCTCTAGTGCAGATGCTAACCACATGAATACCTCTGTCTCTCTGGTGCAGATGCTAACCACATGAATACTTCTGTCTCTCTAGTGCAGATGCTAACCACATGAATACCTCTGTCTCTCTAGTGCAGATGCTAACCACATGAATACTTCTGTCTCTCTAGTGCAGATGCTAACCACATGAATACTTCTGTCTCTCTAGTGCAGATGCTAACCACATGAATACTTATGTCTCTCTAGTGCAGATGCTAACCACATGAATACTTCTGTCTCTCTAGTGCAGATGCTAACCACATGAATACCTCTGTCTCTCTAGTGCAGATGCTAACCACATGAATACTTCTGTCTCTCTAGTGCAGATGCTAACCACATGAATACTTCTGTCTCTCTAGTGCAGATGCTAACCACATGAATACTTCTGTCTCTCTAGTGCAGATGCTAACCACATGAATACTTCTGTCTCTCTAGTGCAGATGCTAACCACATGAATACTTCTGTCTCTCTAGTGCAGATGCTAACCACATGAATACCTCTGTCTCTCTAGTGCAGATGCTAACCACATGAATACCTCTGTCTCTCTAGTGCAGATGCTAACCACATGAATACTTCTGTCTGTCTAGTGCAGATGCTAACCACATGAATACCTCTGTCTCTCTAGTGCAGATGCTAACCACATGAATACCTCTGTCTCTCTAGTGCAGATGCTAACCACATGAATACCTCTGTCTCTCTAGTGCAGATGCTAACCACATGAATACCTCTGTCTCTCTAGTGCAGATGCTAACCACATGAATACCTCTGTCTCTCTAGTGCAGATGCTAACCACATGAATACCTCTGTCTCTCTAGTGCAGATGCTAACCACATGAATACCTCTGTCTCTCTAGTGCAGATGCTAACCACATGAATACCTCTGTCTCTCTAGTGCAGATGCTAACCACATGAATACTTCTGTCTGTCTAGTGCAGATGCTAACCACATGAATACCTCTGTCTCTCTAGTGCAGATGCTAACCACATGAATACCTCTGTCTCTCTAGTGCAGATGCTAACCACATGAATACTTCTGTCTCTCTAGTGCAGATGCTAACCACATGAATACTTCTGTCTCTCTAGTGCAGATGCTAACCACATGAATACCTCTGTCTCTCTAGTGCAGATGCTAACCACATGAATACCTCTGTCTCTCTAGTGCAGATGCTAACCACATGAATACTTCTGTCTCTCTAGTGCAGATGCTAACCACATGAATACTTCTGTCTCTCTAGTGCAGATGCTAACCACATGAATACCTATGTCTCTCTAGTGCAGATGCTAACCACATGAATACCTCTGTCTCTCTAGTGCAGATGCTAACCACATGAATACCTCTGTCTCTCTAGTGCAGATGCTAACCACATGAATACCTCTGTCTCTCTAGTGCAGATGCTAACCACATGAATACTTCTGTCTCTCTAGTGCAGATGCTAACCACATGAATACTTCTGTCTCTCTAGTGCAGATGCTAACCACATGAATACCTCTGTCTCTCTAGTGCAGATGCTAACCACATGAATACTTCTGTCTCTCTAGTGCAGATGCTAACCACATGAATACTTCTGTCTCTCTAGTGCAGATGCTAACCACATGAATACCTCTGTCTCTCTAGTGCAGATGCTAACCACATGAATACCTCTGTCTCTCTAGTGCAGATGCTAACTACATGAATACCTCTGTCTCTCTAGTGCAGATGCTAACCACATGAATACTTCTGTCTCTCTAGTGCAGATGCTAACCACATGAATACTTCTGTCTCTCTAGTGCAGATGCTAACCACATGAATACCTCTGTCTCTCTAGTGCAGATGCTAACCACATGAATACCTCTGTCTCTCTAGTGCAGATGCTAACCACATGAATACCTCTGTCTCTCTAGTGCAGATGCTAACCACATGAATACCTCTGTCTCTCTAGTGCAGATGCTAACCACATGAATACTTCTGTCTCTCTAGTGCAGATGCTAACCACATGAATACTTCTGTCTCTCTAGTGCAGATGCTAACCACATGAATACCTCTGTCTCTGTAGTGCAGATGCTAACCACATGAATACTTCTGTCTCTCTAGTGCAGATGCTAACCACATGAATACCTCTGTCTCTCTAGTGCAGATGCTAACCACATGAATACCTCTGTCTCTCTAGTGCAGATGCTAACCACATGAATACCTCTGTCTCTCTAGTGCAGATGCTAACCACATGAATACCTCTGTCTCTCTAGTGCAGATGCTAACCACATGAATACCTCTGTCTCTCTAGTGCAGATGCTAACCACATGAATACCTCTGTCTCTCTAGTGCAGATGCTAACCACATGAATACTTCTGTCTCTCTAGTGCAGATGCTAACCACATGAATACTTCTGTCTCTCTAGTGCAGATGCTAACCACATGAATACCTCTGTCTCTCTAGTGCAGATGCTAACCACATGAATACTTCTGTCTCTCTAGTGCAGATGCTAACCACATGAATACTTCTGTCTCTCTAGTGCAGATGCTAACCACATGAATACCTCTGTCTCTCTAGTGCAGATGCTAACCACATGAATACCTCTGTCTCTCTAGTGCAGATGCTAACTACATGAATACCTCTGTCTCTCTAGTGCAGATGCTAACCACATGAATACTTCTGTCTCTCTAGTGCAGATGCTAACCACATGAATACTTCTGTCTCTCTAGTGCAGATGCTAACCACATGAATACCTCTGTCTCTCTAGTGCAGATGCTAACCACATGAATACCTCTGTCTCTCTAGTGCAGATGCTAACCACATGAATACCTCTGTCTCTCTAGTGCAGATGCTAACCACATGAATACCTCTGTCTCTCTAGTGCAGATGCTAACCACATGAATACTTCTGTCTCTCTAGTGCAGATGCTAACCACATGAATACTTCTGTCTCTCTAGTGCAGATGCTAACCACATGAATACCTCTGTCTCTCTAGTGCAGATGCTAACCACATGAATACTTCTGTCTCTCTAGTGCAGATGCTAACCACATGAATACTTCTGTCTCTCTAGTGCAGATGCTAACCACATGAATACTTGATAAATGTCAACTAAAGTCCTGTGACTGTAACTGCAGTGGTCAGGTCAGAGAGACTGTGTTTTACTGTGCTAATGCATGTTTATCTTTAGACAACGATGATTCAAATGAGGACAGTTTATTTTCTGAGCTACATTTCTACTGTCTGTACAACCACTCAGACCACAAAGCCAGGGCGGTGCTACCAATACACAATACACTTATTTATTCTTTTTATCATGTCAGTGGGGTGGAAAATAGTTTTATTAGGCATCTTTGACAGATTAGCCATTCCCTGTCCCCTAAAAAAAGACAATTTGCAAAACTACAGATAAACTTACAATGGCGCTGGAGGAGATAGCTGCTGGTGCGCGATGTCTAATATTAAAGAAGTCTTGAGGTATTCCTCAACTGAGGTAGAGTACCTTCTGATAAGCTGTAGACCACACTATCTACCAAGAGAGTTCTCATATATTCGTAGCCGTCTATTTACAACCACAAACCGATACTTGCACTAAGACCGCACTCAACTAGCTGTATAAGGCCATTAACAAACAAGAAAATGCTAATCCAGAAGCGGAGCTCCTAGTGGCCAGGGACTTTAATGCAGGCAATCTTAAATCCGTTTTACCTCATTTCTACCAGCATGTCACATGTGTAACCAGAGGGAAAAAAACTCTAGACCACCTTTACTCCACACACAGAGACGCATACAGCGGGTGAAATAAGTATTGAACACGTCACCATTTTTCTCAGTAAATATATTTCCAAAGGTGCTATTGACATTAAGTTTTCACCAGATGTTGGTAACAACCCAAGTAATCCATACATATAAAGAAACCAAAACAAATAAGTTCAGAAATTAAGTTATGTGTAATAATGTGAAATGACACAGGGAAAAAGTATTGAACACACTTACTGATATTTATTTAATACTTTGTACAAAAGCCTTTGTTGGTAATGACAGCTTCAAGATGCCTCCTGTATGGAGAAACTAGTCGCATGCATTGCTCTGGTGTGATTTTGGCCCATTCTTCCACACAAACAGTCTTCAAATCTTGAAGGTTCCGTGGGCCTCTTCTATGAATCTTGATCTTCAGTTCTTTCCGTAGATTTTCAATGGGATTTAAGTCAGGTGATTGGCTGGGCCATTCAAGCAGCTTTATTTTCTTTCTTTGAAACAATTGAGAGTTTCCTTGGCTGTGTTTGGGATCATTGTCTTGCTGAAATGTCCACCCTCGTTTCATCTTCATCATCCTGGTAGATGGCAGCAGATTTTTGTCAAGAATGTCTCGGTAAATTTGCCCATTCATCCTTCCTTCAATTATGTGAAGTTTGCCAGTACCATTTGCTGAAAAGCAGCCCCACACCATGATGTTCCCACCTCCAAACTTCACTGTTGGTATGGTGTTTTTAGGGTGATGTGCAGTGCCATTTCTCCTCCAAACATGATGTGTATTATGACATCCAAACAGTTCAATTTTGCTCTCATCTGACCACACTATATTCTCCCAGTATTTCACTGGCTTTTCCAAATGTTGTGCAGCAAACTTTAAACGAGCTTCAACATGCTTTTTTTTCAGCAATGGAGTCTTGCATGGTGAGCATGCGTGTTTGGGATCATTGTCTTGCTGAAATGTCCACCCTCGTTTCATCTTCATCATCCTGGTAGATGGCAGCAGATTTTTGTCAAGAATGTCTCGGTAAATTTGCCCATTCATCCTTCCTTCAATTATGTGAAGTTTGCCAGTACCATTTGCTGAAAAGCAGCCCCACACCATGATGTTCCCACCTCCAAACTTCACTGTTGGTATGGTGTTTTTAGGGTGATGTGCAGTGCCATTTCTCCTCCAAACATGGTGTGTATTATGACATCCAAACAGTTCAATTTTGCTCTCATCTGACCACACTATATTCTCCCAGTATTTCACTGGCTTTTCCAAATGTTGTGCAGCAAACTTTAAACGAGCTTCAACATGCTTTTTTTTCAGCAATGGAGTCTTGCGTGGTGAGCATGCATACAGGCCATGGCGGTGGAGTGCATTACTTTGAGACAACAGTACCTGCTAATTGCAGGTCTTTTTGAAGCTCTCCACAAGTGGCCCTTGGCTCTTGGACAACTCTTCTGGTTATTCTTATGGTGAAATTATTGTCTTTCCACTTCTGTTTTATGGCCCCAACAGTGCTCACTGGAACATTCAGAATCTTAGAAATGCACCTATAACCAATGCCATCATTATGTTTTGCAACAATTAGGTTGCGAAGGTCTTAAGACAGCTCTTTGCTTTTACCCATCATGAGATGTGTCTTGTGTGACACCTTGGCAATGAGACCTTTTTGTAGGCCATCAGTTGGGACTGAACCAGCTGATATTAATTTGCACTGACAGGGGGCTGTATTGCTTTTTAATTACTGATAGTTTTCAGCTGTTGTCTTGGCTTTCCATGCCTTTTTGCACCTCCCTTTCTTCATGTGTTCAATACTTTCTCCCTGTGTCATTTCACATTATTACACATAACTTAATTTCTGAACTTATTTGTTTTGGTTTCTTTGTATGTATGGATTATTTGGGTTGTTACCAACATCTGGTGAAAATGTCATGTCAATAGCACCTTTGGAAATATATTTACTGAGAAAAATTGTGACGTGTTCAATACTTATTTCACCCGCTGTATAAAGCTCTCCCTCACAATCCAAACTAAAGTAGGAAGTACCAGTGACTTGCTCAATACGGAAGTGGTCAGATGACGTTTTGGAAAATGTTCCGGGATTCATCCAATGGCATTGAGGAGTATACCACCTCAGTCACCGACTTCATCAATAAGTGCATCGACGTAGTCGTCCCAACAGTGACCGAACGTACATATCCCAACCAGAAGCCATGGATTACAGGCAACGTCCGCACCGAGCTAAAGGCTAGAGCTGCCACTTTCAAGGAGTGGGACACTAATCCGGACGCTTATAAGAAATCCTGCTACGCCCTCAGACGAACAGGCAATGTGTCAATACAGGACTAAGATTGAATCCTACTACACCGGCTCTGACGCTCGTCGGATGTGGCATGGCTTGCAAACTATTACGGACTACAAAGGGAAACCAGAGCGCGAGCTGCCCAGTGACGCGAGCCTACCAGATGAGCTAAATGTATTTTATGCTCGCTTCAAGGCAAGCAACACTGAAGCATGCATGAGAGCACCAGCTGTTCCGGACGACTGTGGGATCACACTCTCGGTAGCCGATGTGAGCAAGACCTTTAAACAATATTAACATTCACAAAACATGCGCGGATGAACTGGCAAGTGTCTTCACTAACATTTTCAACCTCTCCCTGACCGAGTCTGTAATACCTACATGTTCAAAGCAGACCACCATAGTCCCTGTGCCCAAGGAAGCGAAGGTAACCTGCCTAAATGATTACCGCCCCGTAGCACTCACGTCGATAGCCATGTGCTTTGAAAGGCTGGTCATGGCTCACATCAACACCATCATCACGGAAACCCTAGAAATACTCCAAATCGCATACCGCCCCAACAGATCCACAGATGACTTAGTCTGAATCTCACTCCACACTGCCCTTTTCCATCTGGACAAAAGGAACACCTATGTGAGAATGCTGTTCATTGACTACAGCTCAGCGTTCAACACCATAGTGCCCACAAAGCTCATCACTTTGCTAAGGATCCTGGGACTAAACACCTCCATCTGCAACTGGATCCTGGACTTCCTGATGGGCCGCCCCCAGGTGGTAAGGGTAGGCAACAACACATCTGCCACGCTGATCCTCAACACTGGGGCCCCTCAGGGGTGCGTGCTCAGTCCCCTCCTGTCCTCCCTGTTCACCCACGACAGCGTGGCCAAGCACGACTTCAACACCATCATTAAGTTTGCTGACGAAACAACAGTGGTTGGCCTGATCACTGACAACGATGAGACAGTCTATAGGGAGGGGGTTAGAGATCTGACATTGTGGTGCCAGGACAACAACCTCTCCCTCAATGTGAGCAAGACACAGGCCCCCATTAACGTCTTGGAGCGGTTCGAGAGTTTCAAGTTCTTTGGTGTCTACATCACCAACAAACTAGAATGGTCCAAACACACCAAGACAGTCGTGAAGAGGGCACAACAACACCTTTTCCCCCTCAGGAGACTGAAAAGATTTGACATGGTCCCCAGATCCTCAAAACGTTCTACAGCTGCACCATCGAGAGAATCCTGACCGGTTGCATCACTGCCTGGTACGGCAACTGCTCGCTATCTGACCATAAGGTGCTACAGAGGGTAGTGCGTATGGCTCAGTACATCACTGGGGTCAAGCTTCCTGCCATCCAGGACCTGCATACTAGGCAGTGTCAGAGGAAGGCCCCATAAAATGTAAAAGCTTCTACCCCTAAGCCATAAGACTGCTGAACAATTAATAAAATGGCCACCCAGACTATTTACATTGATACCCCCCCTACCTTTCATTTTACACTGCTGCTACTCGCTGTTTGTTATCTATGCATAGTCACTGTACCCCAACCTACTTTTTTACTTTAGTTTATTTAGTCAATATTTTCTTGAACTGCATTGTTGGTTAGGGCTTGTTAGTAAGCATTTCACTGTAAGGTCTACACCTGTTGTATTGTTGGTTAAGGGCTTGTTAGTAAGCATTTCACTGTAAGGTCTACACCTGTTGTATTGTTGGTTAAGGGCTTGTTAGTAAGCATTTCACTGTAAGGTCTACACCTGTTGTATTGTTGGTTAAGGGCTTGTTAGTAAGCATTTCACTGTAAGGTCTACACCTGTTGTATTGTTGGTTAAGGGCTTGTTAGTAAGCATTTCACTGTAAGGTCTACACCTGTTGTATTGTTGGTTAAGGGCTTGTTAGTAAGCATTTCACTGTAAGGTCTACACCTGTTGTATTGTTGGTTAAGGGCTTGTTAGTAAGCATTTCACTGTAAGGTCTACACCTGTTGTATTATTGGTTAAGGGCTTGTTAGTAAGCATTTCACTGTAAGGTCTACACCTGTTGTATTGTTGGTTAAGGGCTTGTAAGTACGCATTTCACTGTAAGGTCTACACCTGTTGTATTGTTGGTTAAGGGCTTGCAAGTAAGCATTTCACGGTAAGGTCTACACCTGTTGTATTCGGCACGTGACAAATAAAATTTGATTTGATTTGAAGTGCGTAGCACAACACATTTCATACTGCCGCTCTATGTATCATGTACCGTGTATCTGTCTTTTGTGTACTTTCGTTGTGGCATTTTGCACCTGCCCTGTGTTTTTGTTGTAGCTGCTTGATAATGAAATTTCCCCCCCGGGGGATCAATAAAGTACACAAAAGGACACAAAACCCCATTTTATTGCATGACATAAGTATTTGATCACCTACCAACCAGTAAGAATTCCGGCTCTCACAGACCTGTTAGTTTTTCTTTAAGAAGCCCTCCTGTTCTCCACTCATTACCTGTATTAACTGCACCTGTTTGAACTCGTTACCTGTATAAAAGACACCTGTCCACACACTCAATCAAACAGACTCCAACCTCTCCACAATGGCCAAAACCAGAGAGCTGTGTAAGGACATCAGGGATAAAATTGTAGACCTGCACAAGGATGGGATGGGCTACAGGACAATAGGCAAGCAGCTTGGTGAGAAGGCAACAACTGTTGGCGCAATTATTAGAAAATGGAAGAAGTTCAAGATGACGGTCAATCTCCCTCGGTCTGGGGCACCATGCAAGATCTCACCTCGTGGGGCATCAATGATCATGAGGAAGGTGAGGGATCAGCCCAGAACTACACGGCAGGACCTGGTCAATGACCTGAAGAGAGCTGTGACCACAGTCTCAAAGAAAACCATTAGTAACACACTACGCCGTCATGGATTAAAATCCTGCAGTGCACGCAAGGTCCCCCTGCTCAAGCCAGCGCATGTCCAGGCCCGTCTGAAGTTTGCCAATGACCATCTGGATGATCCAGAGGAGGAATGGGAGAAGGTCATGTGGTCTGATGAGACAAAAATAGAGCTTTTTGGTCTAAACTCCACTCGCCGTGTTTGGAGGAAAAAGAAGGATGAGTACAACCCCAAGAACACTATCCCAACCGTGAAGCATGGAGGTGGAAACATCATTCTTTGGGGATGCTTTTCTGCAAAGGGGACAGGACGACTGCACCGTATTGAGGGGAGGATGGATGGGGCCATGTATCGCGAGATCTTGGCCAATAACCTCCTTCCCTCAGTAAGAGCATTGAAGATGGGTCGTGGCTGGATCTTCCAGCATGACAACGACCCGAAACACACAGCCAGGGCAACTAAGGAGTGGCTCCGTAAGAAGCATCTCAAGGTCCTGGAGTGGCCTAGCCAGTCTCCAGACCTGAACCCAATAGAAAATCTTTGGAGGGAGCTGAAAGTCTGTATTGCCCAGCGACAGCTTCGAAACCTGAAGGATCTGTATGGAGGAGTGGGCCAAAATCCCTGCTGCAGTGTGTGGAAACCTGGTCAAGAACTACAGGAAACGTATGATCTCTGTAATTGCAAACAAAGGTTTCTGTACCAAATATTAAGTTCTGCTTTTCTGATGTATCAAATACTTATGTCATGCAATAAAATGCAAATTAATTACTTAAAAATCATACAATGTGATTTTCTGGATTTTTGTTTTAGATTCCGTCTCTCACAGTTGAAGTGTACCTATGATACAAATTACAGACTTCTACATGCTTTGTAAGTGGGAAAACCTGCAACATCGGCAGTGTATCAAATACTTGTTCTCCCCACTGTATATCATTCATCTCTCTCTGCAAAGTGTATTAGGAACTGAACTGTCCTATGGAGTCCATAGCTAGACCATTAGCATCACTAACTTGGACCCAATTGCTTTTTATATGCCTTTCAGTTTCCCACCTCAAAGCTGTGGATACATAAGACAGACTTGACCCTATTTACTTTGTGGTCACCATTACTGGGTCAGCTAACCAACTTTGACAAGCAGTTCTGGCAAAATCACTGCATGGAAATATCCCACCTGCTGCTAGCTGGCAGCGGCTGGGATTATCGGTGAAACAGAACATCATATTTCATCCCTTCAAGCAGGTCTGACTCGAATGGAGAACGGAGAGTGAGGATAAACCCAATCATTCCACATGTGTGTGGGAAAAAATGTGGGAGATCTCATATGATTCAGTGGAAACTAAAGTCAGTGTGTGTGTTACCTGTCCGTTGTATTCACAGATCTTATTTACTTAACTGCTCCACAGTGATATCATGCTCAGTCATGTTCCTGACCCGTCTACACGCTCCCAACTGTTTATAAGTAAACGAAAATAATCGGATACTTGGTTATATTAAACACAGGAAAGCTGCTCCAATCATGTCTAATGAACATGAGGACTTGCGCTGAGTCAAAGTAGGTTTGTGCTAATGTACTTTTACCATCAGTTAGACAAGCACACAACACCATGCCGAATCTATTAGGGATGTGCCCTGGAAGTGTCCAGCATAACTGAAGCCGTAGCAGGATGTCTGTGCTGAAATGTGGGGTGTCAGAGCATGGGAGCATATAACCCCAGGAAAAGGACACAAAACCCCAAGGTAAACAGATGTGTATATGAACTATATGAACAAAAGACCTCCTGCAGGGACGGGGGATGGGATTAAAAATAAAATAAATACAAATAAATAAAATATAAATATAGGACCAAACACACATCACGACAAGAAAGACAAAACAACACAACATAGATAGATACCTAAGACAACAACATAGCAAGGCATGGTAGCACGTTGCTACACAACATGGTAGCAACACAACATGTAGCAGCACAAAACATGGTACAAAAGTTATTGGACCCAGACAATAGCACAAAGGGCAAGAAGGTAGAGATGACAATACATCACACAAAGCAGCCACAACTGTCAGTAAGAGTGTCCATGATTGAGTCTTAGAATGACGAGATTGAGATAAAACTGTCCAGTTTGAGTGTTTGTTGCAGCTCGTTCCAGTCGCTAGCTGCAGCGAACTGAAAAGACGAGCGACCCAGGGATGTGTGTGCTTTGGGGACCTTTAATAGAATGTGACTGGCAGAATGGGTGTTGTATGTGGAGGATGAGGGCTGCAGTAGGTATCTCAGATAGGGGGGAGTGAGGCCTAAGAGGGTTTTATAAATAAGCATCAACCAGTGGGTCTTGCGACTGGTATACAGAGATGACCAGTTTACAGAGGAGTATAGAGTGCAGTGATGTGTGCTATAAGGAGCATTGGTGGCAAATCTGATGTCCGAATGGTAAAGAACATCTAGCCGCTCGAGAACATCCTTACCTGCCGATCTATAAATGATGTCTCAGTAATCTAGCATGGGTAGGATGGTCATCTGAATCAGGGTTAGTTTGGCAGCTGGGGTGAAAGAGGAGCGATTACGATAGAGGAAACCAAGTCTAGATTTAACTTTAGCCTGCAGCTTTGATATGTGCTGAGAACTTACTCCCAAGTACTTGTATGAGATGACTTCCTCAAGCTCTAAACCCTCAGAGGTAGTAATCACACCTGTGGGGGAGGGACATTCTTCTTACCAAACCACATGACCTTTGTTTTGGAGGTGTTCAGAACAAGGTTAAGGGTAGAGAAAGCTTGTTGTACACTAAAAAAGCTTTGTTGTAGAGCATTTAACACAAAATCCAGGGAGGGGCCAGCTGAGTATAAGACTGTACCATCTGCATATAAATGGATGAGAGCGCTTCCTGCTGCCTGAGCTATGTTGTTGATGTAAATTGAGAAGAGCGTAGGGCCTAGGATTCAGCCTTGGGGTACTCCCTTGGTGACAGGCAGTGGCTGAGACAGAAGATATTCTGACTTTATACACTGCACTCTTTGAGAGAGTTAGTTAGCAAACCAGACCAAAGACCCCTCAGAGACACCAATACTCCTTAGCCGGCCCACAAGAATGGAATGGTCTACCGTATCAAAAGCTTTAGCCAAGTCAATAAAAATAGCAGCACAACATTGCAGTGGTGACATCATAGATAACCTTTAAGGTTGTAGTGGCACATCCATAACCTGAGAGGAAACCAGATTGCATACCAGAGAGAATACTATAGACATCAAGAAAGCCAGTCAGTTGATTATTGATATGTTTTTCCAACACTTTTGATAAACAGGGCAAAATAGAAATAGGCCTATAAGAGTTAGGATCAGCTTGATCTCCCCCTTTAAATAAAGGACGAACCGTGGCTGCCTTCCAAGCAATGGGAACCTCCCCAGAACCGAGAGACAGTTTAAAAAGGTCGGAGATAGGCTTGGCGTTGATAGGGGCAGCAACCTTAAAGAAGAAAGGGTCTAAACCATCTGACCCAGATGTTTTTTGGGGTCAAGATTCAGGAGCTCCTTTAGTACCTCTGACTCAGTAACTGCCTCCAGGGAAAAACTTTGTAGCGAGGCAGGGGAAAAAGAGGTTGCATTAGAAGGGATGGCAGATGAGGACATGTTGGACGGGCAAGGAGGCATGGCTGACATCACCAGGCGGTAAATTAGAGACCAATAATAAAGAGAGTCAAAACCTCTTTGCCAATAACAGCTAGTTTTCAGTGATCCCTCCCCACTCAGACCACTCCCAGACAGTCGTAGATAAATTATTGCTTGACAAATGTCTCTTTGCTAAGAAGTTATTTTTGTTTCTTTTTGACCATTTTAATTGAAAACATTCAAAGTAAGATACTTAATTGTTACCCAGAAATGATTTGCACACACACACACACACACACACACACACACACACACACACACACACACACACACACACACACACACACACACACACACACACACACACACACACACACACACACACACACACACACAAATTCATATTTTTATGTGCTTTTATTTCAAGGCACATAAACCACTGATTGCAAAAAGCTGTGTCCCACACATTTTTGCTTTTGAAGTCTGTGAGTAGCACATGAGACATGGTTCATGAGCTTCCTTGTCCCACACGACTGGAGCCTGAGGCAGGGAGAGACGCAGCGAAGGAAGCACTGAGCACAAAAACAGGGTCTCCGAACAGATTATGGTAACGTGCAGGGGCAAGTAACTACAGTACAGTGGCTTCTGTAACATGAAAGGTGTCCAAGTTAATTTAAGTATTAGAAGCCAGCTCAAGCCACTGACTATGAAACAAGACACTTGGATTTAGATGGATGGGATTGGAACTGTTATCATACAATTTACAGGCCAACTTTTGACAGAAATGACAACTTTTGACAGATTTTATTCTCTGAAAGGTCATAATAAAAAAAGTATGTATTATGCGTACAAATACAATAGCTAATTGTCCTGCCACACAAAGTATTTCCACATCTCACTACATAATGTTCTGTATATTTTCTTCCACATCAGCAGCCACTAACAACACAGCCTGGTCGGTGCGTAGGCAATGCTGGTTAGTCTATATTTGGCCAGTTGGGCCCTGGTTTTCCATGGCAAGATCCAAATCTCGAAAATCAAGCCAGGAGTATTCTAAGAATGGCGAGTCCTACATTATATTTCACATACCTAATATGCTTGCGATTGAATCACTTGCACAAGATTCTTTTAGCAATGCTGTACATATTCGCCATAGCAATAATTTCATCGGGAGAGGTCTGTAAGCAGTTATACGCTTTCTCTCGCAGAGGGAACAGAGTGAAATAACCAGAGGTAATGTGTGATGAATGGCTCAGACAGTCACTGGGTCAGGCCCAAAGTCAACCTCTCACTTGCATAACTAAATGAATGTAGCCATTGGGTTCAAGATCCTACAGTACATACACCACCTGACCAAGATCCTACAGTACATACACCACCTGACCAAGATCCTACAGTACATACACCACCTGACCAAGATCCTACAGTACATACACCACCTGACCAAGATCCTACAGTACATACACCACCTGACCAAGATCCTACAGTACATACACCACCTGACCAAGATCCTACAGTACATACACCACCTGACCAAGATCCTACAGTACATACACCACCTGACCAAGATCCTACAGTACATACACCACCTGACCAAGATCCTACAGTACATACACCACCTGACCAAGATCCTACAGTACATACACCACCTGGCCTCTCGTCCCAAATGGTAGTAAGATATTATTTGTATTCCCAAAGCAAGTGCTAAGTAGGAGGAGGACAGACTGGATGGCTGTAGTGTAGACAGTAGGAGGAGGACAGACTGGATGGCTGTAGTGTAGACAATAGGAGGAGGACAGACTGGATGGCTGTAGTGTAGACAGTAGGAGGAGGACAGACTGGATGGCTGTAGTGTAGACAGTAGGAGGAGGACAGACTGGATGGCTGTAGTGTAGACAGTAGGAGGAGGACAGACTGGATGGCTGTAGTGTAGACAGTAGGAGGAGGACAGATTGGATGGCTGTAGTGTAGACAGTAGGAGGAGGACAGACTGGATGGCTGTAGTGTAGACAGTAGGAGGAGGACAGACTGCCCAGTGGAAACTGTTTCTCACTGTAAAACTGATTAAATGGTTTCTGATGATCATAACCCACTGGGAACACACTGGTTGAATCAACGTTGTTTCCATGTAATTTCAATTAAATTACATTGAACCAACGTGGAATAGATGTTGAATTGACGTCTTTGCCCAGTGGGTAATGTTGCGATTGATAATCAGAACCAGTTAAATCTGGTGTTTAAGCTAAATCTGGATTTGCACTCGTAGCAATAGCTAAAGCTGATCTGAGCCTAATGACTAGAGTTCCCAGTATCCATTCACCACAGTAGCCTATATAACAAGATACAATTGACAAGCAATTTGCAATTACACCAAGAATGCAAACCTTTAAACCCTTGACATGTTTGTTTGTTTCCATGTTACTCTTTGAACATTTTTAAGAACATAGTTGTTAGTTACTAGATCCAGTAGATTAGTTTGTACTGTCGGCTACAAATGACTTTCAGAGGCCATTATAACAAGCTGGGCATAACATAGCAGCCGTTTAACAGCTCTAGACATATTCAACAAACAAGTTGAGGAGCACGTCCACCAACGTCAAAACTGAGCCTGTTTTAATTGGTGAGCTGTTTGCAATATAAGGCTATGTACATGAGACGCTGACTGTGTGGTGTGTGATTACTTACTGAACTATGCCGTATGTCGAAACATTATACATTAACATTGTCTGACAAATGGTTGTTTTAAAGATAAAAATACTTAAAGTTCCATTACTCTTAGCTCCCCACTCTTACTGGGTATCTGAAACACACTTGAGGGACGCAGTGTCTCTACTGTTGATTCTCTCCATAGGTAGATTGAAATGTAAAGATGAAAGGCTACTGTCTTGGCCTGATGAAAGAGACATTTGAGATCATAGAGAGGTTTTGTGAGTTGTAGTAGATTTACCAGGGGCAGTGTCACGGTTGCTGATAGTGAGTCTAGCACGCTTAGAGTGTACAGCTTTTCCCATTAGCGTACAAACCTGCACAGTGGGATCTTGGGCATTTAGCCAGATGAAACAGAATGAAGCAGAATGAAAAGTAGCATATACAACTCATGTATAAAAGGAGGAGACAGGCCACTGAGAAAATTGAACAGGAAGTGGAGGTATGTGTGCTTACCAACAATGGGGCCTGGACAGATTTTGCAAAGCAACATGAAAGAAGACTGATGATGTTGAACCTGCTGGTTCCTGGATACCATCCAGACCCTCAACATAAATGTTCCCCTTTGTCCAATAAAAAGGGATTCTCGAAATGTCCCCATTGTCATAGAAAGGAGACTCTCACAAGTTTCTTTGGAAAGGACAACAATACAGAGTGTGGAACAAACTATTATGTTCAAGAGGGAGGGAAGGAGGCAGCAGCATTAATGACCATGATGCTACATCAGAGATTATACTCAGGACTAATGTCATCATCCATTTGGTTTATGTCCTTAAATAAAGTCTGAGCCATTTTCCAATAGACTGCACAACCGATGACCCTATGACATGTTTTGTGTACTAAAACAGATACAAATACCAAATGTTTCATTAGACAATTGGTCATCTTTTCCACAGCATCTTGAGGTGGAAGTACTAAATCACTCTCACGCATCTTCACTCGCTCCTTGTAGCATAGCGCCTCGACAAATGGATCTCCACACCATCCTATTCTGGGCCCGGCCCCAGGTTGTCTAGGTCGTCCTCCAACTGGTCATACCATTTGGCTCTCGGTCCCCCTCTTGGGCGTGACCAGTTAGGGGATGGGTCCTTGAGGATAAAGGCAGGCTCCAGAGGTGGGTTTGATCTGACCAGGTGACCAAACAGTCTGAGTACTTGGGGTCTTGGCTTTTTCTTTGCAACTCTGCCTAGAAGGCCAGCATCCCGGAGTCGCCTCTTCACTGTTGACGTTGAGACTGGTGTTTTGCGGGTACTATTTAATGAAGCTGCCAGTTGAGGACTTGTCAGGGGTCTGTTTCTCAAACTAGACACTCTAATGTACTTGTCCTCTTGCTCAGTTGTGCACCGGGGCCTCCCATTCCTCTTTCATTTCTGGTTAGAGCCAGCTGTTCTGTGAAGGGAGTAGTACACAGCGTTGTACGAGATCTTCAGTTTCTTGGTAATTTCTCGCATGGAATAGCCTTCATTTCTCAGAACAATAATAGACTTTCAGAAGAGTTTCAGAAGAAAGTTATTTGTTTCTGGCCATTTTGAGCCTGTAATCGAAACCACAAATGCTGATGCTCCAGATACTCAACTAGTCTAAAGAAGGATGGTTTTATTGCTTCTTTAAAATCAGCACAACAGTTTTCAGCTGTGCTAACATAGTTTCAAAAGGCTTTTTCTAATGATCAATTAGCCATTTAAAATGATAAACTTGGATTAGCTAACACAACGTGCCATTAGAACACAACATTAACAATTTCTACACTGTATTTCTGATCAATTTGATGTTATTTTAATGGACAAAAAGTTGCTTTTCTTTCAAAAACAAGGACATTTCTAAGTGACCCCAAACTTTTTAACTGTATTGTATATTAAAATCCCCCAAGATGAATAGATCTCTGTTACTATCTGTGGCCTGGTCAAACCCAGCGCATAAGTCATCCAGATAGGACACCTTAGAGCTAGGAGGTCTATACACACACCCTACCTATATGGGTGCCTGGTGAGGCAGATGTAGCCCATATGGCCTCTATTTGACTCTTACGTCCCCAGTGTGTTGTGAGGCGTGCGTAACATTGACATACATTAAGGCCATCCCTCCTCTTAAAAGGTATATGATTCTGGATGTACAGTGCTACACCCCCACCATTCATATTCCTGTCCCTTCTAAGTAGACGTTATCCATGAATGTTAATTTGCCCATCATTTACAGATGCATCCAAATGCGTTTCCCTCAAAGCTAAAATTGGAATATTATTTAGGTTCATCAAGCTAAAAAACGAATGTATTTTGTTAGGAAGGCTACATACATTAACCTGAGCTACAGTATATACAGCCTTTTCCTTGTCAATTGAAGAGCATGCATTCGTTATAGTTGAAGTTGCCATGATACACTACAACACACAAACTCAGATTTGAACGTTGGATTAAAATAGCCAGGTAGTTACTCTAGAGTCCTGATACAGTTGGATTAAAATAGCCAGGTAGTTACTCTAGAGTCCTGATACAGTTGGATTAAAATAGCCAGGTAGTTACTCTAGAGTCCTGATACAGTTGGATTAAAATAGCCAGGTAGTTATGGGGTAACTATGGGGTATTGTGTCATTATGGGGTATTGTGTCATTATGGGGTATTGTATCATTATGGGGAGAGTCCTGACCTCAACCCGATTGAGATGCTGTGGCATGACCTCGAGAGACCGGTTCACACCAAACATCCCAAGAATATTGCTGAACTGAAAGAAAAGTAATGGTCCAAAATTCCACCTGAATGTTGTTCCACTCTGATCCACAACTACAGAAAACGTTTGGTTGAGGTTATTGCTGCCAGTTATTAAATACAAGGGTTCACATACTTTTCCCACCCTGCACTGTGAATGTTTACACGGTGTGTTCAATAAAGACAAGAAAATTATTGTTTGTGTTATTAGTTTAATCAGACTGTTTGTCTATTGTTGTGACTTAGATGAAGATCAGATCAAATTTTATGACCAATTTATGCAGAAATCCAGGTAATTCCAAAGGGTTCACATATTTTTTCCTGCCACTGTACCTCGACACAATATGGTGCTCTGGTCATTTGCATCAGCTTTAGCGAGTACGGCCCACAACGCAGTTTATGTGTAAAATGCGGTTTAGAGCAGACCGAAATGGCTTTTGTTAACTTGAGCTAGCTAGCTAGAAAACGTTAGCCAGCTATCTAGCTAGAAACAAGTAGTAATTTAATGTTGGCTAGCAATAAATATGCTTATAAACAAGGCAAGGTGCTATAGCTGCTTAAAATAGGAGGCTGCCGAATTACAGTTAATAACTGTATTTTTTTCTTCACATTTTACTCATAACGCAGTGCAATCTACAGTATGAATGCTGTAAAACACATGTATGGTATTAGACTATGCATCCTACAGTGTTTCACTGTTGAAATTACAGAAAAGTCTTACAGTGATAGTAAAAGGGCATTTTTTGTATTTTTATTATTAATAGGCTAACACATCACCTTGAGCTACAGAATATCTCACCACCATGTGTTTCCATCTCTTCCCCTCTCTCCTTCATTCCTTTCTCAAGCACCTAGAGAGAGGGGCTGTCAACAGTTTAATGAAATACGTTTCGTTGTGAAAACATTAAAGTTCACGAACAGATTTCTCGTTGTTTCCCACATTAAGCACTGGGTATCTACAGGAACAGGGTTGGAGAGCCCATGGTTTGGGTGGTATATTACCTGTCTTGGGAGTGAGAGGCTGCATGCTTCTCAAACAGTGGTTGATGCTTGGAGTGAAATGACTGGAGTAGACTACCCTGCATGAGTGAAAAACAAACCGGCGGGATTCTCTACTCCAGTGCATACAGATGACATGTATTCTTTCCCTTGCCCCTGGTCCTGCCCATTTGCTAACATATGGACCATTCTAAATCTGAACTAATTCTACATATTAGTAAAGATAAGATCAGATTGAGAAGATTCTGATGGAGGAAAATATGATCACTTGAGAGAACATGTGCAGCCTGACTTTTTTAGTGATTTTCTCAAATTATCAATAACCTACAGTCACATCATGCAGCCCATATATATATATGCTTTGATTTGTAGAACATTCTATTCTTGGCTGCTAAATGAACAAACCTACAACCCATGACAGGGTTTCCAAACTGGTGACCCATGGGTGGTTTTATTTGGCCATCAAGTTTTCTGAACAAAAAAAAAATGAAAAAGAAATTAAATAAATGCATTGTTGGACATAAAAGACTGTAAAAACACCACGAAATCAGCTCCATGAGATTATAATTTTGGCAATCTGTTCCCAAGTATTTCCACCCATAATAAAGATAGAGACGTGTAGAGAGACAGGTGTAGAGAGACAGGTGTAGAGAGACAGGTGATTATATACAAATGTAAGCAAGGTTTGAAATTATAATGTTTTTGTCAAATATTTAAAAGAAATTGGGCTTCTTGTGGTCAATTTGCAGTCTACAAATTATTTGTAATTATGTTCCGGCCCCCCAACCATCTGCTCAAGAAAACAATCGTCCCGCGGCTGAATCTAGTTGATGATCCCTGGCCTATGGCATGTTGCATAGCCAGGTCTAGGCCAACTCGTATTCTGTCCTTCTGAAATACATTTTCTTCATAACATAATACTTCATAAGATCTGCCTGTAATAAATAATGGTTTTGTCGTGATGGTGTATATTCAATTGATTTATTAGGCTAGACTTAAAAAAAATAAGTTCTTAGTAGGCCTACAATTGAAACAGATAAACTGAGTAAATTTTTTTGGGGTTTTCATTCTCAAAGTCACACAAAGTGTAGCTAGTCAACATTCAGTAGAGAAGGTTTTTGGGAGAGCCTTTCCATCATTAGTATCAGTCTATTTTTCCTATTTTTTGAAACCTTTAAAACTGTGTTTCCCCGCATTTTGGAACATTCACTTAAAGGTGTGTGTTGCTGCGCCTAAAATGTGAAGAAATAATAGTTGATCAATATTTTTAGCTAAACATTCTGATCTGTTCCATCAGCCTTATTAATTGATACTCCACCTCCGCTACACTACTTTGATACGTGGGTAATACAGCGTATACCTTCCGCTACACTACTTTGATACGTGGGTAATACAGCGTATACCTTCCGCTACACTACTTTGATACGTGGGTAATACAGCGTATACCTTCCGCTACACTACTTTGATACGTGGGTAATACAGCGTATACCTTCCGCTACACTACTGCCCTGCCCTGAACTTTAGTGACTGTTACTAGCTGGCTACCATCCGGAACTCAACCATGCACTGCTGCCCTATGTAGGCTACATAATGTCTATACACACCATCCTATATAACTACTGCTGTACACACCTTTTCTATCCATATACTGTCCATAATGTCTATACACACCATCATATAAATATATATTTACATTCCGGACTCTGACATTGCTCACACATCACCTTTATATTTCTTACTTCCTTTATTAAAATGTTTGGGATTTGTGTGTATTGTTTTGTAATGTTAGGTATAACTACACTGTTGGAGCTAGGAACATGAGCATTTCAATACACCCTGTAAAATATGTGTATGCGTCCAATAAAATGTTATTTGGATTTGGATGTGACATCGGCGATCCGTAGCTTACCAATGTCAAACCTGTGTTGATTGGAGGAGGACATGGATAGAAGCCTGTGATCTGTTTTCCCAAATTCCGCACTGCGGTAGACCCGGCAATTTGAGGAAGAATGCCAGCGGAAGTTAGTGAGAATGTGATCTATTACTGATCCAGGTCATGCAGTGTATGTGTTAATGAGCATAGAAGGATCATTCGGTCCTTAGTCCGTGGCTGGTGCAAAAGTCCAGCGGTCTGTTTCCTTTGAGTGTTTTCTACTGTTGAAGTACTAAAACCCCTTCAGTTGAGAGTTATGGAAAGAGAGTTCTAAAATGTATGAAGGTACCGTATGTATAAGAGCTACTTGCCATTGGTTGAATACATCTGAGCAGCTAGGGGGGACACGTACTGCGCAGTGAGAGTGCCAAGCAAGGCAAAGGCCTCCAGCAACCAAGCCATGCACAAACAACAACACCAAAAAAAAAACTTGTAAAACCGTGAGCCAACAAGACGCTAATTAGTAATCAACTCACAAATAACTATTTGGAGAGGCTTGGAAATGGCACAACCTCTTGCTAAGCAGAATGGACTTTGTCACCCAATTATAATCCATGGTAGTCTGGTAGTCGTATCCATGACATAGCTTTCTCTTAGCCGGCCAGCTCCCTAAATCTCAATCAGGTCGATCACACAGTGAAGATAATGGAGGATTTGTGTCCAGTTAACAATAAAAGCAGTTTAGATAGATCTTATCTGTTAATTTTTCTGTTATTTAGAAGTGAAGCTATTGACGTGGTACCTCTGCGATCTCCAGCATCTCCAAGCGTACGCACTGGATTAGGCCTGGATGTAATGACTAATACACACAGGGATTGAGGACAGAGCAGTAGGTACCACTGCAAGCAATGCACCTAACTCCCATTACAGGATTCAGCAAAGACGACAAATCCTTCACTTGGACTTGAGTACAGCCAGAGAGAGATCCTTTCTCACACAAAGTATATTGGCACCTGTCTAGAGTTCCAACCCCGTCCCACTGCCAGAGCTAATCAAATTAAAATGCTGACAGATTCAAAATGATGCTGACAAATAACCAAGCCCTTACCGAAGAGGCGGTCCATTCAAAGTCCATTTACTAACACTTGATCTGTTTATCCAGACACTCAGGATTTATACCTCACTTACATCAGCCCTCATTGCCCTTTGACAGTAGCATGTAAAGTCACAGACCCAATAAAATAAAATAAATGCAAGTAGTTGGTCTCAATGTTTTTGATAGAAACACAACTACAAAGACACCCTCTCACACATGCAACAAAATACTTGCTGTCCAAGTCAGGAATGTAGTTCCTACGCAGCCCCACCTCTGCTTCGCACGTCTCCGAATGCTTGGCTGTCGGTCTTTGTAATATTGGCAACAAAGAGTTACGACACATACTTAAATGCAGTGCCATGCTCTGGAAGCTTTTAAAAGAAACACCTTTAAGTCCAAAAGTACTGAATGTATTTTGTGTTACCTATTTGTACAGCAATTATTATTTCTATGGGTTGATTTAAGATATGCACAGCAGAAGCAATGATTTCACCTCGTCTAGAGAAGTGGATATAATTAGGGTATGACCACATCTGACCACAACTGACCACATCTTTATGCTTCAGTTCACCTTTTTTCTTCAGTTCACCTTTATGCTTTAGTCCTTGTTATAGTCAACAATTACGTCAGCTGTAGTATTACATACACTCTTAAAAAAAAGGATTCCAAAAGGGTTCTTCGGCTGTCCTCACAGGTGTACCCTTTTTGGTTCCAGGTAGAACACTTTTTGGTTCCAGGTAGAGCTATTTTGGGTTCCATGTAGAACCCTCTGGGGAAGGGGTTTTACATGGAGACAGCCGAATAACCTTTTTTTAAAGAGTGTATACTTTGAAATTATTTCTCAGAAGGAAAAATCATTTAGGATACAGTTATATGAGAGTAAAATTAAGTACTATTTAACTAACAGGTAATGGACTGAAAGTTCACTCCAGGTGACTGGGTTTATCTCCCCCACAAACAGAAGATGAGTGCAATACGTTCCTGATGTCTGCACCTCTTTGTACCAATATAGTCCACAGGCAATAGAAAAGTGTGAAGAATGGTAACCATAGCAAAGCTTAGCAGCAACAGACAAGTGTTTAATTTGGCTCTCTGTCCCTTCACCAAATGCTATGTCCTTCCTTCCTGTCTATACAAGCACTCTTCTCAATGTTCTGATAGCCTCTAGGTCTGATTTACTTCAGATCATAAAAATACTATTTCTCGCTAAACTGGTGAATAAGAAAGTACACAGAGGATGAGAATAGGATATAGCTTATACTTAGCAAATATAATACATTTATAAGAGAGTATTATGAGAATGGATTTTTTTTAGCTTTACGATCTGGTCTTAATCAGAAAATAAACACTGTATCTTGGAAAAATAGGATTACTCTCCTCACACTTCTTGTAATTATCTGAAATTCAAATCCCACATGAAACCTCAGGGATTCTTGAGATTTGCTGATCTGTTGTTTTTCAAGGAGACTAAGCCCATTTTTTTTTGCCCACAACATTTGTTTTGAATAAAAAGAGTATGACATGATGTTGTGTTCATGAACTTGAACCCAGACTAAGTGTAATCCTTGATTATGAAACCATAGGTTATGCTGCCAATACATCATGTGTTTCTATGTATGGTTATGGTCTGTTTTGTCTAAACATAGTTATTGAGGAAATTATTGTTTACACCTTTTCAGTTTGAACGTTCCCACCATTATGTTCCCATGGTGTTCAGATGAAGTCATTCAGGTGGGCTTGGCTAAGTCTCTTGTAAACACATTCTGTCATGTTTTGGGGGGAAATAATGTCACAGTATCCTTGTTCAGTATCATTCATTATTGGTTTGGAAAACCTTATTAAACAACCATTCAGTAATTTGCATACTAGGTATCTTTGTCCAACAAATCTTTATTTTTGCTGGGCTCAGCAATAGTTAACGAAAATGAAAGCAGTTGAGCATTTATATGCTGTAATTAGGCTTACTGAACTGTTTGGACTGGGTCTCTCAGACATAGACACGGCTTAATAACCCTCTTCTCAGGTTTTACTGCCCACAAAACAGCTTCATAAACAGTAGCTACCAGTATCACCTGCTGGGTGTATTTGGCCCCTAGACAGGGGACCAGCCAGGAGCAGTGTGGCTACGCCACAAGAGGAGCTCCCTGTGGGTCCCCTCCAGCCCCCCTGTCACCATCACCACAGGCCCTAGATGAGTCTCACATTTCAACTGTTTTTACTGGACTAATACGCCTGGGTGATGGTACATAGTTTATGGCGCAGCTGCGTTACTTTCTTCAAAATGGAGTAGTTGTAAAGTTGTAATAAAATCTTAAATGTATTAATAATACATTATTAACAACTGGAAATAAAGATGTGATGGTTTAGAAGTAGATTTAGTGGAAAACTATGAACTTTGTGTAAAACGGATGTATTAAAAATACAGTATTTTTCTAAATGGCTCACAAGTTAAAGTAGGAACCAATAATCTTTCTGCTTTTTCAAGTAAGGCAACATTTTAGGAGGGTTATATTGGCTACCTGAATACTTCTAGTGATGTGCCTCGTAAGGTGGTTGACGTGTGGGCTGTTCCTTCCTTCTGCAGTCTCTTGGGTGACCAAACAGACACAACAATTACTCTCTCAGAACTACTTCTTCTGAACAATATTCTTCTCTACAATGTAACTTATAAAGCCATTTTCACCATACGAAAAAGGGCTCACATCCAAAACATGCCTGTGTGACATGACCCAGCTGCTGTAGAAGGGTGATATATTGTAAAGCTGTTGGACTTGTTCACTTCCTGTCTCGTACAGAGGAGTGTGTGAGCTCAGTTTATTAAAAGTCTTTGGTGAAAAGTTTACGTGGCTTTAAATTAGTGGCCAACCTATATGAAAGCATGTTTGCTCCTCATGAAGTGAGTTACCAAGTCTTTGAGAAAGGAAGAAAACCCAGCAAGTGTATCTGGTATTGCATCATCAATATGCAGATGAACAGAGAGGTAAAGGTGCCATATAAAAGTCCCTGCATATTGCTACCTACGTAACTATTCTTCACTGTAGGTATATTTTACAAACGTTATAATAAAAAAAAATACAAAGTTGGTACTCTGAAGGAATCTTTTTATTTTTTGTATCTATTTGTAGGTCTTTCTCTCAGACAGAAGAACAGATTTGTTCCTTGGACATGTTTCCAGGAAACCAGAGAGATGCTTTCCTTCTCATTAGTGGGCCGTTCCTTGTAGTGAGTGATGTCAACGGGCAAACATCTAAAGATTGCAACTACCATGAAATCCGTATAAAGTATAAGCTTACCTCACCAAAAAATGTTTAGACATTGAATTGAATAGTTCATTATATGGTAATTAATTCCTGTTGATGTAAAAAATTAAACCCAAGAAACTAAAGCTTGCGTTGTTCAGAGATGTTTCTATGTAATATTTTGGCTATGTTCTGGGGCTTTGTTCCTGTTGTGGACAGAAAACCATATCTTCATAACGTGAAACTTCTAATTAGCTGGTTAGAGTTGAGAAACGGCATATCTCATACATTACCCCCACAAACAATGGCTAACACATTCTATACTATTTGGTGACTGAACCTGTAAAAAGGTGTTCAGGCCACATTACAATGCGTTACATTGGTCTTAAATACTGTTGCTCTGAAATTCAGCATGTATGCCTTGTGAGATCTTTTCCTTATGTTCTTACATAGCATTTGTCCACGCCACTTATGTACAGTACCAGCTGGTTTTGGGACTGCTGCATCAGTTTAACATTGTTCATTGCCATCATGAGAAAGCAGTCGATCACACAGAGGAGATGAGCTTTTTGGTCAGAACATCAAACAGCTCAGTAACTCTCATGAATGGCTAAAGCAATCAGGCCCTTAGCCATCCAAGCCCTTATTATGTGCAATCTTTGGTAATGTTGCAGACAACTAAGAGACCTTACGTCTTCATTTTGTCCTTTCCAACCTAGAATTAAGGAGGTTGATGGTAAAGGCTTATTCACACACACTACGCCACGCTACAATGCTGGTTCGCCAAGTAAAAAGTGGTCATATCAGTTCTACAAGAAACAGATTATCGTCATAAGTCATGTGTTATATTTGAGCTAATTGAATCCTCAAAAAATGTAAATGCTTCTGAGAAATCAGACTCAGTCTGCCAACTGCACTTTTCGAGGCAGTGTCTGAGACTGAGTTTGTTACTTTCACTGGGGTGATGCCCATCTATGTCCCACAATGCTTCATGCTCTCTGGTTATGTGCAGTTCACATCTTGGGGCTTTATTAATAGGTCTGAATTATGTTTAAAATAGTAGTTTTTTTGTTTCCTTTGAGAGCAGAATGAAGTAGAAACAAAGAAATTATCCCTTTAACACTAAGGGCTCTTGGCTGTTGTGTCCATAAAGCTTTCTCTCAATGTTACTGGTTTTCAAAGAGCTGCATCTAAAGACATACAAACCATCCATCACTCTGTCAGAAGGGTTTATTTTCACACCTAAGGAAGGACACCCATCTGAAGGGTGCTACATTAACATGGTTACTTGGCTGACTGTTCAGAATAGAGGGACACACCTTTTTAAGGGAAATTAACTTTTGAAGACACTGGAAATGAATGCTTTTTATTGCAATTTCTGATTAAGTTTGGCCAAGACAGGTCTATCCGGTTTCAGTTTTATGTGAATGATTAGCTAGCTGGTGAAACTCTGTTTTGTCCGTTATTTTGCTCCTGATGACTCAAATGAACCTGATGGAACTCCAGACTGTAATTGCATCTAACACTAACACTGTAAGAGGATGGAGGCATCCTGTCAGACGTGTATTAAGGACTAGCAAGAGATGTTCTGATATCATGAAAGAATAAGAGCTGTTCTAAGGAGTGAGAGCGCTGAAATATCTACAGCATGGCACCAACATATTTGCCTTCGCCTGGAGGCTGGCAGTATGAAACTCCCATCTCCCATTATTGGTTGTTACATAGACCTCCACCACACCATCTGCATTCCTACTGAATGAAAGAGCTCTCTAACCTTAAATCTACCATTAAGTCAAAAAGTACAGTATATTTTCAAGGATGACCTAGATTGTTTTCCATCTTTAATAGTAATATTTAGACTTGCATCGCACTTGCCAGTGCAAAGAGATATTTTATAAATAGTTAAAAGGGCATTTGGAACTAGACCACAGGCATTATGGAACCTTTCGTAATATATGCTGGAAAGACTTTGAGTGCTAAACTACACAGACAGCTCTTCTCAGTACAACGACACAAAAGCTCAAACAGGTCCTATTAGGATAGTGTTCCCCTCAGAAGCTCAAACAGGTCCTATTAGGATAGTGCTCCCCTCAGAAGCTCAAACAGGTCCTATTAGGATAGTGCTCCCCTCAGAAGCTCAAACAGGTCCTATTTGGATAGTGCTCCCCTCAGAAGCTCAAACAGGTCCTATTAGGATAGTGCTCCCCTCAGAAGCTCAAACAGGTCCTATTAGGATAGTGCTCCCCTCAGAAGCTCAAACAGGTCCTATTAGGATAGTGCTCCCCTCAGAAGCTCAAACAGGTCCTATTTGGATAGTGCTCCCCTCAGAAGCTCAAACAGGTCCTATTTGGATAGTGCTCCCCTCAGAAGCTCAAACAGGTCCTATTTGGATAGTGCTCCCCTCAGAAGCATTATGGAATAACATGCAAATGAAGATTTGAGGAGAACATATGACTGAACTTTGCCAAACATCTTGAGTTGAGGAATGGTCACAGTGTTTTACACAAGCTCAGAAAAGCAGTATTTATTTCAAGTCAGGGGCAGAGAGCCCACTTGACATAATTGTGGCCTTGTATGGCTCCAAGAGAACCCCGCCTAGTGCACTCTATCGCCCACAGACCATAAACAAGTAATCTCAGGGTCTTGTAAAGTGTTCTGTCGCAGCCATTAAAAGAGCTTTAACTAGAAGGTGTTATCCTAATTCTGTTAGATCTTCCTCGTGGAGGAAAGAAAGAGGCTGAGGTTGAAGAAGTACGTCAGGAGAAGATAATTCATCCCTCTATCCCTCCAACGTGTAATTATAGCATGGAACTGGGCTTTCACTCTCCACAGCTGACCACCTGACCATACTCCCATGCTATTTTAGCTAAGATAACATCAGGCCTCTGTGACCTCTGAGAAAGTGAATGGTTTAAATTCAAAATATGTTATTGTTACCTACCTATCGCGCTTACTGAAGATTTGTGTAGAATACCTGAACAGTAAAATAAATGATGAAATGGATTCATCAGAAAGCATTTCTAAACATCATTTTAGCTGCAGATGTTGAGTGACTTTCTCTGGCTTCATTTTATATAAGGGCATTGTTTGGCCTAAATAAAGGCAGGAAAAAGTTATTGATGCTGGTTTGAAAGCCTTAAACTGAGGAAAGAAAAAGGCACAGGCCACATCAGACACTACAAACTACGCCTGCAACTTGTAATTATGTTTGAAATGTGGTGACTAGAAATCGGGATTTCCAATTATTTACAAAGTCTTTTGAGATATAAGTCTGCTTAACATGGCTCCACTTTACAAGCTTGAAGAGCAACAAACAAATTGCACTTCCATTTGGTTCACTGGGGTATTTGTTAAGTGCCTTTGGCTAGCGCAACTGCAGGACAATCAATAACATGCTGGAGACAAAAACTGACTGCAGAAAGCTTGATACCGTCTAGTTGTTAAACATCATGAAGCTAACCCACTGAGGGAGTATAGCGAGACACCGTAGGCTCACCCTGACATGCCAAATGAAGACCTTGTCATCCATGACAGAGAAAGGCAAGATTCATGTCTTTGAGATGATAAGCACAGCTATAGTTTCATCTCTCTGAGAGAACAAGTATAGCTCAAGAGAGTATTGTTAATTTCTCTGCTTCATAACTGTCCTGCCGCAACAGCTAAGGTGTTCTTCAACTCCACATTACATTGTTCTCGTTTTTGGCATGGACTTCAGAAGATGTGTAGGATTTCAGAAAGCAAATTGCCTAATAGTAGCATAGTGTGGTGTTTGTTCATTTGCTCCTCACAAGCAGGGCCAAGCTGTCGGCGTGAAGAGAAGAACCCATAAAACCCATAAAAGGCTGCTAGTCTGGGTACGGAGAGCACACACACACACACACACACACACACACACACACACACACACACACACACACACACACACTGGAGAACGAGGTTAAGAGTACATTCATCACATGAATAAACTATTTATTCTTTGTCACAAAGAGGACAAGTAAAAAGTGTCATCCCCGAAAATATGATGTGCAATACTGCTATGAGAGACTATAGCTAGTAGATAAGATGTTATGTAAATCAGGCAGCGTCTCAGCACGTTATGTTTGAGAAAATGTATAGTTTTCCAAAATGCTACCAGGAGTCAACAGATAACAACAGAACACAACACAGCTCAGTGACTGCATTATTAAGCAGATGATAGAAGACTGAGATTACATGTTGTTATTTCACTTCCATAAAACTAAATGGCCCAGTCACGCTGAAGTTTTTCATGAAAACAAAAGAGGCCTCTGCCGACCTCTTGAAAGAAACGGTAGACACTAAGCAATTATGAAAGCCAGGGGTGGGAGGAGGAGGGGAGATGTGGGTAGTGATGGCGAAAGAGCTTTATCCCTTTTTAAAGCAAACTTGCAATAACTCTCCCGTGTTATAATGGACACTTCATGAACTATTCATTTATTTTTAAAAGCTCATTTGTAAACAGGAGAAATGGTCGACTTCACACCAAAAAGTGTCCCATCCATTTTAATTGGAGAAAAGAGCGCCCGTCAGACAGGTCATTCTAAGGAGAAGTCAAATGCCCGTCGCTCTGTTTTTAAACTAATCCCCTCTGATTAACACGTGATTTGCCAGTGAGGCAGCGTCAGTTTGACAAAGTAGTTCCGTCATTTGGAAAACTATTTGATGGTAGAAAGGAAGAAGAAATAGTTCGACATAGACCTGTGGTGCATGTTAATAATCTAAGATGTTTGTTTATTTATGAACGGTTACTGCTGAGCACAGTGAGGTAAAACTGTTCGTAGTTATGCGTTAATCTCATAAATGTAGGAATGATTAGATAGATAGATAGATAGATAGATAGATAGATAGATAGATAGATAGATAGATAGATAGATAGATAGATAGATAGATAGATAGATAGATAGATAGATAGATAGATAGATAGATAGATAGATAGATAGATAGGTACTATTAAGGACACCTGGAGCGAATTATACAATGATAGAAAGTTAAAAAACTAGGAGAAGTTCAAACAAACTGAGCTCCGTCTCTATCAGCAGACTATCTCAGTGTGTTTGTGTTAGTATTCCTCTTGACAGGCTCTGTTGACGTTCTGTGGTCACTCCATGCAGCAGCAGCAGCTGATTGGTCTGATAGAGAATACAGGGAAGAATGGATGGAGAGGAAAAAGAGAAAAGAGGGAACATTAGAGGGAACAGTTGTTTTTTTCCACAGGGATCTCAAGGCTAAGCCCTCTCATAACCGCGCTTCTTGCTGGATCGTGGCCTTAAACAATTATTTCCCCAAAGGCCATTCTGCTGATGGCTTGGGCACATTGCTCCCATACTGGTGGCGTCCTGTCTAATTCAGAGGGAATGTATGGTTACAGATGCTAAGTGCTGACCCCATGTAGTGAAGGAGAAGACAGTAGCTGTATAGTCCCCCTTCTTGGCCAATCAAAGGAAAGGAGGTACAGTACCCAAACCCCCACCCCGCCCCCTCCAACTACCCAGCATCCCTATAAATGTTACTTTGACTGTGACTTTAATTAGGAAAACAACACACATTCAGTTAGAGAGTATGTGACACATATGGTGTTTAGCACATTTAGTGTGCAAGGCGGTCGTTCACAAGGAGAAGCATGCCTCTCCCTGTAAATAAACAGGATGCTGAATGGGAGCGTCAGGCCAAAGTTTCTTATTTGTTTTTGACAAATGTCATGGAATTTATAAACGGAAACAGTTGCAGAAAACATTTTCTGCACATGTGCTGAACCTCCAACAATAACCATGAGTTTGTGTTTTCGCTGGTGACCACCCTTCGCTGTGTTTTGGACACTGGTGACCACACTTCGCTGTGTTTTGGACACTGGTGACCACCCTTTGCTGTGTTTTGGACACTGGTGACCACCCTTCGCTGTGTTTTGGACACTGGTGACCACCCTTTGCTGTGTTTTGGACACTGGTGACCACACTTCGCTGTGTTTTGGACACTGGTGACCACCCTTCGTTGTGTTTTGGATACTGGTGACCACCCTTCGCTGTGTTTTGGACACTGGTGACCACACATTGCTGTGTTTTGGACGCTGGTGACCACCCTTCGCTGTGTTTTGGACACTGGTGACCACACTTCGCTGTGTTTTGGACACTGGTGACCAACCTTCGTTGTGTTTTGGATACTGGTGACCACCCTTTGCTGTGTTTTGGACACTAGTGACCACCCTTCGCTGTGTTTTGGACACTGGTGACCACCCTTCGCTGTGTTTTGGACACTGGTGACCACCCTTCGCTGTGTTTTGGACACTGGTGACCACCCTTCGTTGTGTTTTGGATACTGGTGACCACCCTTCGCTGTGTTTTGGACACTGGTGACCACCCATTGCTGTGTTTTGGACGCTGGTGACCACCCTTCGCTGTGTTTTGGACACTGGTGACCACACTTCGCTGTGTTTTGGACACTGGTGACCACCCTTCATTGTGTTTTGGATACTGGTGACCACCCTTTGCTGTGTTTTGGACACTGGTGACCACCCTTCGCTGTGTTTTGGACACTGGTGACCACCCTTTGCTGTGTTTTGGACACTGGTGACCACACTTCGCTGTGTTTTGGACACTGGTGACCACCCTTCGTTGTGTTTTGGATACTGGTGACCACCCTTCGCTGTGTTTTGGACACTGGTGACCACACATTGCTGTGTTTTGGACGCTGGTGACCACCCTTCGCTGTGTTTTGGACACTGGTGACCACACTTCGCTGTGTTTTGGACACTGGTGACCAACCTTCGTTGTGTTTTGGATACTGGTGACCACCCTTTGCTGTGTTTTGGACACTAGTGACCACCCTTCGCTGTGTTTTGGACACTGGTGACCACCCTTCGCTGTGTTTTGGACACTGGTGACCACCCTTCGCTGTGTTTTGGACACTGGTGACCACCCTTCGTTGTGTTTTGGATACTGGTGACCACCCTTCGCTGTGTTTTGGACACTGGTGACCACCCATTGCTGTGTTTTGGACGCTGGTGACCACCCTTCGCTGTGTTTTGGACACTGGTGACCACACTTCGCTGTGTTTTGGACACTGGTGACCACCCTTCATTGTGTTTTGGATACTGGTGACCACCCTTTGCTGTGTTTTGGACACTAGTGACCACCCTTCGCTGTGTTTTGGACACTGGTGACAACCCTTCGCTGTGTTTTGGACGCTGGTGACCACCCTTCGCTGTGTTTTGGACACTGGTGACCACCCTTCGCTGTGTTTTGGACACTGGTGATCACCCTTCGCTGTGTTTTGGACACTGGTGACCACCCTTCGCTATGTTTTGGACAGCAGCATACCAGCATATGCTGGTCACCTGCAAAATCAGCATCAAGTCACATTATGCTGGCTTGTAGAATGATGTCTAATTCCTTTTGGAATACAGACTGAGTGGAGATATCAAACAATTTGAACTTTTATTAACCCACAATTTGCATTCAGAATGACTGCCAGGGTTAAAAAGTTAAATGAATGAAACTGCCTAAATCCATCTAAATGACCATTTCAATAACGGGATAAATAAATCCAACTAACATATTGGATTAGTTAAGAAATGTATGTAAAAATGTATGTTATTTATCTTTGTGATTAATTAATCAATCAATATGCATGTAAAAATATAGATATTGAAACAAACAATAAAAAAATATATAACTGCAATAGTGCATGCTGGGAAATATGATAATGATGGGCATGGTTTTGCAGACCAGCTTGACCAGCTGGACCAGCATACAACACAAATAAAAAGTGATTTGTCACACCCTGATCTGTTTCACCTGTCTGTGTGCTTGTCTCCACCCCCCTCCAGGTGTGGCTTGGCTGTTGCCAGTTCGTTTTGCTTGTTGAAGCCTACCACCGGTTTTCCCCTTTGCTCCTGCCTTGCTATTGTTACTATCTCCTAGATTTTTTTTGAACCCTCCTACCTGCCCTGACCCTGAGCCTGCCTGCCATCTTGTACCTTTACCCAACTACTCTGGATTACCGAACTCTGCTTGGCCCTGACCTGTCTTTTGCCTACCCCTGTTGTGATAATAAACATTTGTTATTCCGACGTTGTCTGCACCTGGGTCTTAACTTTGATCGTGATATTATTTGTCAGGGGTGAGGGTGATATGTGTAAGTGTGTAACCATTATACAGTGGGTTTTCCCACTTACAAAGCATGTAGAAGTCTGTAATTTTTATCATAGGTACTCTTCAACTGTGAGTGACGGAATCTAAAACAAAAATCCAGAAAATCACATTGTATGATTTTTAAGTAATTAATTTGCATTTTATTGCATGACATAAGTATTTGATACATCAGAAAAGCAGAACTTAATATTTGGTACAGAAACCTTTGTTTGCAATTACAGAGATCATACGTTTCCTGTAGTTCTTGACCAGGTTTGCACACCCTGCAGCAGGGATTTTGGTCCACTCCTCCATACAGACCTTCTCCAGATCCTTCAGGTTTCGGGGCTGTCGCTGGGCAATACGGACTTTCAGCTCCCTCCAAAGATTTTCTATTGCGTTCAGGTCTGGAGACTGGCTAGGCCACTCCAGGACCTTGAGATGCTTCTTACGGAGCCACTCCTTAGTTGCCCTGGCTGTGTGTTTCGGGTCGTTGTCATGCTGGAAGACCCAGCCACGACCCATCTTCAATGCTCTTACTGAGGGAAGGAGGTTGTTGGCCAAGATCTCGCGATACATGGCCCCATCCATCCTCCCCTCAATACGGTGCAGTCGTCCTGTCCCCTTTGCAGAAAAGCATCCCCAAAGAATGATGTTTCCACCTCCATGCTTCACGGTTGGTATGGTGTTCTTGGGGTTGTACTCATCCTTCTTCTTCCTCCAAACGCGGCGAGTGGAGTTTAGACCAAAAAGCTCTATTTTTGTCTCATCAGACCACATGACCTTCTCCCATTCCTCTTCTGGATCATCCAGATGGTCATTGGCAAACTTCAGATGGGCCTGGACATGCGCTGGCTTGAGCAGGGGGACCTTGCGTGCACTGCAGGATTTTAATCCATGACGGCGTAGTGTGTTACTAATGGTTTTCTTTGAGACTGTGGTCCCAGCTCTCTTCAGGTCATTGACCAGGTCCTGCCGTGTAGTTCTGGGCTGATCCCTCACCTTCCTCATGATCATTGATGCCCCACGAGGTGAGATCTTGCATGGTGCCCCAGACCGAGGGAGATTGACCGTCATCTTGAACTTCTTCCATTTTCTAATAATTGCGCCAACAGTTGTTGCCTTCTCACCAAGCTGCTTGCCTATTGTCCTGTAGCCCATCCCAGCCTTGTGCAGGTCTACAATTTTATCCCTTATGTCCTTACACAGCTCTCTGGTCTTGGCCATTGTGGAGAGGTTGGAGTCTGTTTGATTGAGTGTGTGGACAGGTGTCTTTTATACAGGTAACGAGTTCAAACAGGTGCAGTTAATACAGGTAATGAGTGGAGAACAGGAGGGCTTCTAACTAACAGGTCTGTGAGAGCCGGAATTCTTACTGGTTGGTAGGTGATCAAATACTTATGTCATGTAATAAAATGAAAATTAATTATTAAAAAATCATACAATGTGATTTTCTGATTTTTTGTTTAGATTCAGTCTCTCACAGTTGAAGAGTAACTATGATAAAAATTACAGACCTCTACATGCTTTGTAAGTAGGAAAACCTGCAAAATCGGCAGTGTATCAACTACTTGTTCTCCCCACTGTATATTATTTTGCATATCAGGACGGGTTCTTTCCTGCTGTGATAGTTGTGAAGAACAATCCTGTTATTTCCCTCCCCACCATGGTTTCCTTTTATGCCATGAAATGCTACACTGTTAAAAAGTTCCTGTAATTTGACGGTACTAAAGAACTGAATTCAGTTACTGAATTTGTACATCTGAATTAAGGTATGCTGCTGAATGCTTGGGATTTGATGTCACAACCTAGTTACCTGAATGTCCTGCTACACCACCAGGTCTGTGGACATGACAGAGATTGGCCACAGATTTAATGGCAAGAATACTTTTTTTAAGTTGATTAAGAATCATGTCAATAATTGTCAGATATTCTAACAACACCAACATAAAAATAGCAGCTCAGGAACACTTGATGTAAAGTCTGCATAAATGCATTGGGGATGTGCATTAATGTTTCAGATCTTTATTCCCAACAACATATAGTGGAAATGATTCACACGCTTGTTAAAGATGAGCAATAATAAATAATTCAAATACTGAGCTATATTCTATGCTAAAAAAAATTGGGAAATTATATTATTTTATACTATTACAATTGCTTAGAGAAAGAGATTTGGTTTAACAAGTAATTGTTTTTTTTTAATCAAAAAGGTTGGAGAAACACATTTTGAGGATTCCATATAAACTTCTGAATATTTCAGAATGCTCTCCTGAGTGTCCTCACCCTGCTGAAAAAACACATACAGCAAGAAAGGGAAATTGAATTGAATAAATTGTGAATTCTTATCTGAACAGCGTTCCAAGAATAGCTAGTAGCAGGACTGACATCGTATAACACTGCCTCACGTCAATGGTCGCACGAGTCGGTTCCTACCTTAGGATAATTATCCACACCATTAAGAGTTTCATACGTACTGCAAAGACACTTAATCTGCAGAGTTGAGAGAGAAAAAAGTCAGCCACCACTATAAACAAATCAAGTTGGATTGTCTTGATGGGCAAGCTGCTCCCACAACAACTCAATAGGGTTGAGATCCGGTGACTGTGCTGGCCACTCCATTATAGACAGAATACCAGCTGACTGCTTCTTCCCTAAATAGTTATTGCATAGTTTGGAGCTGTGGTTTGGGTCATTGTCCTGTTGTAGGAGGAAATTGGCTCCAGGAGACGCTGGAGGACCTGCCGGCTGTGGAGAACGTGTTATTGAGCTGAGCGGGAAAAGAAGTGGGAGGCAGAAGGATGGATACACCCTGCAGCCAGGGAGTCCTCGATGTACGTGGTCTCTGGACACGACAGTGGTTAAGTGCCCAGGAGAAGGTTGATCCCGCAGTCATTGGATCGATGCGGAGGAAGTGAAGTGACGCGTGCCTTGCTGAACGTCGGAGAGGCCCTATACTTCTTCCGAGCCCTCAGGAAGACGTCCCGGGGCAGGCTGCGCCGACTTCAGGCAATTTCCGTGGCAGAACGGGCTCCAGCCCATGATAGCACCAGCAGTCCAGTTGATAAGGGGATTGTGTCACTGGAGCCTGCAGACTGAAGCACACGGCAGATTGTTGGCCCTCCCAGACATCAGCGTTATGAGGTACGCTATCTTCGAGTGGTCCGAGGGGAAGGGCGAGGGCTGCAGCTTAAAGATGAGGGAACACTGGGAGAGAAACAACCGACAGGTTCCTGACTCTCCAGCGAAGTGTTCCGGAGGAGGTAAGCAGGGTTCTCGGGAAGCCAGGGGGGCCTGGAGAGACGCATTACTGAGGGGCTGGGAGGTTACTACTGTGGCCGGCTGCCTAACAGATAATCTGCGGAATTGCTCCAGCAATGTATTCAAGGTACGGTCATGGCCTTCCACCAAGGTCTGGAATTGTTCCTTAAGACCTTGAAGCAACTCCTCATGCCTCCCAATGGTGGCTCCTTGGGAGGAGACGGCATTGCGGAGCTGGTCTGATTCTGCTGGGTCAGTCATGGCCAGTTAGTATCAGAACTCAGGATAAGACCCAGACGCAGACAGTTTGAATCACAGATGTTTATAAACAAAACAGTGGGCAGGCAGACAACAGGTCAAGGGCAGGCAGAGATCGGTAATCCAGGGCAGTGTCAGACAGGTACAGAACGGCAGGCAGGCTCGGGGTCAGGGCAGGCAGAGGTCGGTAATCCAGGGCAGAGTCAGTAAGGTCCAGAACGGCAGGCAGGCTCGGGGTCAGGGCAGGCAGAGTGGTCAAAACAGGAAAAACTAGTACATGCTGGTTGGCTTGACGATACTAGACGAACTGGCAACAGACAAACAGAATTCAACGGTATAAAAGCACAGGGGATGATGGGGAAAATGGGAGACACCTGGAGGGGGGTGGAGACAAGCACAAGACAGGTGAAAGATCAGGGTGTGACACACTGGGTGATTTGAAAAGTCATAATCAGTCAATCAATAATATAATATTACTTTTAGCAAAAAAAAATTACTTTACTTTACAATCTGAAACTATGATAATATAAAGGTTCAGAACGTTTGTGAAACACAGTTGAAAAATATACGGCAAATATAAATCCAATATGGATGGTGATAGAGATAGATGGGTGGGGTTGAGAGAAGCTGATGGGTGGGACTAAAAACAACAACATAGCTAAGCATAGTAAAATATAGTGTCTGTAAAATGTATATTGATTCAGAACTTTTGTGAAACAACACAGTTAAAAATATATGGCAAAAAGAAATCAAACTGGATGGTCTTCAGATATCAGATATCAACCAAACCCAACCAACGACCATTTAGTCGTTGTGACGTACTGAGGTTCCAAACTTTGTTTAAGACGAGGCTGACTTTATGGCTACATTTTATTGTTAATTTTGACACTGGAATAAATGTTTCTGACTCATATTGATGTCACATATGCCGTTTTCAAAGGGATAAGTCGTTTTTTAGGTGTCACGGTTGCTATGAGACAAGACCCAAAGCGCAACAAAAGGAAAACATTCCTTTTGTTATAGAAAAAATAATAAAAGTAGAGACAGCGACCATGAACCGAACACACACAGAAACCCACAAACACAGGTGGGAACGCTGAACATAAGTAGGCAATTAGAGGCAATTAGACCAATTCCAAAACTGAATCATAGAGATTTCCAGAGAGGTCTCTGGACACCAAACCTGAAAACCATAGAGGTTTCCAGAGACCTCTCTGAACATAAACCTTACATTAGGGTCAGTCGCTCTTTAAAAAGAACCATGAGGAAACCTGTAGGAAACAAGCTAAAGTATCGAAATTCCCACAGAAGAATGTTGTTACAGAATAAATATGAAATGCACATGCATAAGCATGGCAGCAATTTAATGGGAACAGTTTGGAGATTATGGGAAGAATTATTAGACAAGATTGAATCCAAAAGTTACACTGTGGATTTTATGTGCATTTTACATTTTGCTGTACTTTTCACCTCATTTGTTGATAACAAAATCAGATAATTCAGTAACATGATAAGAATATTCCTGGACAAATGTGGGGTAGGTGCAACCTAAGACCAAAATATGAAAGGACTAACTGATGTATTCAAGTGGCCACACACCTCTCCAAAGTGTTCACAGTTCCTAAGTAATTTTAATGCACTTTTATGACTCAAAGAAGAGTTCAACTATAAGGTGCTTTATTGATCTCTCCTAGCTGTGCCGTGGAGGAGCTAGAGCAAGCTTACTTGTAGTTGTTTCGTTTGGAACACAACCCTGCAATCCCGCCATCACACAATTACTGCTGTTGTTCACGCAATCCAACAACGGTCCATTATAAATCTCAATCTGGGTCAGCTGGGCGTGATTTTGAAAGCTTGTTCTATTGCCAACATGCTAACTAGCTAAGTTCTACAACACGATATTACAGTGTTAGGCTTTCACAAGGCAATTCAGAGAAAGAGGTCGTAATCTTGGTGCGTGAGTGCATTCAGGTGTGTCTTCCACATATAGTGATCACAAATGTTGAGACTGTATATGTTTTTTGTCCATATTTTTACAAAAGTTAGCGGAAGAACGCTGTCAGTCAAAACCCATACAGCACTGTGAAGTGCAGAGTCATGTATAGCGTGCTACTGTCCAGTACAGCCACTGCATTCCAATTTAGGCTCTTATCAGTGCCCAGGTCTGCCATTTTCAACGCATATACGGGTACGAGTGTAAAGGGTTAACATTCTTGGAACAATTCGAGAACATTACTTTAAATAGAACCTTGAGGAAACCTGTAGGAAACATTAAGCTAAAGTTATGCTCAAGTTCTCCAACTGGTTTGACGTTGAGAAGGTTCTCAAATAGTTCAGACAACGTTAAGAAATAACATTCTATAAACTCTTTGAGAACAATGTCAAACCAGTTGGAGAACGTTCCTAGAACATTAACGAAATGTTAATTAAATGTAACCGTTTGAACTTTTAGGAAACATTCTGTTAAAGTAATATAATACCCCAGAATACGGCCCTGTGTTAAAGGCTCAGCAGTGTTGCATGCATAGCTCCCGTCTCCGGCAGTAATGGGTGGCTGTTAATAAAACCGCAGTCACAGAATTTAAGTGTAACGTTAATAAAGCCACAGCCACACTGAACTGCATTGGGGGAATGATTTCATTTGGATCTCAGTTTACAGCTTGTCAACACGTACGTAGGACCCCATTTCACATCCAGTATAAAAGTCAGCCAGGCACTGGAAGGGGGACTACTGTACACATCCCTTCAATGCATTAAGACTTGACTGTTGGCTGAAAGTGCTGGTCTCTCCCCTGCCAGGACCTGCTTGGCTTCAACATGTGACATTACCCGTGGTGACGTCTTTGAGCGTAGCAGTGTCCACCTCTAGAGAGATCCTAGACAAAACACATGGTTTGCAATACAGTGTTGGCAACAGTTACTGACGGCTAGGAGTGTGAATAGATGCAGCAATTAGTGGGTAGAACTGATATATTGGCACTTTTAAGTACAGTATTTAGCATTGATTTAATATCAGAGCCTGAGATGAATAGAAAGGCAATGCCAGCCTGTTGTCATTGTGTCTGGACAGAGATGTTCCCCACACCCTAATATGTCTTCTTATTTTCTAGACCCATTCAATGTGGTTTCCATTTGCTTATGTTGCAGAAAGCCAGTCATTAAATATTTTGTGCTGAACTGCCTATTCACCCACAAAGTTAAAAGTGCTTGTTTATAAACTGACTCACCCTATTCAATTGTAGTGCCCTTTTACAGTATGACTGAGTTGTTATGGGCCCTACAGGACGTCATATTCTTACGCTGTGAAACGTTCTTCCTTCATGTGATCTAAATAGTAAAATGTATGAAAAAGTAACGCCTCTGTTACTTTGGTTGCTCCTCTCTGTGCCACAAAGGAAAACTGAGACTGCAGAGGACATGTACATTAAGCTCGCAGTTTTGTTTTCAAGCACTCAACAAGCACTTAGTCATGACTCCCAAACTTTATGGTGAGAAAAAGCTGTCATAAAAAGCACTGGTCACTTTCATTTAAATCTGGAGCGGCCAAACAAATATTTTAATTACATTTCCATCGCTTGTTAAAAGAAGCCAAAAACAGAGACAAGACTTTTCTGTGGGGAAACATAATGTGTAGAATGTGCTTTGCTTGGCCTTGATGGCTGTAAAACAGTAAACAAACCTTTTTTTTCATTCCTCAATGTCAGGGAGTTTCTCCCATGGCCTTTGATCAGCCCAGAGCTATTTCTCTTCCCACAGCCATGTCACTGGCGGAAGTGGAGCCACTTGAGGAAGACCCTGAATGCTGCTGCACATTGGGGACAGAGAAGCAACGTGCAGAGATTCAGGGAGACATGCACGGTCACTCACACACAGGCAGACATGCACGGTCACTCACACACAGGCAGACATGCACGGTCACTCACATAGAGGCAGACATGCACGGTCACTCACACACAGGGAGACATGCACGGTCACTCACACACAGGGAGACATGCACGGTCACTCACACACAGGCAGACATGCACGGTCACTCACACACAGGTAGACATGCACGGTCACTCACACACAGGGAGACATGCACGGTCACTCACACACACACACACACACACACACACACACACACACACACACACACACACACACACACACACACACACACACACACACACACACACACACACACACACACACACACACACACACACACACTGACACACAGAACAGAAGAAGACAGTGCTGAAGTGCACAGCCTGGGAGCTGCTGATGAACAGAGGCTTTCACAGACACATGTTACGTACGTCAGCACTCAGTCACAACCAGAGCTGCAGGAAATCAGACATGACTGCCATGTCTGGTGTGTTTACAGGCTGCAAAGACACCACCTCACTTTTCTCTTTTCTGAAATACCACCTCACTTTTCTATTTTCTGAAACACCACCTCACTTTTCTCTTCTCTGAAATACCACCTCACTTTTCTCTTCTCTGAAATACCACCTCACTTTTCTCTTTTCTCTGCCGTCTCACAGAATGTCAGAGGATTCCATGAGGTGATATATTGTGTAAGTACATCCACAGTCTGTATATCAGAAAGGAATCCTCTCGGTGTGCTGCTCTAACCATTTCAGAGTCCTATGCAGCAGCCTTGGACTATGTTGAACCACAGTGAAGCCATGAAACATCCCAAATGCTGTAATAGTGCTCTCTTCCATAGAGGTACCATAATAAATGGCCTCACAGGGAACTATGCAAGCCAGGAATGCTGGGAGAGTTATGACAGAGAGCGAGTAAGGGTGAGAAGGTGCTCTTTCCTCTTGATAAGATCTAACGGAAATTAGTTACCAATAGTGTTCACTTTCAACAGAAATATGACATTTTCTAATTTGGTAATGTATAAAATGTCTCAGCCCTCATAGAGTGGTGACATGTATTGTGCTAGATAGTAATGCAATTAATTAAAAGCACAATGTTGTCACTAGTCCACACCATTACGCATAATAACAATTCAATTCTAATACCCAGAGTGTGACATATCGTTTTCGCAATCATAAGATGACAGATAACTGTTGGCTGCCAAAAGTAGTTTTACAGGCCCAATAAACACATGATGTGATTTTATCTGATTATTTACAGCCCAAATAAGCCATTCAGGAATTAACCTCTTTCTGAGATGCTTTGGACTGGTACAGACTGACGGACAGTCGTTGTAACAAAGACACCCAACACGCAGTAAAAGGGTACAATATCAGCCTGTGTTTATGGAACAGACTACCCTGCTGTAGGATAACTGTTTTCACTTTGATAAATAAGCAGGCGGGTGGATCCCGCCCTCACTTACGCCTTATAAGGATGACTGGGGTCAGTGTTATCATGTTGATTCACATTCACAGGAACCCAACCCTGAGAAACAGATCTGCCATGCCCAGTAATATGAAACAATATTATGCAACCACATATTTCTTTCAGAACACCATCCATTGTTCTATCATGAGTAGGGCCTGTAGTTTTGCTGTCCACGTAACATGTAACCTGAGGACACACATTCTTAGAAAAAAAGCCCCTATCTAGAAACTAAAAGGGTTCTTCAAGCTGGCACCCATGTAGAACCCTTTCTTTTAGAAGCAATGTCCACTTCATAATTACGTTTCTCTCCCATCAAATGAGAACATGGAGCGTCCGCATCTGTCGCACCCTCCTCTTAATGTCTCCTAATCTGTTATTTGTGGCATTTATATCTTACGCATTATAATTGCATCTTACAATATGGGTGACAGTGCAAAGCCTCATTTATTATGTCCAAGATTGTCCATATGCTTTAGATTGGCTGTTTATACGATTTCTGGACTGGGTGTTGTCTCAGTGACTTGGAAAATACCTTACTCTTTGCCTTCTCTCCATACTCCATACCTTACTTAGAGGGCCAGAGAATAATGATTATCCTCTTGACAGTAATACGTGTTTTGTACTAACATTTCAAATGACTTGGCATGTGCAGGCATTGTGTTAATTGTCGGTTTGAGTCTTAGGAGGGTGATCCATATCAAACTAGCTCTCTGGAGAGTATCACGGCCACCCATAGCTGATTTCATTGTGTTATTACTGACAGCTAGCAGACACAAACACAGACACAGAGCTCAGCTTAAACACACCCTGAGCATGGGATATGTCACCAAGTGCTCTCCGTACCCTTCTGAAAGGCCATTTCAGTACTTTGTGTTGTAACAATTTACAGAAAAACGTAATATGTTTTTCTCAGACTTTGCCCAAAACGAGTGTGATTGTTTCATTGAAGTCATCTCCACTCCTAGAGAATGTGACTTTATTTGAGTACAATTTAGAGAACCATTACTCACAGGTCAATGTTTCAGAATACAGCGGGTTAGGAATAAAAAATTATAATAATACAACCAAAAGCGCTCTCTGGCCTCATGGGTGGAAAGTTATTACTTTTTATCATTTATCACTTTTCATATTTTTTTACGGCGAAAATCCGATGTTTCTATGCCAAACAGTTTTGTTATATTTAAGTCTTATGTTCATGTGTGACCCTGATTTAACACACTGCAGTAAATGGTTCTTGTGTCACCCTGATTTAACACACTGCAGTAAAAGGTTCATGTGTCACCCTGATTTAACACACTGCAGTAAGAGGATCATGTGTGACCCTGATTTAACACACTGCAGTAAGAGGTTCATGTGTGACCCTGATTTAACACACTGCAGTAAGAGGTTCATGTGTGACCCTGATTTAACACACTGCAGTAAAAGGTTCTTGTGTGACCCTGATTTAACACACTGCAGTAAATGGTTCTTGTGTCACCCTGATTTAACACACTGCAGTAAAAGGTTCATGTGTCACCCTGATTTAACACACTGCAGTAAAAGGTTCTTGTGTGACCCTGATTTAACACACTGCAGTAAGAGGTTCATGTGTGACCCTGATTTAACACACTGCAGTAAGAGGTTCATGTGTGACCCTGATTTAACACACTGCAGTAAGAGGTTCATGTGTGACCCTGATTTAACACACTGCAGTAAAAGGTTCTTGTGTGACCCTGATTTAACACACTGCAGTAAAAGGTTCATGTGTCACCCTGATTTAACACACTGCAGTAAAAGGTTCTTGTGTCACCCTGATTTAACACACTGCAGTAAAAGGTTCATGTGTCACCCTGATTTAACACACTGCAGTAAAAGGTTCTTGTGTGACCCTGAATTAACACACTGCAGTAAAAGGTTCATGTGTCACCCTGATTTAACACACTGCAGTAAGAGGTTCATGTGTCACCCTGATTTAACACACTGCAGTAAAAGGTTCATGTGTCACCCTGATTTAACACACTGCAGTAAAAGGTTCATGTGTGACCCTGATTTAACACACTGCAGTAAAAGGTTCATGTGTCACCCTGATTTAACACACTGCAGTAAGAGGTTCATGTGTCACCCTGATTTAACACACTGCAGTAAAAGGTTCATGTGTGACCCTGATTTAACACACTGCAGTAAAAGGTTCATGTGTGACCCTGATTTAACACACTGCAGTAAAAGGTTCATGTGTGACCCTGATTTAACACACTGCAGTAAGAGGTTCATGTGTCACCCTGATTTAACACACTGCAGTAAGAGGTTCATGTGTCACCCTGATTTAACACACTGCAGTAAAAGGTTCATGTGTCACCCTGATTTAACACACTGCAGTAAAAGGTTCATGTGTCACCCTGATTTAACACACTGCAGTAAATGGTTCATGTGTCACCCTGATTTAACACACTGCAGTAAAAGGTTCATGTGTGACCCTGATTTAACACACTGCAGTAAAAGGTTCATGTGTGACAGTCTGGAGTATCAGTCCTTATCTGAAACAGATGTTGTTTTAGCTAATTTTGTTTTCCTAATTATGATTTTGGACTCAGTTAGTGTTTGAATTTTGACATTTCAGTCTTTGTCAATGTGCTTCCTTAGCCAGAGAGAAATGCAATACTTGTTGCTGGGGGGGGGGGGGGGGGCTGGGGGTTGTTTGGCCTCATTTGTTGCCATGAGGTCCTCCTCAATGCCTTGCTTTGAGAACTGTAAACGCCAACACGGGTCACTTCCTGGTGTAATTGCCTTCCCGACTCTCTGCGTCAGGAACTTCCAATTCCTGATTATTAATAGCTGTGTCTGTTGAAAGGCATCATTAACTAAGAACAAAGAGGGAAGGAACGACACACTGTACAGGTGTTTTCTTTTTAACAATGAGAATGTTACTGTTATACTAAGTGTTACACTCTTCTTGTCATTGTCAAGAAGTGATCGACGTGGGAAATAAGGTCTCGGCAGGACACTGTTTCTGCATGAGATGTTGTCTGTATTTAGAGACTTCATGTTCTGTGTAATGAAAAAAGTTATTGTGCTCTTCAAAGTCATGTATAATTGTGTGCTGTGCTGTGCTGTGCTGTGCTGTGCTGTGCTGTCTTGCCTGTAGTTTGTATTGCATCAGGCCTGCTCAGTGCTGGGTGGGTTCCAATCTATGCAAAGATTTCCTCTGCAAGGGTTTTATTCAAGGGGGTGAACAAACACTGTGTGCACTCAGCGTCTGGCTGTATATTAATAGTGTATGAAAAACATTGCTCATAAGGAATCACGGCAGCTTAAGGTAGACTGGGTAATTTGTGGCTGGCTCCAGACAGTGGACATTACATCTTCCAGCCTAGTGACCGCATTGACGGCTGGTGGAGGCTTGTCATCCTACCCTGGCTCTGCTGCTTATGCCTTGTGTATAGAGTAAAGTTGGCATTATGTACAGTAAGTTGGGCTACATTATGTAATGGTCAACTCACACTAATCAAACAGTTACTAAGACGGCAGTATGGAGCCAATAAATGTACATTATTTTTTGTATTTTGCGTTGTGTATTTCATCTTAATGTAATGTACTGAAAGATCAGTCACACACGCATGTACGCACGCACACATCAACACTCTCAGAGACACACAGACATAGGAAAGGCCAGGGCCAGGAGCTCCCCCCCCCCCCCCCCCCCCCCCCCCATGTCTTCTCATTTCTTACAGCCAGTAATACAGTGTGTCATTTCCATGACCTCTCTGTCATTTTCCTGAAGGACATCCTGAAGAGGAACAATAGTGGAGAACAAAGCGGAACAACTGTTCCCAAGCTTTCCACGCCATTGTTCATCTCACAATGGTACCACTCAGTCCACAGCGCCATGACACCTGCACTGCACAGTAAGTCCCATCAAACAGTGTGCCACACTTGAAGGGGCGGAAAAATATGACGAATTGAATGTAAAGTCATGGCTGGGGGAACAGACAAAATGTCAAATTTCATATGGAGACCTTTTCACTTTTCCCGGGGGTTGATCCGTTGACAAAAATCCAATCTGTTTACAATCAAATGTAACAAACCCACACACAATTCTGTCCAGGGCCACGTCTACTTGTCAGCACATGTTTGTGTGCAAACAATCAGGACAGCTCTGGTGGAAGCTAAAAACACACAGGCCTGGAAACAGCTCTCTGAGCCGGAGGAAGTGAGGGAGGCATGACCGACACTACCACTCCCCTGAGCTCTGGGATCTCTTTATAAACTACCAGGGAAGTCTGCATGCCTCCCTGATATAGGCAACTAGTGCACTGGAGACCATTAGATGAAGCAAAATGTACAGTCGTATGAAAAAGTTTGGGCACCCCTCTGAGGCTGCATAATAATTTACTCTGTCGTCACAGAAAATGATCACAGTGGCATGCCATTCATTTTCTAATAAAAGCTGAGTACTGGGGTATTGTCCAGACAAAGATTTTTAGTGTAGCAATATTAAGTTGTATGAAATTAAATCAGATGTGAAAAATAGGCTGTCATTCTGTTGATTTGAATACCTGTAACTACTTAGCACTGATTAATTGGAACACACAATTGGTTTGGTGAGCTCATTAAGCCTTGAACTTCATAGACAAGTGCATCCAATCATGAGAAAAGGTATTTAAGGTGGCCAATTGCAAGTTGTTGTTCTCTTTGACTCTCCTCTGAAGACTGGCAACATGGGGGCCTCAAAACAACTCTCAAATGACCTGAAAACAAAGATTGTTCAACATTATGGTTTAGGGGAAGGCTGCAAAAAGCTATCGCAGAGATGTAAGCTGTCAGTGTCCACTGTGAGGAACATAGTGAGGAAATGGAAGACCACAGGCACAGTTCTGGTTAAGGCCAGAAGTGGCAGGCCAAGTAAAATATCGGAGAGGCAAAGGCGAAGGATGGTGAGAACGGTCAAAAACAGCCCACAGACCACCTCCAAAGACCTACAACATCATCTTGCTGCAGATGGTGTCCCTGTGCATCGTTCAACAATTCAGCGCACTTTGCACAAGGAGAAGCTGTACGGGAGAGTGATGCGGAAGAAGCCTTTTCTGCACACACGCCACAAACAGAGTCGCCTGAGGTATGCAAACGCACATTTGGACAAGCCAGCTTCATTTTGGCTTGTATGGACTGATGAAACAAAGATTGAGTTATTTGATCATAACAAGGGGCGTTATGCGTGGCGGCAAAAGAACACAGCGTTCCAAGAAAAACACTTGCTACCCACAGTAAAATTTGGTGGGGGTTCCATTATGCCGTGGGGCTGTGTGGCCAGTGCCGGTACTGGGAATCTTGTTAAAGTTGAGGGTCGCATGGATTCCACTCAATATCAGCAGATTCTTGGGAATAATGTTGAAGAATCAGTCACAAAGTTGAAGTTACGCCGGGGCTGGATATTTCAACAAGACAACGACCCAAAACACTGCTCAAAATCTACCCGGGAATTTATGCAGAGGAACAAGTACAATGTTCTGGAATGGCCATCCCATCTGTGGGATGATTTGAAGCGGGCTGTCCATGCTCGGCAACCTCTTTGTCCATTCATCTCCATTACCCGTCGTTGTCTTAGCTCTCTTAATTAACTGTTATTTTTTTATATTTTTTTTCTGCCCCTTTCTTATTTCAATATGCCTTGTCTTTTGCTGTTCAGGCTAGCTATTATTGTTTTATTTCACTGTAGAACCCCCAGTCCTGCTCAACTGGCCTCTGATAGCTCCTTTGTTTCTCCCCCCACACATGCGGAGACCTCACCTGGCTTAACTGGTGTCTCCAGAGATGCAACCTCTCTCTTCATTACCCAACGCCTAGGTTTACCTCCACTGAACTCACATCCTACCATACCCTTGTCTGTACATTATGCCCTCAACCTATTCCACCACGCCCAGAAATCTGCTCCTTTTATTCTATGTAGCCAACGTACTAGACGTCCAGTTCTGAAAGCCCTCAGCCGAACACTGATTCTATTACTCCTCTGTTCCTCTGGTGATGTAGAGGCAAACCCAGGTCCTATAACCCCCAATACTACACCTATTCCCCAGGCGCTCTCATTTGTTGATTTCTGTAACCGTAAAAGCCTTGGTTTCATGCATGTTAACATTAGAAGCCTCCTCCCTAAGTTTGATTTATTCACCGCTTTAGCACACTCCGCCAACCCGGATGTCCTAGCTGTGTCAGAATCCTGGCTTAGGAAGGCTACCAAAAATTCGGAAATTTCCATCCCCAACTACAACATTTCCCGTCAAGATAGAACTGCCAAAGGTGGCGGAGTTGCAATCTACTGCAGAGATAACCTGCAGAGTTCTGTCATACTGTCCAGGTCTGTGCCCAAACAGTTTGAGCTTCTACTCTTAAAAATCCACCTTTCCAGAAATAAGTCTCTCACTGTTGCAGCCTGTTACAGACCCCCCTCAGCCCCCAGCTGTGCCCTGGACTCCATATGTGAATTGATTGCCCCCCATCTATCTTCAGAGTTTGTACTGTTAGGTGACTTAAACTGGGATATGCTTAACACCCCGGCTGTACTTCAATCTAAGATAGATGCCCTCAATCTCACACAAATTATCAAGGAACCCACCAGGTACAACCCAAAATCCGTAAACATGGCTACCATTATTGATATCATTCTGACTAACTTGCCCTCCAAATACACCTCCTCTGTTTTCAACCAGGATCTCAGCGATCACTGCCTCATCGCCTGCATTCGCAATGGGTCAGCGGTCAAACGACCACCCCTTATCACTGTCAAACGCTCCCTAAAACACTTTTGCGAGCAGGCCTTTCTATTAGATCTGGCCCAGGTATCCTGGAAGGATATTGACCTCATCCCGTCAGTAGAGGACGCCTGGTTGTTCTTTAAAAGTGCTTTCCTCACCATCCTAAATAAGCATGCCCCTTTCAAAAAACGTAGAACTAAGAATAGATATAGCCCTTGGTTCACCCCAGACTTGACTGCACTAGACCAACACAAAAACATCCTGTGGCGCACTGCATTAGCATCGAACAGCCCCCGCGATATGCAGCTATTCAGGGAAGTCAGGAACAAGTACACACAGTCAGTTAGAAAAGCAAAGGCCAGCTTTTTCAAACAAAAATTTGCTTCCTGTAGCACTAACTCCAAAAAGTTCTGGGACACTGTAAAGTCCATGGAGAATAAGAGCACCTCCTCCCAGTTGCCCACTGCATTGAGGCTCGGAAACACTGTTACCACCGATAAATCCACGATTATCGAACATTTCAATAAGCATTTTGCTACAGCTGGCCATGCTTTCCACCTGGCTACCCCTACCCCGGCCAACAGCTCTGCACCCCCGGCAGCTACTTGCCCAAGCCCCCCCCGCTTCTCCTTCACCCAAATCCAGACGGCTGATGTTCTGAAAGAGCTGCTGAGTCTGGACCCCTACAAATCTGCTGGGCTAGATAATCTGGACCCTCTCTTTCTGAAATTATCAGCCAAAATTGTTGCAACACCTATCACTAGCCTGTTCAACCTCTCTTTCGTATCGTCTGAGATCCCTAGAGATTGGAAAGCTGCCACGGTCATCCCCCTATTCAAAGGAGGAGACACTCTAGACCCAAACTGTTATAGACCAATATCCATCCTGCCCTGCCTTTCTAAAGTTTTCGAAAGCCAAGTTAACAAACAGATAACTGACCACTTCGAATCCCACCGTACCTTCTCTGCTATGCAATCTGGTTTCCGAGCTGGTCATGGGTGCACCTCAGCTACGCTCAAGGTACTGAACGATATCATAACCGCCATCGATAAAAGACAGTACTGTGCAGCCGTTTTCATCGACCTGGCCAAGGCTTTCGACTCTGTCAATCACCGCATTCTTATTGGCAGACTCAACAGCCTTGGTTTCTCAAGTGACTGCCTTGCCTGGTTCGCTAACTACTTTGCAGACAGAGTTCAGTGTGTCAAATCGGAGGGCCTATTGTCCGATCCTCTGGCAGTCTCTATGGGGGTGCCACAGGGTTCAATTCTTGGGCCAACCCTTTTCTCTATATACATCAACGATGTCGCTCTCGCTGCTGGTGACTCTCTGATCCATCTCTACGCAGATGATACCATTCTGTATACATCTGGCCCCTCTTTGGATACTGTGTTTACTAACCTTCAATCAAGCTTCAATGCCATACAACACTCCTTCCGTGGCCTCCAACTGCTCTTAAACGCTAGTAAAACTAAGTGCATGCTTTTCTATCGAACGCTGCCAGCACCCGCCCACCGGACTATCATCACTACTCTCGACGGATCCGAATTAGAATACGTGGACACCTACAAATACCTAGGCATCTGGTTAGACTATAAACTCAACTTCCAGACTCACATCAACCATCTCCAATCCAAAATTAAATCCAGAATTGGCTTCCTATTTCGCAACAAAGCCTCCTTCACTCATGCTGCCAAACATGCCCTTGTAAAACTGACTATCCTACCGATCCTTGATTTCGGCGATGTCATTTACAAACTAGCCTCCAATACTCTACTTAGCAAATTGGATGTAGTCTATCACAGTGCCATCCGTTTTGTCACCAAAGCCCCATACACTACCCACCACTGCGACCTGTATGCTCTCGTTGGCTGGCCTTCATTATATATTCGCCGCCAAACCCACTGGCTCCAGGTCATCTATAAGTCTTTATTAGGTAAATCCCCGCCCTATCTCAGCTCACTGGTCACTATAGCAACACCTACCCGTAGCATGCGCTCCAGCAGGTATATCTCACTGGTCACCCCCAAAGCCAACACCTCCTTTGGTCGCCATTCCTTCCAGTTTGCTGCTGCCAATGACTGGAACGAATTGCAAAAATCATTGAAGCTAGAGGTTCCTATCTCCCTCAATAACTTTAAGCATCAGCTGTCAAAGCTGCTTATCGATCACTGCACCTGTATATAGCCCTTCTGTAAATAGCCCACACTACTACCTCATCCCAATATTTATTTTTTGTTTATTTTCACTAATCTTGCACTCCAGTATCTCTATTTGCACATCATAATTTGCACATTTTTCATTCCTGTGTTAATAATGATAATTCTGTAATTTATGTCACCACTATAGTCTATTTATTGTTCTACCTCTTAACCTTACTGCATTTTTGCACTACATTTTGCACTCTGTATATAGATTTTTCTATTGTGTTTTTGACTGTTTGTTTAATGTGTAACTCTGTGTTGTTATTTGTCACACTGCTTTGCTTTGTATTGGCCAGGTCGCAGTTGCAAATGAGAACTTGTTCTCAACTGACCTACCTGGTTAAATAAAGGTGAAATAAAAAAATAAAATAAAAAAAAACCTAACTGAACAGGAGATGTTTTGTAAGGAGGAATGGTCCAAAATACCTTCATCCAGAGTCCAGATAATGAGTATTAGAGGCTATAGGAAGCGTCTAGAGGCTGTTATTTTAGCAAAAGGAGGCTCTACTAAATATTGATGTGATTTTTCTGTTGGGGTGCCCAAATTTATGCACCTGTCTAATTTCGTTTTGATGCATATTGTACATTTTCTGTTAATCCAATAAACCTCATTTCACTACTGAAATATTACTGTGTCCATCAGTTATTTGATAGATCAAAATGAAATTGCTGATCCAAACACCCAATTATTTATAAATGGAAATCATGGAAATTGTCAGGGGTGCCCAAACTTTTTCATACGACTGTAACCCCGGTTATAATGCTGATGGGGCATGGACCAGTTTTTAACTATGTAATAGTGTTGTAAGAACAAATTACACATTTCTTCTAAATGTTATAAAGAGATAGGGTTATAATGTTATAAAGAGCTAAGGGTATAATGTTATAAAGAGATAGGGGTATAATGTTATAAAGAGATAGGGTTATAATGTTATTAAGAGATAGGGGTATAATGTTATAAAGAGATAGGGGTATAATGTTATTAAGAGATAGGGGTATAATGTTATTAAGAGATAGGGGTATAATGTTATAAAGAGATAGGGTTATAATGTTATAAAGAGATAGGGTTATAATGTTATAAAGAGCTAAGGGTATAATGTTATAAAGAGATAGGGTTATAATGTTATAAAGAGATAGGGTTATAATGTTATAAAGAGATAGGGTTATAATGTTATAAAAATATAGAGTTATAATGTTATAAAGAGATAGGGTTATAATGTTATAAAGAGATAATGTTATAAAGAGATAGGGTTATAATGTTATAAAGAGCTAAGGGTATAATGTTATAAAGAGATAGGGTTATAATGTTATAAAGAGATAGGGTTATAATGTTATAAAGAGATAGGGTTATAATGTTATAAAAAGATAGAGTTATAATGTTATAAAGAGATAATGTTATAAAGAGATAGGGTTATAATGTTATAAAGAGATAGGGTTATAATGTTATAAAGAGATAGGGGTATAATGTTATAAAGAGATAGGGTTATAATGTTATAAAGAGATAGGGTTATAATGTTATAAAGAGATAATGTTATAAAGAGATAGGGTTATAATGTTATAAAGAGATAGGGTTATAATGTTATAAAGAGATAGGGGTATAATGTTATAAAGAGATAGATAGGGGTATAATGTTATAAAGAGATAGGGTTATAATGTTATAAAGAGATAGGGGTATAATGTTATAAAGAGATAGGGGTATAATGTTATAAAGCGATAGGGTTATAATGTTATAAAGAGATAGGGGTATAATGTTATAAAGAGATAGGGTTATAATGTTATAAAGAGATAATGTTATAAAGAGATAGGGGTATAATGTTATAAAAAGATAGAGTTATAATGTTATAAAGAGATAGGGTTATAATGTTATAAAGAGATAATGTTATAAAGAGATAGGGTTATAATGTTATAAAGAGATAGGGTTATAATGTTATAAAGAGATAATGTTATAAAGAGATAGGGTTATAATGTTTTAAAGAGATAGGGGTATAATGTTATAAAGAGATAGGGTTATAACGTTATAAAGAGATAGGGTTATAATGTTATAAAGAGATAGGGTTATAATGTTATAAAGAGATAGGGGTATAATGTTATAAAGAGATAGGGTTATAATGTTATAAAGAGATAATGTTATAAAGAGATAGGGTTATAATGTTATAAAGAGATAGGGTTATAATGTTATAAAGAGATAATGTTATAAAGAGATAGGGTTATAATGTTATAAAGAGATAATGTTATAAAGAGATAGGGTTATAATGTTATAAAGAGATAGGGTTATAATGTTATAAAGAGATAATGTTATAAAGAGATAGGGTTATAATGTTTTAAAGAGATAGGGGTATAATGTTATAAAGAGATAGGGTTATAATGTTATAAAGAGATAGGGTTATAATGTTATAAAGAGATAGGGTTATAATGTTATAAAGAGATAGGGGTATAATGTTATAAAGAGATAGGGTTATAATGTTATAAAGAGATAATGTTATAAAGAGATAGGGTTATAATGTTATAAAGAGATAGGGTTATAATGTTATAAAGAGATAATGTTATAAAGAGATAGGGTTATAATGTTTTAAAGAGATAGGGGTATAATGTTATAAAGAGATAGGGTTATAATGTTATAAAGAGATAGGGTTATAATGTTATAAAGAGATAGGGGTATAATGTTATAAAGAGATAGGGTTATAATGTTATAAAGAGATAGGGTTATAATGTTATAAAGAGATAGGGTTATAATGTTATAAAGAGATAGGGGTATAATGTTATAAAGAGATAGGGGTATAATGTTATAAAGAGATAGGGTTATAATGTTATAAAGAGATAGGGTTATAATGTTATAAAGAGATAGGGTTATAATGTTATAAAGAGATAGGGGTATAATGTTATAAAGAGATAGGGTTATTATGGCCATATTTTTTTACTTTACCCATCTGGTTAAACAAGTTCTAAAAGTTCCAATCAAACAATGTTGAAACTGTGTATAATATGACAACAAAAACAGAAAGGTGAATACTTGAAGTGACTTGAAAAACATTTTTGGGGATCCAGCTTCGCCCCTTCTCAATACTGAACAATGTGCACTTGATCTGGCCACACAGCATGTGGACCCATATGGAGAAGAGGGACAGCTGTTCTCACAGTCAGAGAGGATCAAACATAATATATACAAGCTATTAGGTTTCTGTTTTGATAATACCACATTGAGAGATGTACAGAACATCGCCTTATATAAGGTCTTATGGCATTTTTATGGCATTTTTTGTTTAGCTTACATTATGTAATCCTTATATGACTATACAACATATTTGTTGGTTACCTCTCTAGAAAATGCATATTATTACATGCTTTTTAAGTGGCTTCTAAGTATTCTGTAGGTTATTAGTCATCTCCGTAACGGCCACGCACATCCTAAAGAAATCAACTCGAGGTCTCTGAGAACCAACAGGCAGGAAGGTTAAGAAACTGGAATTGCTTCCTCTGTTGTTAGCCTTCACAAAGGCTTTGTTAGCAGGCAGAACACTGAGACCACGGACAAACAGTGGGCTTCCCATTATTGTTTTTCAGGGTGAGACACGAACCCCAGGTAGCGACCGTGAGAGGCACATTTTAAAATTCTGTTGGGACAAAAGGTTGGGTAGAGGAATGCCCATCGGAATCCACACACTCATTCTGTTGAACTCAGCTGTGCATGATAGTCATTCTCTCTCCTTACTGTGCGAGGGCGGCTCTCAATTTTAATCTTCTCTTCAGCAGGCATTGGTCCAGGGAAAAGGGGCTCACAATGGTGGGGGATGACCATGCTGGCACAAAAGCCAATATAAATCCAAATACACACAGCCCGTCCGGGTTCTGCATGCCATTGAGCACTTCTTTCTCCCTTTCCTCCCCTCAGCATTTCATTCTGATTCATGTTTAGAGAGGATATGCACAGCTGTCAGATTAAACTGACAATCCCCGCCCCAGGGAGGGTAGCCTGGACACTTTCTTATGTTAAGTTAAGAAGAGGATCACCATTGTGTGAGGTAGACTAGGCCTCTCAGGGTTTCACTGCTGGCTGATCGCATCACCTGTCCAGTAGGAGCGGAGCAAACCCATTATATTGGTTGACTCTCAGGTTTCCACAGCAACACAGCTGGAATGCCATCACAGAACCTCTGAACTTTTTTATTCATGGGTGTTAGATCTGGTGAAGCGTTTTGGGGATATTGGTGCATTTTGGATTGATTTAGGCATTTCAAAGAGAACCTGAGTTATACTTGATTCATATTTTTTTATATTTTATAATATTTTGATGACTAACAAACCATTATACAATAGAGCAATATAACATGCTTGTTCATGCTCAGCCTATGAGAGGGCTGCATTTGTTCAAAAAATCTTTAATGTGAGTGATTAGAAATACCTCAGCAAACAATTAAACTGAGAGAAGTAAGTACAAGGTTTTCACTGCTGCAGTGAGATCAATCTTCATAGAAAACGGCATGGGGGAACAAGAACAGTCTTTAGCAGCGGCTCAAGTGAACTCCTGCCACAAAAAGGATACAAGCATTTTCGTTGCAGCACTAGAGCCCAGCCTATAATTTTGTGTCATGCTCAAAATAAATATAAAGTGTTCCCACTTGCATTTAATTTGAACAAATTGCTATTGAGGACAGTTTGTGTGTTGAATGAGGCGGTATAAAGACCATACAGTACATCATGTACACCAGCACCTCCACGGTATAGAGTTTGAGGATAGAAAACAGCAGGGTCAACATGTGGTGATCTAATCTCAGTGGAAATGGCATTCTCATTCCTGTGGCAAAGTATCATTCCTGTGGCAAAGTATCATTCCTGTGGTAAAGTATCATTCCTGTGGTAGAGTATCATTCCTGTGGTAATCATTCCTGTGGTAGAGTATCATTCCTGTGGTAGAGTATCATTCCTGTGGTAATCATTCCTGTGGTATAGTATCATTCCTGTGGTAGAGTATCATTCCTGTGGTAGAGTATCATTCCTGTGGTAATCATTCCTGTGGTAGAGTATCATTCCTGTGGTAGAGTATCATTCCTGTGGTAGAGTATCATTCCTGTGGTAATCATTCCTGTGGTAGAGTATCATTATTGTGGTAAAGTATCATTCCTGTGGTAGAGTATGATTATTGTGGTAAAGTATCATTCCTGTGGTAAAGTATCATTCCTGTGGTAAAGTATCATTCCTGTGGTAAAGTATCATTCCTGTGGTAGAGTATCATTCCTGTGGTAAAGTATCATTCCTGTGGTAAAGTATCATTCCTGTGGTAAAGTATCATTCCTGTGGTAGAGTATCATTCCTGTGGTAAAGTATCATGCCTGTGGTAGAGTATCATTCCTGTGGTAAAGTATCATTCCTGTGGTAAAGTATCATTCCTGTGGTAAAGTATCATTCCTGTGGTAGAGTATCATTCCTGTGGTAAAGTATCATTCCTGTGGTAGAGTATCATTCCTGTGGTAAAGTATCATTCCTGTGGTAAAGTATCATTCCTGTGGTAGAGTATCATTCCTGTGGTAAAGTATCATTCCTGTGGTAAAGTATCATTCCTGTGGTAAAGTATCATTCCTGTGGTAGAGTATCATTCCTGTGGTAAAGTATCATTCCTGTGGTAAAGTATCATTCCTGTGGTAAAGTATCATTCCTGTGGTAAAGTATCATTCCTGTGGTAGAGTATCATTCCTGTGGTAATCATTCCTGTGGTAGAGTATCATTCCTGTGGTAGAGTATCATTCCTGTGGTAATCATTCCTGTGGTAGAGTATCATTCCTGTGGTAGAGTATCATTCCTGTGGTAATCATTCCTGTGGTAGAGTATCATTCTTGTGGTAAAGTATCATTCCTGTGGTAGAGTATGATTCCTGTGGTAAAGTATCATTCCTGTGGTAAAGTATCATTCCTGTGGTAAAGTATCATTCCTGTGGTAGAGTATCATTCCTGTGGTAAAGTATAATTCCTGTGGTAAAGTATCATTCCTGTGGTAAAGTATCATTCCTGTGGTAAAGTATCATTCCTGTGGTAGAGTATCATTCCTGTGCTAAAGTATCATTCCTGTGGTAGAGTATCATTCCTGTGGTAAAGTATCATTCCTGTGGTAAAGTATCATTCCTGTGGTAGAGTATCATTCCTGTGGTAAAGTATCATTCCTGTGGTAGAGTATCATTCCTGTGGTAAAGTATCATTCCTGTGGTAAAGTATCATTCCTGTGGTAAAGTATCATTCCTGTGGTAGAGTATCATTCCTGTGGTAAAGTATCATTCCTGTGGTAGAGTATCATCCCTGTGGTAAAGTATCATTCCTGTGGTAAAGTATCATTCCTGTGGTAGAGTATCATTCCTGTGGTAGAGTATCATTCCTGTGGTAGAGTATCATTCCTGTGGTAAAGTATCATTCCTGTGGTAAAGTATCATTCCTGTGGTAAAGTAGTGTGGTGCCATTTTCATGTTTTTTTTTTACATAATCCCCCCCAACCCTACCACCAATAAACTAATAGACAACAATACTTAATGTACACAGTACATGTAGTTAAATAATTATACATGGATACTTTTGCCTCTAACTCTTGACAATTCAAAGCTCTCAAGAGTTATTTATTATTTTACATAAAGGATTGTAATACATTACTTATAACAAAAAAAATCTGGGCAGTAAAAACAGATTCTAGACGTACTGTATCGTCTTTCTCAAAATCTGCTATAAAGACTATACCTGGTTTCCCTGCATTCTTATAGTTTTCCATTATTATCTAATATTGTCTCCAATATATCTTTCTTTTAATAATCCTGTCTTTCTTTTAAGATCGTGATGAATAATGTCCGGTATGACCTTTTTTTTATTTTATGAGCGATACATTTTGCCAATATTTTTGTATCCCAACATTGAAGAGTGAGGGGTTTGGTCTTTGTATTGTGGCCCCTGGCTCCTGCTTCAGCTGGACAGAGATCAGTCCCTCTTTTTGTTTGCCCGACAGTTTGCCATTTATATATGAGTAAATAAAACAGGACAGTAATGGATCTTTCAGTAATTCATAAAAAGTTGTATATAGTGTATCTCTATTGGAATGCCATCAAGAGCAGGGGTTTTCCCCATCTGAAAGGAATCGATTGGTAACCATATTTCTTCATGTTTAATTATGCCTTCACAATATTTATTTTTGTGTCGCTGATCATTTAACCAGATTTTTGGGGAGAAGGATTTCACAAAACTCATCGTCAAGTGAGAATGAAGGAACTTGACAAGAGAACATTTGTATCAAATATTTTACTTCCTCATTCAAAATCTCTGTTGGTGAGATAAGGATTTCTCCATTGTTTTGTTTTTGGTCGTGTTTAGGGAAACCATGGTGCATTTTTCACCATTCTCTATCCAATTTGACATTTTCATGTTTGCTGAGTTTCACCAACGGATGCAGAGGCAGTTAAATATATTTCCCAAAGGACTCATTACTGGGAAACAAAAGAGTTTGTGTCAACAATCAGATTGTAAATAAATATAATTTTTTAACCTAATGTTCAAGCATGCATGTGCCATCTTATCGTCTTAATGCGGTGTTACGGACACAATTACTAGTCCCTTGATGACATGCTCGAAAATGCTACAAGACTCCAAAAGTCTTGAGATCATTCAGTCTATTCCCAAGATAAGGTTTGCCCGAACCAGCTAGGGCATGATTTCATGTATCTGCAATTGTTTTTATGCCAGTTATATCGCTCTCAATTGCCATAGTGATCAATCTGGACCTTTACCTTTTACTGTAACACCGGAGCTCTTTCAAAGGCTTTAAGGGCATGAATAACAGCAGACTCAGGGCTTTGGACTCCTGATCACCGTTGTGGATGAAAGTCTGACACATTAACTCTTTGGCTAAGATTCTTTATATATCAGAGACAAGCTGAGCGCTGTTCTTGGAACAATAGGACAGATCCAGGAAACTGAGCTTTGGTTTAATGTTTGGTAACAGAGAATATATTACACAAGGTAGTACTGTTAAAGGGGTCAGTCAAATACAATATCCCTCCTTGTCCAATAAACTCACTAAAGGAGATTAAAAAGTCGAAAGAATTTGAATGTTGCAGATAACACTTTCTTGTCATTATTAGTTTTTGATTTGTCATATCAAGTTGGTTAAATTTTACTTGACATTCAGGCCAATGGCAATGGCAATTTTGGATTTAATTAAAGTCTTGAGATGTAATGCGATTTAGAGGAAGCGGGACCATCCTTGATGTGGAGGATTTGGACAATGTGTGACTACACCCACAATTTGGTTTGATCAGTTGGCTAACTTGTTTAGTGCCAAAACAACCCAAATCACCTTATCTGATCTGAACATATTCATACGCAGGCAGTGTGGGCATCTTAAAGTTATATCACATTGTTTGGATTGCAAGACATCTTGAGATCTGTGCTTGATCTAAAGCAACCACCCATGCAGCAAAACTTGAACAAAGACAAAAGCTAAGCCCCCCGGACTGGCTATTTGTTTAAGTGCACGCCTCACACCTTTCTGATTTTTGGAGGCGTGTTTTGACTTTGTAGAGAGGAATGTTCAGATGAGCCAGAGACACAGAAATAACACCCACATTCCTCCCATCTACTGAGGAGGAGGGAATGCAATTAGCACGTATTAGAGAGACTGGAGCAAGGCTGTCAGGACACAGGCTGGCGTACGGTACGGTAAGTCCTCAACCCAGACTCCCAGCCTGCCACTCTGCTCCGCTCCGCTCTGGCCCCATGGGCCCCAGAGTAGTGGCTCTGCATGTCCCTGCCCACATTGTAGCCTATCTGCAGGGGGAAGACTAAATGATTGGCCCTGGAGGAAATGGGAGCCAATGCTCTGCTTACTTCCAAGCCCTGTAATTAAGTCTTCTCTTACTGCGTTCACATTACAAATAATGTATATGGTCATCAAAGGCTTGTGTTTTTAGGAGCGTCCCTAACCCCCCCAGCACTCCTTGAAGAAAGTAGGAACACATTGATTTTGATGACAGTTCAACTCAGTCAACTGGTGTTTTAGTTAAACATTGTTGCTTCTGAAATCTAGATAATATGTTTGATTTAAAAAGTTCAATTGCATTTGTTACTTGAATTTGTAAATGTGATTTCATGACGTTGTTGATCTCAGATATATTTTTGTCTGGTATTGTCAACCCATGGTAAACAGAAAAATAAGTCATTTTGCAATAATCAACCTCATGCTGAGTTTCTGATGTTTTTAATTATGAACATTTGTCATCTTGAAAGAAGGACTACTGTTACTGTAATACTGGCAATTACAGCAGCAGGATAGCTGTAAACCAACAGAAATAGGACCAAAGAACCATTACTTCCACCAATGTGAAATATGACCACAGCACCATTACTTCCACTAATGTGAAATAGGACCACAGCACCATTACTTCCACCAATGTGAAATAGGACCACAGCACCATTACTTCCACCAATGTGAAATAGGACCACAGCACCATTACTTCCACTAATGTGAAATAGGACCACAGCACCATTACTTCCACCAATGTGAAATAGGACCACAGCACCATTACTTCCACCAATGTGAAATAGGACCACAGCACCATTACTTCCACCAATGTGAAATAGGACCACAGCACCATTACTTCCACCAATGTGAAATAGGACCACAGCACCCAACACAATTGAACCCAAGCAACTCACACCATTACTCAACGGCACCAAGAACACAAAACAAGTCATGATTAGAAAGGCAAAACGTTTGTATCTTTGAGCTTTGGTGTCTGAAGATCATTTTGGAACATCCTCGAGAACTCTTGATTTGCTATTTGATGTGTGTATACAATAGCTCCTATGTTTGGGGATTCAATGTATTTACTGAGGCTTGTTAAATGTGAGTGGCCAAATTGAGCACCTGATAGATCCTTGGACAAGGCTGCAAAACACATATCTAATGTTCTATGACCACCATGCCTTATGATTCATCACTACAAAGCATCATTGCTTAGTGAACTGGATTTTCTCTGTAATGCTTCCATTATGAATCTGGAAAGGAATAGTTTGTCACATAATAGCATTTGTTATTATATCGAAACACGTGTGGATAGCAACTGTGTTTACTCTCTTGTTACAGGTGTTGGCTCCAACAGGGCTTACCATATCATCACCTTGTAGGAGCCGTGGCCCACTTCAGATCAGAAACATCTGTCTCAAAGCAACGTGTTGCGTGTTGCGTGATGCCGGGGGTAAACATGCATATTTATGAGATGTGGCCGTGCTTAACCTTCTTTAAGGGGAATACATTTTTGTTAGACGTGTTGTGGAGATGCCCATGTGGTGATGTGCTTGTTCACACTTGGGAAGACCGAACTGCAGACAGAGAATTCTCCCTGTCTCCCCTCCATCTCCCTTCCTGCCTGGATACATTCACTGATACTCTGGAAGTTAACCCAGGGCCTGTGAATGGGATTACACTTTGGGACCTTAGGAGTGAAGTCAAATGTTAATTAAGTCATGCATTGATGCCAACGGGAGACTAAGTGAAAACTTAAGTGGAAGTTAGGATTTGACCCTGGTTAAAATACAGTAGTGGCCTTCTGAATGTTAACAGTTAAGATTTTACCCTTGTTAAAATACAGTAGTGGCCTTCTGAATGTTAACAGTTAGGATCTGACCCTGGTTAAAATACAGTAGTGGCCTTCTGAATGTTAACAGTTAGGATTTGACCCTGGTTAAAATACAGTAGTGGCCTTCTGAATGTTAACAGTTAGGATTTGACCCTGGTTAAAATACAGTAGTGGCCTTCTGAATGTTAACAGTTAGGATTTGACCCTAGTTAAAATACAGTAGTGGCCTTCTGAATGTTAACAGTTAGGATTTGACCCTGGTTAAAATACAGTAGTGGCCTTCTGAATGTTAACAGTTAGGATTTGACCCTGGTTAAAATACAGTAGTGGCCTTCTGAGTGATAACAGTTAGGATTTGACCCTGGTTAAAATACAGTAGTGGCCTTCTGAGTGATAACAGTTAGGATTTGACCCTGGTTAAAATACAGTAGTGGCCTTCTAAATGATAACAGTTAGGATTTGACCCTGGTTAAAATACAGTAGTGGCCTTCTGAATGATAACAGTTAGGATTTGACCCTGGTTAAAATACAGTAGTGGCCTTCTGAATGATAACAGAGAGCATAAAGTGGAAATATTAAGCACTGAGAGAGATTACATGAAGTAGCTGATAGCTATGATGTCCATGTCTGGGCTCTTGAAAGCATCTTGGTCAGAACAAGAACAAGGCCTTCTCCAAATATGGAGATTGAGACCATAGTCTCCGTGACCAAGAATGCCAAGGTATCCTGCCTAAATGACTATCGCCCCGTAGCACTCACATTTATAGCCATGAAATGCTTTGACACTCTGGACCCACTCCAATTCGCATTCCGCCCCAACAGATCCACAGATTACGCAATTTCTATTGCACTCCACACTGCCCTCACCCACCTGGACAAAAGGAATACCTATGTGAGAATGCTGGTTATTGACTACAGCTCAGTATTCAACAGCAAAGAGTCCCCCAAGCTTATCACCAAGCTCAGGACCCTGGGACTGAACATGTCCCTCTGCAATTGGATCCTGGACTTACTGACGGGCAATCCCCATGGGGTGAGGGTAGGCAACAACACATCCTCCACGCAGTCCATTAGCATGGGGGACCCTCAGGGGTGTGTGCTTTGTACCCTCCTGTACTCCCTGTTCCAACACTATCATCACGTTTGCTGACAACACAACGGTGGTAGGACTGATCACTGATGATTGTTGAGACAGCCTATAGGGAGGAGGTCAGAGACCTGGTAGTGTAGTGTAAGGAAAACCAGCTCTTTTGTGTTTGTGTTTGTGTTACTTCACAGTCCCCGCTGTTCCATAAGGTGCATTTTTAGTTTTTAAAATCTGATTCTACTGATAGCATCAGTTACTTGATGTGGAATAGAGTTGTGAAGAGGACTGTGAAGAGACCTCTTGTGCCATGTCTTGATGTCTTGTGGGGTATGCATGGGTGACTGAGTTGTGCTGAGGTAGAGCAGCACTTTATTATGGACAGACTTCTCCCCATTTTAGCTACTGTTGTATCAATATGTTTTGACCATGACAGTTTACAATCCAGGGTTACTCCAAGCAGTTTAGTCACCTCAACTTGCTCAATCCATATTATTGACCACAATATTTTGTTGAGGTTTAGGGTTTAGTGAATGATTTGTCCCAAATACAATGATTTTAGTTTTAGAAATATTTAGGACTAACTTATTCCTTGCCACCCATTCTGAAACTAACTGCAGCTCTTTGCTAAGTGTTACAGTCATTTCAGTCTCTCTAGTAGCTGGGATGTATGGTGTTGAGTCATCCGCATACATAGACACACTGGCTTTACTCAAAGCCTGTGGCATGTCGTTAGTAGAGAAAAAGTAAGGGGCCTAGACAGCTACCCTGGAAAATTCCTGATTCTACCTGGATTATGTTGGAGATGCTTCCATTAAAGAACACCCTCTGTGTTCTGTTAGACAGGTAACTCTTTATCCACAATATAGCAGGGGGTGTAAGGTCCAGTAAACCGAGCGGCAGCCATCTTGCCAAAGGCCTTAACAAACTTAAGCTTTAAATAAATTCTTCAGAAGTCTTTAAATTACTTCGAATGTTTTTACACACAGGAGGGAGAACGTATTCTCGTAGTGGGTTGTAATGCTTTCCAAATCCTGCCTGAACCTGATTATAGTTAAATTATTTATTTCTATAAATCCTTCTGTTTGAAATCCACATCCACACTTACTAATTGAATATTTTCTACATAATCTGATAAAGAGCTGGCTCTAACCCCCTCTGAATCTCTCTAAGTCAACAACAAAGAATTGTGCCAATGGTGCATTTCCCATTACAAAGAGGAATCAGTTCTATCGTAAGATGCCATGTGCAACGAGTTAATGAATTCTTTGTGGTGGTAAAGAACATACGCTACATATAAAGCGTAAAGTTTCTCCAGTATCTCTGTATCCATGGAGCACAGGAAACAAACCAATTTGGCAGCATTATACTTTGAAAAGTTCAACGGACACTATGATGCTGAGCAGGGCAAAATGCCAAAACAACTGCTGAGAACACGTGTGGGATTGCACACACACGTGCATGCACGCACAAACACACACTTAAGCACGCACACATGCATGTATACATACACACAGACCATGCAGGAAAGATAAACAACAACAAGTGAGGACTTATATCCTTGCTCTGGGTTTTAGAACATTATCATGTTGCATACAGTTATGCATGTTTTCTGTTCTGTTCTGACCACTATTAATTTTACTGCTCAATAAACCAACTCCCAGATGTTAAGGGCATAAACCCCAAATAAACTCTTTCTGAAATACTAAATAAACGGATATGAGTGTTTCTCTCCTTCCCAGGCTCCTTTTTGCCTCAGTTGTATTTTATTTATTAGAACATTTTGGATTTATAGACTGATGCTATCAATAAACACACGCCAAGTACCTACTTTTCAACTGCTTTATTGATAGTTTCAAATGATTCTCGCTCTTTGTTGCACATCTAACAAAGACATGATTACATTTTCCCGGGTGGTTAAGCTCTTGTTTGGAATGTACAGTAAGCTTAAACAGACAGTAGCCTATCATGCCACCTGACAAGATTCCAGTTTCTTAACAACCTTCTTCCTGTACATACGTGGTTCAGCCATGCTGCCTTGAGGATGTGTCGAACCAGAAGACAATAGTTAATCTGGCACTGCTCGCAAGTTGTTAAAGAAATTACTTAAGCTCCAGGCAGGGGTCACTCAGTCACCTATGAAAAATGTACATGACTTCTGCCCCGAAAACAAAGGCCCCGAGCGGGATTAAAGTGTCAGTCTCTCATGCTATGGAGAACGCTGGGAGAGAGAATGTAGAGCTGCTCCTGCTATCGGGCTTCCAACATCAGCAGGGATTAGAAGAGCGGACTAGTTCCCAGAAAGTCCACCTCCAAATGGGCCGTTAGATGGCTGCCTCCCTCCTCAGACGCCTGGTCGGGCTGGTAGCCAGGGCATCCCTGAACAGACCCCTGAAAGCAGAAACTTTCTCAATTAGTCGAAAGGCTCCTGCCGGGAAACTTCCAGGATGTTAACGTGTTCCTCTGTAATCATTATTTATTTCAGATTGGCGTTCTCCACCTTAAAGGGAAACTCCACCCCAAAACAATATCTTGGTATTTTTCTCATTAGTCCATATTGGTAGAGTCCCATAATGTTTTGCATGTCAGCAATCATGTTTTCAAGATGTATAACTTTCAAAAAACAGAAATACAACCGGTGTGTCTTTCTGTATTTTGAAAGTTGCATATCTTGAAAACTCTATATATTTTCCATGGGGTGGAGATTTGTGGTTTTAAAGCACATTTCCTGCAATTCTACACATTTTACAAAGACTGAGTGAGAGTGACTAACAAAATGTGGGCCCACTGGAGGACAGGGCCCCTGGGAATCGGCCCTGCGTGCCCAGTCGGTATTCGGCCATGATTACTAGATGATTTAGATAGCTGGCTAGACTAACTTACCAATCAAAACATGTTTTGCTGACGTGCTAATTGAGTGACTGTCAGTGACTGACATAACAACAGAAAAACTTCTGATGCACAGCCAAATCGGGGACCACTAGCGGCCGGGGCACCCAAGCGATCATTTATGCCTGGAGCCAGCCACGCCTGGAATAAAGGAGTGAAGGACAGCTCTTCCTGTGTTCTCCAGAAAGAAGCATCACTGCGTGATTAGACGACGTCATCACGGACAGAGAGGTTTCACCACACAATGGTTTTATAGCGATACATTCGTGCTACTTTTCTATCAAGAGCAGATTGGGAGATGAAACCAAATATATAAACAAAAATCTAAATAACCCATTACAATCAATTACTGGAATATACATATATATGTATATATATATATACTGTATATGTTTTCTCCCTTGATTTTTTTGGACACGGTTTTATTTGCTGCAGTAAAGGCAGGGCTTATATTATCAATGATACTGAAAATATGGATTATTCAGTGATTTATGTAGTTCCCCTTCTGCTTTTATAGTTTTCTTGCTGTATAGAGCTTGTAATGTTTAAGATGTTGAGATGTTGAATAATGGTAGTTTTTGGCTACAGGAGCTGAACACTATTTGACAGATCATGTCATTCTCTGAGATATAGTGCTATTGAAACGTGTTTCTCACAATCGTCTAACTCTCTGGCAGCTAGAGAACAATATTGTGATGAGAAAATCATCCCTGCTCAGTAAATCTTGAGGCATTGCATTGTAAACGGTAATCAAATGATTCCTCTGCATTTTGACTACATACAATGGACTGCCTTGCCACTTGTGCCCTTAAACACACTTCAAATCAAAGATCCAGAAGAAAATCCATAAAATGCATAATGAATTCCAACCATGTTAATAGCACTTGAGATCAGAGAAGGGTGTTAGCTTGTAATCATCCAATGGTTTGAAAGAAAAACAAAGAATTGCGTTTTTGTTGAGACATGGGTGAGTGGATTGACATGATATTCCCTCAGGGTGGTCCAATCATACCCTTCAAGATTTAGGTTTCACGTTAACGGACATGTTAAAAGATTGTGACAGAGCTCAGCTGTATTTTTCATAAATGTTTGATATTCGCCACCACAGAAAGTCAAACACCATAACGGAGACTAGATCTGCTGCCTGTACACCATATATAATTAATGGGACAATGAATACTGTAGTATGTGCATTTTTATGAACTACTGTGCATGTAGTGCATGGCTCGGGTCTGCATTGTAAATTCCACAGGCCTATATTAATGTATGTTTGAAGTAATTGCCAGATGGATTTGTGATGGAGACTATAAAAAAAAGGACCATAAAAAGCCAAACATTTTTGCTGTAAATTGAAATACTAAAAAGAGGCCAGATGTACAGCAGAAGTTCTCAGTTCAGTGGCAGACTCAGTGTGTTTTAATGAGAGATATTTCTGTGGGATTTCTGCACTAATTACCCTCCCTACATCAGACACAGGCTTCCAAAGGTACCCCCTACTGTTTCATCTATGCCCAAATCCCTCAACTATTCAGAGTCGGGGCATTACTCAAACAAAAGAACGGACGACACTCACTGCTTCAGGCTGAGGTGTGAAGCAGCCTGATGTTAGTGCTGATGTGGGTTAACGTGAAGCTGTTAGGGATCATTTTAATTTGAAAAAAGGGAAAAAATAACATTAAGTAATTGAAAAATAAATGTGTGTCAGGTTATACAACACTCAACACAGCTTTGGGACCAGTAATCTTGTTAGAACCTCCTAAAACTCACACACGCTGTACATACGCAGACCAATTCACAGAAAAAGTGCCCTCACAAATTCATATTCTTTCACCAGTGTTAAAGAAATCTATACTCAAGTTAACAACAATAAACTCCATCCCATTTACAGAGAACATTTCAATGCTGTAGTGTAGGTTATTGAATGCAATATACTGTACATTCATATGTCTCTGACACAGTGAAAGCATCTACTTTATCAGGGGAAATATCATTTAAAGATCATGTGTTCCCTCCCAGCCACCATACGTTGACCTGCAAAAAACCTGGAGACATTACCTTCAAATTGAAATATTTCAAAATCTATCCAGAGTGAGATTTAAGCTGCATTGTAAAGGGAGGTCCAAAATGTAATTGCCTGTTAATATATGCATTATTATTCCCAGCAGAGCCATTGACTTAATACCGTAAATACACATAATGTATCAAATAACTCTGCATGTAACGTATACCAGAGCAGTGGCCAAGAAATTCTAATAAATTGAAATATTTTTGATTATATTTCCATTTGAGGAAAAGAGAAAACAATCATTGGGTTCCTTCCAGCTTTTTTATCCTGGTTATTTATAACGTATTGGCAATTCATTGCTGAGTGAGAAAGTACTTTCACTGTTGAAATTACATAATGACTCATTTTGACAATGACTGAAAATCCCACTGAGTGAATGCTGGGCCTGGTGCTCTCCACACTTTCAGAGTTTAAATGAGGTTGGAAGACTCTTCCTTATTAAAAATCGACCTTAAACTGCAAATCCTATACCAGTACAAAATCACTGTATTCAGAGAATGGTACTGCAGACAGAAACATTGCCATGTTTTTAGCAATTCTCCCACACACAGCCAAGAGGAAAGCAATACAGGGCAGACGGCTGAACCCGGATTGGGTACCGGTGGCGCGGACTGCTCTGGCACTGAGGCGGAGCAGACGGCTGGACCCGGAATGGGTACCGGTGGCGCGGACTGCTCTGGCACTGAGGCGGAGCAGGCGGCTGGACCCGGACTGGGTACCGGTGGAGGAGGCTCCAGGCCTTGAGCTGTGGCTGGAGGCTCCGGGTTGCTGACCTTCGCTGGAGGTGGCAGGACGCTGACCTTCGCTGGAGGTGGCGGGACGCTGACCTTCGCTGGAGGTGGCGGGACGCTGACCTTCGCTGGAGGTGGCGGGACGCTGACCTTCGCTGGAGGTGGCGGGGCGCTGACCTTCGCTGGAGGTGGCGGGGCGCTGACCTTCGCTGGAGGTGGCGGGGCGCTGACCTTCGCTGGAGGTTTAGGGGCGCTGACCTTCGCTGGAGGTTTAGGGGCGCTGACCTTCGCTGGAGGTTTAGGGGCGCTGACCTTCGCTGGACTGTACATCGGTGAAGCGGACTGCTCTGGCATGGGAGTGAAGATGGCGACCGGACCTGGACTGAGCACCGGTGGGGCGGACTGCTCAGGCATGGAGGTGGAGTAGACAACCGGACCCAGACTGGACCACTCCGCCTTCTCCCTCTCGACCTCCCTTTCTATCTCCACCAATTCTTCCAACGCACCTCCATAATACTCCTCCAAGTATTCCTCCTGCTCCTTGCTCTGAGCCCCTCATTGGTACCTCGGCCTCTCTATGGTCCACATGGGGAGTGGTGTTGGCTCGCTCACCATCGCTGGAGGTTCCGGTTCAATCACACGCCTCGCCACGAGAGTCATCTGGCGCCTGAAGTCCTCCAACGCCTGTACGACCAGCGGATCCATCTGAGTCTCCAGAGGGAGAGCATTCCAGGCTCTCCACCACCTCGTCTGCTTCTCCTCCGGGTACTCATAGAACCCCTCTGGCCGCTCCCGATCCAGATCAGTGGGCATACGCAGTGGTGTTGGTTCCTCCAGGAGCCCCCACGGGTAAAGGAACTGAAGCACGTCCTCGTCGTCGTCCTCCTCCTCCGACTCGAACCCTCCGAGGAGTTCCGTGTCTGTATACCGACGCGGAAAAATCTCTCTCTCCCTCTCTCCCCAGTCACGCTTGGTCTCATACGGGTGGGTTGTTCTGTCACGATTGGGTGTATGGAGAGACCAAGACGCAGCGTAGGGATAATAGTTCGCCATGGCTTTATTATACTATGTATACAACAAAATACTATGTATAGACACAACCTACGACGAACTATACAAAAAACAAAAACAAACACTACAGGGAAAAAAACCGTCACGTTAAGAAAACACACTAATTTACGGACGTACAGAAACACACTTACTTCACCGTGACTGCGACATACATCGATATCGATAACAACCCACCCCAAGTGAAGGACAGACTCAACATATATTGGATCCCTAATTAGAGACAACGGGTAGCAGCTGCCTCTAATTAGAGATCCACCCAAAACCCACAAAGAAACAGAAAAGAACGACACTGTCAGACTCTGAGCATAGCTACATAGAGAAGCCTATTGCTTCTCAGGCCAGAGCCTGACAATAAATTACAACTGTGCCTATTTAGCCTTGAATTATTGTTGTTGAGAGGCATGGGTGGAGGAGGTTGTATACAGTACAAGACAAGACTAACAGTCTTCTTCACCTTTAGTTCCCATCCCTAGAATAGCAGGAAATCCTTCCTCAGTTATAATACGCTCCAACATTTGTGTCATTAGTGGGTGACATGAAACACTCACTTCCTGCGAGGTCTCTGCAATTTAAGGCAATAGGAAATTAACTAAATATTATTGTCTGAAGAGCGCGTGCATCACATCTATTACCGTCATTTATGGTCAGAAAAAAGCCCACTGACACATTTAGAAACTTGTGGACACTTAAATTCACTATGACATTGTTTTGATGTCACACTGCCATAAATTACAGCCAAACAGGCACATGTATATAAATTCAACAGTATTTGGAACAGATATGCTGCTTTGTATGAGGAAAATATTGGCTTCCTTTCACTTCATAGATACTGTAGGTGGGTGTGAGTCATATGCCTCATGTGTTGTAAAACTGGTTCAAACCAGGACGTAGGCCTCATGTGGTAAAACTGGTTCAAACCAGGACATAGGCCTCATGTGGTAAAACTGGTTCAAACCAGGACGTAGGCCTCATGTGGTAAAACTGGTTCAAACCAGGACGTAGGCCTCATGTGTTGTAAAACGGTTTCAAACCAGGACGTAGGCCTCATGTGTTGTAAAACGGTTTCAAACCAGGACGTAGGCCTCATGTGTTGTAAAACGGTTTCAAACCAGGACGTAGGCCTCATGTGGTAAAAAGGAACCAATTTGGAGTACAGTTGCTTGACATAAAGTTGCTAAATAAACTAAAGTGAATAAATAAAATAAATAAACACAATAACAAAACAATAATGAGGCTATATACAGGGGGTACATGTTAGTTGAGGTAATTTGTACAGGTAGGGGTAAAGTGACTTTTTGATTAATTGTTCAGCAGTTATGGCTTCGGGCTAGAAGCTGTTAAGGAGCCTTTTGGACCTAGACATGGCGCTCCGGTACCGCTTGCCGTGCGGTAGCAGAGAGAACTATCTTTGGCTTGAGTGACTGAGTGAGTCTTTGACTATTTGTTTGGCCTGCTTCTGACACCGCCTGGTATATAGTTCATCAGGAAGCTGATGCAACTGATCAGGATGCTCTCAATGGTGCAGCTGTAGAAATTTTGAGGAAATGGGGACCCATGCCAAATCTTTTCAGTCTCCTGATGGGGAAAAGGCATTGTCTTGCCCTCTTGACAACTTTCTTGCTGTGTTTGGACCATGATTGTTTGTTGGTGATGTGGACACCAAGGATCTTGAAACTCTCGACCTGCTCCACTACAGCCCCATCGATGTGAATGGGGGCGTTTTCGGCCCTCCTTTTTCTGTAGTCCACAATCATCTCCTTTGTCTTGATCACGTTGAGGGAGAGGCTGTTATCCTGGCACCACTCTGCCAGGTCTCTGACCTCCTCCCTATAGGCTGTCTCATCATTGTCGGTGATCAGGTCTGCTACCGTTGTGTCGTCAGCAAACTTAATGATGGTGTTGAAGTCGTGCTTGGCCACGCAGTCGTGGGTGAACAGGGAGGACAGAAGGGGACTAAGCACGCACCCCTGACGGGCCCCAGTGTTGAGGATCAGCGTGGCAGATGTGTTGTTGTGGCACATAAGGAAGTCCAGGATCCAGTTGCAGAGGGAGGTGTTTAGTCCCAGGGTCCTTAGCTTAGTGATGAGCTTTGTGGGCACTATGGTGTTGAACGCTGAGCTGTAGTCAATGAACTGCATTCTCACATAGGTGTTCCTTTTGTCCAGGTGGGAAAGGGCAGTGTGGAGTGAGATTGATCTGCGTCATCTGTGGATCTGTTGGGGCAAATTGGAGTGGGTGTAGGATTTCCGGGATGATGGTGTTGATGTGAGCCTTGGCCAGCCTTCAAAGCACTTCATAGCTACCGACGTGAGTGCTACGAGGCAGTTATCATTAAGGTAGGTTACCTTCACTTTCTTGGGCACAGGGACTATGGTGGTCTGCTTGAAAAATGTAGATATTACAGAAAGGTTGACAATGTTAGTGCCAGTTGTTCCGCGCATTCTCTGAGTACACTTCCTGGTTATCCGTTTGGCCCTGCGTCCTTGTGAATGTTGACCTGTTTAAAGGTCTTGCTCACATCGGCTAAGGAGAGCGTGATCACACAGTCATACGGAACAGCTAGTGCTCTCATGCATGCTTCAGTGTTGCTTGCCTCAAAGCGAGCATAAAAGACATTTAGCCCATCTTCACTGGGAAGTTCGCGGCTGGCTTTCCCTTTGTAGTATGTAATAGTTTGCAAGCCCTGCCACATCCGACTAGCGTCAGAGCAGGTGTAGTAGGATTCAATCTTAGTCCTGTATTGAAGCTTTGCCTGTTTGATGGTTTGTCTGAGGGCGAGTCACTGGTATTTCCTGCTTAATTATTTGCTTGTCAGCAGGAATCAGGAAGATAGAATTATGGTAAGATTTGCCAAATGGAGGGAGAGGGAGAGCTTTGTACACATCTCTGTGTGTGGAGTAAAGGTTGTCTATAGTTTTTTTTCCTCTGGTTGCACATGTGACATGCTGGTAGAAATGAGGTAAGACAGATTTAAGTTTGCCTGCATTAAAGTCCCCGGCCACTAGGAGTGCCGCTTCTGGATGAGCATTTTCTTGTTTGCTTATGGCCTTATACAACTAGTTGAGTGCGGTCCTAGTGCCAGCATCGGTTTGTGGTTGTAAATAGACGGCTACAAATAATATAGATGAGAACTCTCTTGGTAGATAGTGTGGTCTACAGCTTGTCATAAGGTACTCTACCTCAGGTGAGGAATACCTCGAGACTTCTTTAATATTAGACATTGCGCATCAGCTGTTATTGACAAATAGACACACACCCCCGCCCCTCGTATTACCAGACGTAGCTGTTCTATCTTGCTGATGCATGGAAAACCCAGCCAACTGTATATTATCCGTGTCGTCGTTCAGCCATGACTCGGTGAAACATAAGATATTACATTTAATGTCCCGTTGGTAGGATAGTCTCGAACGAAGCTCATCCAGTTTATTCTCCAGTGATTACAAGTTGGCCAATAGAACGGATGGTAGAGGCGGTTTACCCACTCGCCGATGACAGATTGATTCGGAAATGGATTCTAATGATTTGATAATGTACGGTTGTTTGTCTCCTGTAGTTTATTGTAACTCTGTTGAAGTGTGGCTACTGTAAAGAGACTTACTGTATTATTTGTTTAAATTCTTTAAAGACCTGACAAATAAGACATCAGCCATTTTCCGACACAACAACCTAAATCATTCTTTATAAAACATTTTTTTACCCTTTTTCTCCCCAATTGGTGACAGTCTTGTCCCATCGCTGCAACTCCCATACGGACTCGGGAGAGGCGAAGGTCGAGAGCCGTGCGTCCTCCGAAACATGACCCCGGCCAGCCGCATTGCTTCTTGACACAATGCACGCTTAACCCGGAAGCCAGTCGCACCAATGTGTCGGAGGAAACACTGTACACCTGGCGACCGTGTCAGCGTGCATGCCCATCAAAAGAAGAATGAGTTTCAGCATACCCATGCCAACAGCAGTCCTTATAACCCAACCTGTGTGAGACATCCAAGACCCGTGCTTCCACAGGGCTGTTTAAGGAGAGACAGGGTGCTTCAGTTCTGGTCAGAGCAGGGGTACTCATGTCAACCAGGTCTCTCTCTCTCTCTCTCTCTCTCTCTCTCTCTCTCTCTCTCTCTCTCTCTCTCTCTCTCTCTCTCTCTCTCTCTCTCTCTCTCTCTCTCTCTCTCTCTCTCTCTCTCTCTCTCTCTCTCTCCCGCCCCACCTCTCTCTCTCTCTCTCTCTCTCTCCCGCCCCACCTCTCTCTCTTGCTTACCCTCTTTTTGCTCTCTGCCGATCTCTCTCCATATGCATCTCTGTATACCTCTGTATGTATATCTTAACTCCCTAATTTACTCCCCTCCTCTCTCTCTCTCTCTCTCTCTTTCTCTCTCTCTCTCTTTCTCTCTCACTCTCTCACACTCTCTCTCTCTCTCTCTCTCTCTCTCTCTCTCTCTCACTCTCGGCCTCCTCCACTTCCCTCTCTCTCTCTTTCTCCCCCTCCCTCCCCCAGAGTCATGGCAGGTTCCTAGCCTCCCAGGGGCTGCAGGGCTGCAGTAAGAGGTAGCTGGGCGTTTTGCAATGCTCCCACCGGCCCTTCCTGCCTGTGCGTGGTTTAGCCGCTTGTAAAGCCCTGTCAGCCGGACATGCCATTCAGACTGGCATGCTAATTGAAAACAGCACTGTTCCTGTGTTCCTGGGTTTTCACCCCCATCGAGAGTCCCAGAACACATGCTGTAACGTGGTAACAGCTTGAAAATAGCATTGTTAGGTACGCAGTAAAACATTTCTTTATACCCAATTTAGCATTTTAAAATATAGAGCCTTGGTGCATTCCCCTGCTTCACTATATACCAATAAAGTCTAACTCTATGTGGCATGGAGAGAGAATGAATAAAGACTGTATTTGCCAGAATCTCATTTCTTTTAATAGTCTGATTATTTGTTGCCCTTGTTTTAATGTAGCAGTGGTCTGCCAACACACTGCACATTTTGCCTGTCCAAACTGAAAAGGTGCTGATTGGGGCCCCTCCCTCAGATAGGGCATGAACACGTCATAAGGGGAACGGACTGATTGGATGGACTTTCTACATGCGTGATTATGCTGCACGGTTTCTGCAGGATAATTCAGATTTTTCAGCAATTCATGTATTATTTACCCCAGCGAAGGGCCAAGCCATCAATTAGCATTTTCCATCCGATCCAAAGATAGCATTGGAAGGCATGTTTTTATACTGGGATCAGCTCTGTGATGAACTAGAAACACTAAAAGGTCAATATTGATTTCACGTCACCGGTTTTCTATGTGTCACTGAAGTGTCTCATCATGCACACCTGGGTCCCACCCCCCTGGTAGGATTGTTGAAAATGTGCCCTTTGTTTCACCATTGTCCTGGTCGATTATTGTTACAATGTCTGTTGATCGTGTGAGTACCTGTGCTTTGTTATTTTGGATTTCGCTGCCGCGTGAATTGTGCATGTATGATTAGGGGTCTCGTCCCATGTTGTATCATTGTGCACTTCTGTTTTCGGGTCTCGTCCCGTGTATTTATTATGGGTCTAGCCCCGTGTTTTTATTACAGGTCTCACCCCGTGTATTTATTACAGATCTTGCCCCGTGTATTTATTACAGGTCTCATCCTGTGTATTAATTACGGATCTTGCCCCGTGTATTTATTACAGGTCTCGCCCCGTGTATTTATTATGGGTCTTGCCCCGTGTATTTATTACGGGTCTCGCCCCGTGTATTTATTACAGGTCTCATCCTGTGTATTAATTACGGATCTCGCCCCGTGTATTTATTACAGGTCTCGCCCCGTGTATTTATTATGGGTCTCGCACCCTGTATTTATTACAGGTCTCGCCCCGTGTATTAATTATGGGTCTTGCCCCGTGTATTTATTACAGGTCTTGCCCCGTGTATTTATTACAGGTCTCACCCTGTGTATTTATTACAGGTCTTGCCCCGTGTATTTATTACAGGTCTTGCCCTGTGTATTTATTACAGGTCTCGCCCAGTGTATTTATTACAGGTCTTGCCCCATGTATTTATTACAGGTCTCGCCCCGTGTATTTATTACGGGTCTCGTTCCGTGTATTTATTACAGGTCTCGCCCTGTGTATTTATTACGGGTCTCGCACCCTGTATTTATTATGGGTCTCGCCCTGTGTATTTATTATGGGTCTCGTCCCGTGTATTTATTACAGGTCTCGCACCCTGTATTTATTATGGGTCTCGCACCCTGTATTTATTACGGGTCTCGCCCTGTGTATTTATTACGGGTCTCGTCCCGTGTATTTATTATGGGTCTCTCCCCGTGTATTTATTATGGGTCTCTCCCGTGTATTTATTATGGGTCTCTCCCTGTGTATTTATTATGGGTCTCTCCCGTGTATTTATTATGGGTCTCTCCCGTGTATTTATTATGGGTCTCTCCCCGTGTATTTATTATGGGTCTCTCCCGTGTATTTATTATGGGTCTCTCCCGTGTATTTATTATGGGTCTCGCACCGTGTATTTATTATGGGTCTCTCCCGTGTATTTGTTATGGGTCTCTCCCGTGTATTTATTATGGGTCTCTCCCGTGTATTTATTATGGGTCTCGCCCCGTGTATTTATTACAGGTCTCGCCCCGTGTATTTACTACAGGTCTCTCCCGTGTATTTATTATGGGTCTCCCCCCGTGTATTTATTATGGGTCTCTCCCGTGTATTTATTATGGGTCTCTCCCGTGTATTTATTATGGGTCTCGCCCCGTGTATTTATTATGGGTCTCTCCCGTGTATTTATTATGGGTCTCCCGTGTATTTATTATGGGTCTCTCCCGTGTATTTATTATGGGTCTCGCCCCGTGTATTTATTATGGGTCTCTCCCGTGTATTTATTATGGGTCTCTCCCGTGTATTTATTATGGGTCTCGCACCTTGTATTTATAATGGGTCTCTCCCGTGTATTTATTATGGGTCTCTCCCGTGTATTTATTATGGGTCTCTCCTGTGTATTTATTATGGGTCTCTCCCGTGTATTTATTATGGGTCTCCCCCCGTGTATTTATTATGGGTCTCCCCGTGTATTTATTATGGGTCTCTCCCGTGTATTTATTATGAAAAATATTATTGGTAAGCAACTCTAGGATAGATTTGGCCTTGTGTTTTTAGGTTATTGTCGTGGTGAAAGGTGAATTCATCTCCCAGTTCCCTCTTTCTGGCAAAAGCAATCAGTGGTAGAACAAACAGTGATTAATTCTAAAACCTGGTAGCCTGGTGGTTAAGAGTGTTGGGCCAGTAACTGAAAGGTTGCTGGTTTGAATCCCCAAGCTGACTAAGTGAAACATCTGTTGATGTGCCCTTGAGGAAGTCACTTAACCCTAATTTCTCTGGATAAGATTGTCTTTTAAATGTAAGCAATGCTCTAAATATCTTTACATGCTCAGATATGACGTTCTACACAACTAGAGCGTCAATATGCTAGTTATGACTCTTCCTTATCAACAGCCATCTGATCTGCAGCATTATGAATCATTGGCAGAATAACAGGGCACAGATTCTCTGATAACAAGGCTGTGTTTTTCTCTCAGACGTTTGTTTTAACAGCCCTTGGTAGAGGCCAGGAGTGATGCTGCTAACAGGCTGATGAAGGTCACAACATGAAATATACCTCAGTGGAAACCGAAGTACAGTTACTAAATCTCATTGTCAGAATTAGTCTGATAATAAGATATTTATTTTCCCTTTACAAATCATTCTCCACAGCACATCTTACTGCAGCCATTGGAAATGTTGGATTGTGGTCTGTTGTTATTCATCATGTCAGGGAACTAACAACCACCCACAGAAAAGCCTTGTTGCATCGTTAGACTGGCCTTAGTTGGCTTTAAAAAAGGCAGAGACTCACTGTCTTGAGTCATACACACACACACGCTGTTCCACTCAGTTCAAGGTGAAGATTGACAGTGTGAGAAAACACACATTACTGTCAAACCCAAGAGCCACTGGTTACCAACAGTCTTCTTTGGCCTGGTATAAGACCAAGATGTCATGAAATGGGTAATTTAGCAAGGTATTGAGGATAGATTGTCAACAATCTATACAAAATACTCTGTAATGTCAATGTGGAAAATAACTAAAATTGTATTCAGCTCTCTGAGTCAATCAATACATGTTAGAATCCCCTTTGGCAGTGATTACAGCTGAATCTTCTTGGGTAAGTCTCGAAGAGCTTTACACACCTGGATTGTGCAATATTAGCCCATACATTTTTTTCAAGATGTTGGTTATCATGGCTCGAAGGCAATTTTCAAGTCTTTCCATAGATTTTCAAGCAGGTTTAGGTCCAAGCTAGGCCACTCAGGAACATTCACTGTCTTCTTGGTAAGCAACTCCAGTGTGTTGTAGGTTATTGTCCTGCTGAAAGCTGAATTCCTCTCCCAGCGTCTGGTGTAAAGCAGACTGAACCAGGTCTACCTCTAGGATTCTGTCTGTGCTTAGCTTCATCTGTAACTTTTTATCCTGAAAAACTCCCCAGTATTTGCCGATGACAAGCATACCCACACCATGATGCAGCCACCACCATGCTGACAATAAGGAGGCAGTTACTCAGTGGCGTGTTGTGTTGGATCTGCCCCATAAGGCTTTGCATTTAGGCCAAAAAGTGTATTCCTTTGCCGTGTTTTTTTGCAGAATTACTTTAATGCCTTGTTTCATACAGGAAGCATGTTCTTGAATATATTTATTTATATATTCTGTACATTTGTATTATTCTTCTCACTCTGTCATTTAAGTAATTATTATGGAGTCACTACAAGGTTGTTGATCCATCCTCAGTTTTCTACCATCACAGCCTTAGAAATCTGTTTTAAAATCACCAATGGCCTCATGGTTACATCCCTGAGCAGTTTCCTTCCTGTCCTGCAGCTCAGTTCAGAAGGACGACTGTATCTTTGATGTGTCTGGGTGGTTTAATATATAATCCACTGCATAATTATTAACTTGACCATGCTTAAAGAAATATTAAATGTACAAGTTTTTATTGCTACCCGTCTACCACTTGACTGATGTTGTATGTATGGGTGGACAAAACAAGGGTTAGTCATTCGAAGGTCATGTCAACCCCTATACTTTCTCACAGAGTGAGTCCATGTAACATATTATGTGACTAGTTTAAGCCACATTTTTCACCTGAACTAGTTTAAGTTTGTAAGTCTATAATTTAGTCATCTTTTTTTTTCATCTTACATTTTATTTTTTGATGTAGATTTTATTGACAAAACTGTTAATCACACTTTTGTAACACAACAAAATGAAAATGTAACAAAATGAAACACAAAAAGGTATGAATACTTTTGCATATACTGTATATGGTCTGGGCCCTGTGTAGTATGTACTGTGACTGTTAACTGGCGCTCACTGACTCACTTTAAATTAAGTATTTATAATGTTATTTAAGTAACACTTAATTGCTCAAGAGATCTTTAAATGTCACAACAGGACTCCACAATTGGCCTTCTTAATCTTTCATTTCCCACACCAGTAGCATTGATGATTGGGAAATGAAAGCGCAAGGCCAATTGTCAATAGTATGTGCAAATTAACATGAGGTAATGACAACATTGCAGGTTACATTTACATTGTTGTGTGAGGTCATGGATGGGGGGGAGGGGTTCAGACCTGGGGTTTGAAGTGCCAGTCATTCCCAGGCATGTGTCACTGTTCTGGGGCTCATTACAAGGCTCTCTATGGAGGCTCGTACCAAAGGCATGCTGACTAAGCACTTCATTTCAGGAAACTGGGCTGGCTCCGACCCACTCAGCACAGTGGAAACTCTTTCTCTCTCTTTCTCTCTTTCTCTCTCTCTCTCTGTCTCTCTCTCTCTCTCTCTCTCTCTCTCGCTCTCTCTCTCTCTCTCTCTCTCTCTCTCTCTCTCTCTCTCTCTCTCTCATTGAGAAGGTGCCGGAGGAGGCTGGAGTATGGCAGGATATCCGTGCATACTGCCACTCACTCTCCCCTCGGCCCCCTCACCTTGCTGCGTTCTCCCAGCCACAGGGGTCAGGCCAGACGCTGCTGGACGCAGGGAGCCTGGGCCGGGGTAGAGTAGGAGGGCCCAGGGCCAACTCAGCCAACCAACCAATGCTGACATTTTGCAGTAATAAAACTAATCTGTTATCAGTTTTGTGTGCTCTGCGGCTGACGTGCTGTCTCAATCTCCAAAGAACATCTCCTAATTGCCTGCAGACCTTTGCAGATCTACAGTACATACCTAGACAGTTAGAATACTGTTAGTATGCAACATGTTTGCTGGCTGGTTGTGACCCCTTCAATTTTAAAAGTAAATGTTCTTTACTGCAGTCAGCACAGGTTCTATGAAATTACTGAAGATTTATGCCCCAGATTTCATATAAATAGAAATTAATAATTGCCCCCCACATTATCTAACAGAACAGTGATAACTCTGGATCATTATCTTAAGAACAAGTCTAGAGTCAGACACAATTTTGTTTTATCCTCCCATGCCAGAGTGGTTTCTGTCTCACTGTGTCCACATACCATGTGATTATGTTCAACGACTTGGCATAACCAGCTGTGTGGTTGTTGTTTCTATTTTGTCTTTGCTGGTCAGTTTGGCTAAAGCCATGTGACCAGGACTTCCTGGCATTTCTGGTAAACCACAGACACACTGAACACCGCGAACACAATGAGGTGTCTGCCCAGGTTTCCCCAGAATGATGAACAGGATGGGTGGAATGACGGCCATTCTACAGGATGTGACCAGAGCACAATCATCTGTAGAGGATATGTGTTAAAGCTGTAACAACCATGTTCCATAGACAACTCTGCTTACTTATTTGTGCAACTGTTCCCAAATGGGACTGAGATCTTAACAAAATGACGGTGGCACTTGGCTGGCATGACAGTTAAACAAATGCTTGCTTTCATTCTCACGCTACAACTTGGACACCAGACACATAATCTGAAATGTGTTTAAAAAATGACATTCTTATTTTGTCTCTCTAAACTAATGCAGGACAATTTGATTGGTTTTGAAGCGGTATTTAACATCTGGAAGCCATAGGGTCAGCCCTTTGCCATGCCGCTCTCACATAACCTCTCCGGCTTTGGTCGGTTATCACACCATCCATTTATTTGTGCCAAAGGTCAGATAGAGCAGGAGAAACCAGCCTGGCAGAGCACAGAAAGAGGCATTATACGCTCATAGAGATGCGGAAGGGGCCTATGTCACGTTTTCGTCAGACTACCCCGCTCCTTATTCACTCCTCGGTCAGGAAGCGAATAGTGAGTGATTGAGCCATACTGCGGAGAAAGGAGGATGGGTTAGTCCTCTTACAGGAGCATGTCATGATGCCGCTCCTCCCACACAAACCTACAGACTGACTCTGGAAAGAGAGAGAGAGAGAGAGAGAGAGAGAGAGAGAGAGAGAGAGAGAGAGAGAGAGAGAGAGAGAGAGAGGTGGAGAGAGAAAGAGAGAGAGAGAGAGAGAGAGAGAGAGGTGGAGAGAGAGAGAGAGAGGAGGAGAGAGAGAGAGAGAGAGAGAGAGAGAGGAGGAGAGAGAGAGAGAGAGAGAGGTGGAGAGAGAGAGAGAGAGAGAGAGAGAGGAGGAGAGAGAGAGAGAGAGAGAGAGAGGAGGAGAGAGACTACCATGGTTACGGATAATCCTGACAAATGAGTGAGAAAGTTACAGACGAACAGATACCCCCCCCCCCTCCTGTTATTGTAATGGTGAGAGGTTAGCATGTCTTGGTGCGTCTGTAACGTTCTCACTCATCATTATTCACGATTCATTCAGAACTATCCGTAACCATGGTATTCTGGTCGTACAAACACCCTCTGCTGGTACACTGGAACTAGAGTATAAACACTGAGTGTATAATACAGTGATGCTGGACTATGTTGACTCCAATGCCTACAGTTGTGTCAAGATGGCTGGATGTCCTTTGGGGGGTGGACTATTCTTGCGTGAAAAGCCCAGCAGCTTTGCAGTTCTTGACAGACAAACCGGTGCGCCTGGTACCTACTATTTTGTCGTGCCCATTCACCCTCTGCATGGCACACTTACACAATCCATGTCCCAATTGTCTCAAGGCTTAGAAATCATTATTTAATCTGTCTTCTACAGTGATTGAAGTGGATTTAACAAGAGACATCCATAAGGGATCATAGCTTTCACCTGTTTTCACCTGGTCAGTCTGTGTCATGGAAAGAGTTCCTAATGTTTTAAATCCACACAGGCGGTAACATGCAAGGCTCCTGCATCACTTATGTTTCAATATCTATGTTTTGGCATTAATTAATGTTATACTACTCAAATATAAATAACATACACACTCTGACTTGTTGCACCTGCTGGTTGTTCCAGTTTAGGTGTCTCATATCGACAGTTATTCTGAATGCAGGTTGCAGGTTGTTGGATATCCGCACTCTGGCTGAAATCCAATAGGAATTACACATCACTTTGCAAACCAGCATAATGTGACTTGCAGGTCTGACGTTGCCTGTAAACCATGAGTTTCAGGCCCCTGTATTAAAGGGTAAAACTAGGCCTCAAAATAAGGCCTTATGAAATGTGTCCTATTTTGTTAAATAATGACTTTTCAATTATAATATATTCACTCAGGTTCTCACTAGGTGAAGGCCAAAGGACTGAAACTGGATGAATGCAACAAGCTTGTCTCTGTCAATAACAAATATAGTCATGGGTGGCAACTTTACAATTCACCCGAAAGGCACTCTGGGAAATATGCAAATAATGCTTTACACTAAGCAGTGTGTTAATATAAGTCTGGACTTGTATATACACTGGACCAGTGTTACATTTAACAATCTCAGTGTTCATTCAACACTGGAGAACTTGATGTATATGTGAGCATTTAGTGTAGCAGAATAAGAGTTACTTTCACAATACACTATTCTACTGATACGTATTATCTAGATAGCCTGTGTTCATCAGACACTAATCCTGTGTTGTTCAAGGTCCTTTCCAACACTTCGCTGCCACCAACTGACTCCAGGGCAGATGTGATCTATTTGTGTTCCATTAGGTTGGCAAACCTGCGTTCACTAGAACGTGACTGCTGAGACACACATCACATCTAGGACAATGTTTTGGCCACTGATTTAATAAAACAGGGATGACTGCAAATGGCTGGCTGGCTGCTATGGCCCAATAACACCTAATGTTTTGCATCGTATTGTGAACAGAGCCCGTTAGGGTTCAATCAGGGCAAGGCAGATGCTGCGCAGAATTGCTGGTCCAGAAACTGGAACTGGGTTTAATGGATTGTTGGATATAAACTAATTATGTTGCCTTTTGTACTCAAAGGACCTTGAGGCATGAAAGCAACTGGTTGTTTAGGATAGTTAATTAGAGTTATTGGATTTGATTCTGCCACTCATATGTTAAGATATTTAATGTAAGGAATCTTAACATAATGGGCTTTTGTAGATGTCATGCTGTAGTCATTTACTTACTTTAACAAACCCAGGACCTCGATTACCCAATTGGGGACCAGTATGTCCTTAAATTGAATCAAGGTTTTACAGTGCAGTGCAGTCTTTTTTTATTTAACCTCTATTTAACTAGGCGAGTCAGTTAAGAACAAATTCTTATTTACAATGACAGCCTACCTACAGGGTCAGCCCCTGAAGCAAATGAGGGTTAAGTGCCTTGCTCAAGGACACATTGACAGGTTTTTCACCATGTCAGCTCCGGTATATTCGAATGAGAGACCTTTTGGATACTGACCCAACGCTCTAACCGCTAGGCTACCTGCTAACCGCTAGGCTACCTGCTAACCGCTAGGCTACCTGCTAACCGCTAGGCTACCTGCTAACCGCTAGGCTACCTGCTAACCGCTAGGCTACCTGCTAACCGCTAGGCTACCTGCTAACCGCTAGGCTACCTGCCACCCCCCACTCTTGACCTTTGACTCTCTCCTAAGAGCTGCCCTGGACAGCATTGTTAAGTGTTTTATATTTATTTACACACTATGAGTTAATAGACCAATAAGAAAGAGTATCAAACCTCTCTGCCATTAGCTAGTGTTCAGTTTCAATTTTTACCCAGAAATGATTTTGATATTGAGATAAAAAATGGCTGCATTGTATCTTTAACAGATAAGAATATTCGATAGATACACATCTTGGTGGAGTGAAATGTAATAATTACATGTGTACTTAAAATCATAGTTCAGATAAAATAAGAATATGAAATATTGACTAATACAGTCGGGTGAAGTCTCAAATCGTTTAGCAGGTAACGTTTCTTCACTGACTCTCACAGACCGCATAAACAACCAGCTAGCAGCACACAAGCATTATGCTAGCAGCTCTGGAGATGTGTTTGTGGATCTACGGTACATTACCCTTTCCACGTAGTGTTTAATGTCAGAACTCGTAAACAAACAGGCTGCCCTGCTGACCCTAAGAGCTAGTTTACTTTCCAGACAGATGTCAGCACATCGGACAGCCTGTTCCGAGGCTGGGGTAGCTTGCTCTAACACATTCCTCTCCGGGCCCTGGCCCAGGCTAGGCAGAGAAACAAACTCCTTTGCCCCAGACACACAATTGAAAACATGGGAGTTGTGTTTGTTTTCACTCAACATGAGAGGAAGAGTGAGAGTTCAGAGCTCCAGTTCACTGCCACGCTATACGCCAGCAGCCCAGATGTGAACACTTCCTGCTTTGTAGGTTGTGTGGGACTGAATGGGACTGGGACATGCTGCTGATCGCTCAATGGTTTTCAGCAGGGGAAAAGATCGACGTGTGCAGTGATGGAGTTTTCAGACTTGAGTCGTTGGGGGAATTGCGGCCTGCTTGATACAGGGCCTAGTAGAATAGAAAAGGAAACCAGCAATAGATCATACAGGAATTCTGTTTGCACGTGTCGTCCACTGCAGACAAGGGAGGAATGCTGGGATTCGGTTCATAATGTTTAACATTTTTTAAAGGCTTTTTAATCTTTCATGTCCTTTTATTTATTTCTGCAGATGATGAATGTCTCTTCCTCCGCTGCATCAGAGAGTGTGTTTGAAGCACAGCGTGCGTGGAAGCAATTGGCGTAATTCAAACATGATCTGATCATCTTGTCGTGAGAAGCGATCTCGATTTGTCTATTCTGCCTGCCCGGGTCTTATTGAAGATGTGGTGGAGCATATGAAGAAAACAGGATACAGACTGTCACTCTGAGGCTGGCTGCTGACGTCATGCTGCTCTAACCTGTATTCACCTTCACCACCACCTCCTCTACAAATAAACAATCAGTCAGTCAGTCAGTCAATGCCCTCCCCAGAGCGGGACGGAGAGGCCTGTAGAGGCCTATGTGATTCATGCAGCTTGTCAGCCCATGCACAGAGACGGGACGCTTTGAGAAGATCCAGTGTCTCTTAACGAGTCTCCCATTCTGAGTACGTTCTCACAGGGACAGATGTTTCATTCATACCAACTGGCATCAGACCGGACAGAAAACTTCATTGAAGAAATAGATTGCATAGAGAAAATATATCTGGTATGTGTATGTGATATGTATGTGATATGTATGTGATATGTATGTGATATGTATGTGATATGTATGTGCACTCTATGTATTTTTGAATACATTGTGATGTTTGAATTGTTTCGTTCTGTCTGTGAATTTCCCTTGGTCTAGTGGCAGACATTATGCAATATTCCTATTCCAGAAGATTCTGAATTTTAATGAAAGTCTCTATGGTAAAGAGGCAGAACATCAACATAGCATGAACCTCTTTGTTTCGGAAGGCGCTTGGCATGATCTGTGTGTGTGTGTGTACTGTAGATCCTCCAAACTTTTTTCTTACAATGGTGAAGACATGAGGAATCCAAAGAAATGGTTGAAAGCCACCCACGAACCACCCACACCCCACGGCATCGCACCCCAACAATGAGTAAATAGTATCAGTTCTCTATGATGAACAAGTTGTATGGAGCTGCAGCTTGGAGTATTGTTTCTTCATCCTATGTAATGCATTCTCAGTGAATTTGGTGGGGGTTTTTCTCCCTGTTTTGAAGTTGTTTATGTCCCATCCTACATCCTGATATTATCAGGTTCTGACCACTAGATGGTGCTGTTCCTGCTATTAGGTACATTTGTGACAAAAATCAATGGTACCTTGTAAATTGGAAAATGTTTGCTCTTGATATGCAAATCATCGATAAGTAACATCATTGAGTTACACAATCAATTCTGAGATATTTTAGGATCATTTGGACATGAAGTGTGAAAATGATAAAATATGTTGCTGGACGTGCTGAGAGGACCTGACTTAGCCATCTCATACAACGTCTCTTTGAACATCTGTGTTTTGGTGTCAGACAGCAGGAAGTGATAGAGAGAGGCGTATGAGTTCACACAGCATCCTAGGATGGAGCAGCCACAGCCCCTGCCTTCACCCTGGCCTGGACAGCACTGCACTGCCAAGACACAGGCAGCTAATAAGGTGAACTATCCGCACACCCTCTGAGTTTAGCACCCTCTACACCGGACCTCATACGCATAAATATTTACATATCTATCTGTACAAAACACATCCAGAGCAATAAACAAAGTAATTACACTTCACAGAACATTGATGCTCAGTTGTATCGTAGACACATTACTCTTTCCTGGTGCTGGTGTGGGGGTGGAAATTTATGTCTGGATGTAGCAACCAGTGGCCAGACGGACTGGCCAATATTATGGTCACCATGTGTTCACCACTCACACATGCCCCAGTGCTGGGGAAACACACTCACTAGTCACCTCAGCCCTCACCTAAGCAAGGCATTGTCTTATTATTGTGAAATACTATATTTTATCTTCTCATGTTTCTTTTGCACATAGTGGGTTTTGTTGTGAACTACATCACTGACAGCACACAGGCGTCTCCAGACGGAGAGTAGTACAAACATAAACCCAAGCTGTGTGAGAGAAAGAGTCAACTTTGAGGGAGGGAGGGAGGGAGGGAGGGAGGGAGGGAGGGAGGGAGGGAGGGAGGACGATGCCAGGAGGACCCAGCTCGGTCCATCGCTTCAATTAAGAGGCTAATATGACAAGCTAAGTGTTTACAGATGGCAGGCTCTACTGAATCAAAAGTTTATGCATACAGGAATCAGCTTTATTGCTCTAATGCTGGTACATGAGCAGAAAAATAAGGCCCTCACCTTGTAGTTGGGATACATTTATCTGTACCCCCCCCCCCCCCACCCACCTCTCCTAACATCTGCAGAGCACATGACAATGCAAAGTATTTCAACACCTCCAACACCACCACATATTTTTAAAGGCGAGAAAAAAACACACTCCCAAAATTTGTTCTGGACAGGAAAAATGTCTGAGAAAGTGTGCTGTCTCACGTCAAAATGTTCCAAGAATATTTTGCAGTCTGTGGGCCTTGCACAGACAGTTCATCCTCCGTTTTCCCTTTAAACTCTTACCAGGGGTCCAGTAATGAGAAATGATGACGGGAGAGCCACCGTAGATGAGACCAATGTATGTGGGCCTACGTGAGTTCTCATCCTCATCTTGTCTCCTCCAATTAAAGCTGGATCTAAACTTAGCCCAAATATTCATAGCACAAAGATGAGAGCGGTTTGGCCCCTGGTGTGATGTGTAGCTATGTGGCGTGGAGGGGAAGAAGGCCATAGGAATGCACCAGGCTCTATTTCCATTGGCTTACTCCGTTAGGGCCAAGTGGTGTCCTGAAAAGACTCCTGGTAACTGATATCCATTATTTTTTCATATTGATTAGATCAATCACCACATTATCTACTACTGGTGTCATCAATACCCAGTGTTGTGAAGTACTTAAGTACAAATACTTTGAAGTACTACTTAAGTAGTTTTTTGGGGGAATCTGTACTTTACTTTACTTCACTACATTCCTAAAGAACATAATGTACTTTTTACTCCATACATTTTCCCTGATACCAAAAAGTACTCGTTACATTTTGAATGCTTAGCAGGACATGAAATGGTCCAATTCACACACTTATCAAGAGAACATCCCTGGTCATCCCTACTGCCTCTGATCTGGAGGACTCACTAAACACACGCTTGGTTTGTAAATGATGTCTGAGTGTTGGAGCGTTCCCCTGGCTATCTGTGAATAAAATAAACAAGAACATGGTGCAGTGTGGTTTGGTTAATATAAGGAATTAGAAATACTTAAGTATATTTAAAACCAAATACTTTTAGAATTCTACACAAGTACTTGGTGACTTTCCTTTTTTCATTTCCTATTAAGGTATCTTTACTCAAGTATGACAGTTGGGTTCTTCCCCACCCGTCAGTAGGTGTGCATTGCCAATAATGTCAAGGTTAAACACTATAAATGGAGGCTTAGTGTATTACCTACGACAAAGTTAAACACACAGTTGGATCTGTTATAGTCATAGAGGAGTTTTAGATGTTCATCATGTCCTTCTCATTGTGTTATAAACGGGATTAGATCCAAGCAACTCTGGATGGAACAACTCCCCCTCCATCTCAGGGATATTATTATATTTCTCACTCGTGGTCACAAGTGGTTGCCAAGGCTCACTTCCCCGAAATATGCAATATGATGTAAATAAATCCAGTCTGACAGGGCTGACCATCACACGCTGAGAGTTATTGAGAAGGCATGAACTAATGAGGGGGTGAGTAAAACCTTGGCTTGTCTGTCAAAGCATTAGGTTGTAGCCTTTTTTACTTCTGTTCAACACTTCCAACTTACAAAGAAATATGCCTACTGAATATGCTGCCGAAAACACTACTGTTGATACACTGATACTGACAGAGATCAAAGACTCATGTGATACCTTTTCATGCACTTACTGCAATGTACTGTAATGTTTCATAATGACAGAAAGTAAATCAGCCACACAGTAAGTCATCCAAAGCATTAGTAAACACTAAATACGTATTAATGGGGTCGCGTCCATGCTATTGCATGATGCTTAGTTTGATTAAAACCAGATTCCTACTGTTTTAAAACTGTCCAAACAGTGGTGCTAGATTATGCACACAGGTCCATATGCATTTGCAGTCCCACGAGATCTGCGGGACGAGAGAACATTGAGTAGTAGTTCATTATCCACTTATCCAGTCACTACGCTGCCATAAATTATGTTGCGATGTATCCACTCTGGAAATAGCAACGCTCTGTTCTTCACTTCCTATCTACTTTTTAAAGAGACTTGATGGACGATACAAAGCAGGGCCGGCTGCTGCCCCACACTGAGGCCTGTGTGTGTGTGTGTGTGTGTGTGTGTGTGTGTGTGTGTGTGTGTGTGTGTGTGTGTGTGTGTGTGTGTGTGTGTGTGTGTGTGTGTGTGTGTGTGTGTGTGTGTGGATAAAAGAGTCTGTTAAATTACTCAAATATAAATGTAAAATGTGTGTGGACACTGAGGCAGGGACATTAACGCGAAGGTACATGCCTTTGGAGACCCGACCAGATATTCAGCAGACATCCCACCAGTTGCACAGCACAGCACATGAAAGAGCACAGATCTTGAAATATGTGGCAGGCAGAAAAAACCTTCTCAACATGCAAACGCAGACAAACTCATTCTCTCCCAGAAATGTTTTAATCAGCTGTCTGATGCAGAGACATATCGGTATTCAAAGCCATATGTCCTGTGAACAGAGCCACACTAAGTTGTTAGGGATCCCCTTTGTGGGGTGAGACTGTGAGGGAGACATTTAATGAAATGGACGTGAAAGGAAAACAAAGTGTCTGGGCTGACTGTGATGGCTGGGTCTATTCTGCCCCACTGCTGTGGTTCTCAGAGCCCTACATCTCTCTAGCCTTCTCTTTTCAGCATGCCAACGGCTCTCTGCAGCCCCAATCTCTCACTAATCTGTCGCTGCCAAGTTTCGCGCCAGTCTGCCAGTCCGCTGCAGGCCAGTGTGCTGAAGGTTCTGCCACGTTAAAGCCGGACCAAACCAGATAGAAAAGAAATGTCTCCCAATGTTACACCAGTCTGATGATTTATGGTATACACACTATATGGGCCATGTACGCAGTAGAAGTGAAAGTTTCATAATGATTTGAGTCTATTTGTGTGACAGGGATTTGGGTTCAGTGTTGAAATGAGCACAGACTTAAAATCCAATTCCTTCCCTTTCTTTGCTGAGTTTATTGACATAGGTTCCCTCACGTCCCATTCTGCCTCCCGGTTCCCAGGAGACGAGGGGAGCACTATAACATTCCCACCATCCCCAAGCGCACTGCCTTGCACAAACACTGGCAGCGCAGACCAAACACACATTTTTCCAGGTTCACACTTTCCAAAGACCTCCATTCATCTCCATTTATCTTCCTGACCATGTGAGACTGCTTAACATTTTCCACCTTACAGACACACACCTCTGGAGAGAGACCATGTGATCAAGTCACAAGAGGTAATGGCCAATTTATTCAATATTCAAGAATACACTGCCAGTTGTTTATTTCCTATTTAGAAAATGCTCTGAATTCTAAAAATAGTTATGGGACTACAGCACCTCTCACATAAAGCTTCTTAACCTAATTGTTACTGATTTGGGCCCTCTCCATCTGGCATCCTCCGTGTCGCCTTAAATCCGATAACTTTTAATCTTATCTTCAAGCCAATCTTTAGGGTCAGTGGTGAATCCAGATGAATTACCCCTTTCTTAGTTGTTTAAAATCGCATTCAATATTGTTCTTTGGATTCCCAAAAAGGTTTGGAAACTCTATTCAATGTATCTGTGAGTTACAGGTCCCTCTAGCAGAGGGAGCATCCAGAACTTATCGGGATGGTTATAAATATTGTAACGATATCAATATTAAAGATGCCCATGTGTATTGCAGAAAATCTAAATTGGTTTCATTTCAAGAGAAATGCCAGAAAACCAAAATTGGTTCTGTGAAAGTTCCCAGAACATTCATTAGGTTGCGGCAAATGTTCTCGTAACACAAAAACTTTTCCAGTCGTGGTGATAATTATAGAACGTTTGTGTAAAACATTCACCTGATGTTGCAAGAACACATTCCTAGAACACATTTAATACGTTCTTTAAAGGTTTCCAGAATGTTTCATTAGGTTGTGGGAACAGTCTGGTGAGAACAATGTGGGGACATCACAAAAAATATGTTCCCAAAACAAAAACTGTCCAGTTCAGATAATGTTTGTGAACAAAAATTCCCTTGATGTTGTAAAAATGATGACAGAACAACCTTTCTGAGTTCTTTAAAGGTTCCTAGAACATGTAATTAGGTTGTGAGAACAGTGTGGGTACGCTACAAGAGATATGTTCCCAAAACACAAAATATGCTCAGTTGTGATGACATTCGGACAATGTTTAAGTTAGGTTGCACAGGCCATTCCCTTAATGTTGTAACAATGAAATAAGTCCATTTTTATTAAGTTTGTAGGATATTTGTTTTAGGTTAAACCTAATATTCCATTGAACTTCCCGCAATATTAATTTTACCTTGTCTTGGAGGTCCTCAGAACATTTCGATTTTTATTTATTAACGTTTTTTATATAACCTTTATTTAACTAGACAAGTCAGTTAAGAACAAATTCTTATTTACAATGACAGCCTACCTACAGGGTCAACCCCTGGAGCAAATTAGGGTTAAGTGCCTTGCTCAAGGACACATCGACAAGTTTTTCACCTTGTCGGCTCGGGTATTCAAACCAGCAACCTTTCGGTTACTGGCCCAACACTCTAACTGCTAGGCTACCTGCTGCCCAAGTCAGTTAAGAACAAATTCTTATTTATAATGACAGCCTACCCCGGCCAAACCTTCCCATAACCCGCACGGTGCTGGGCCAATTGTGCACCGCCCTATGGGTCTCCCGATTAAGGTTGGTTGTGATACAGCCCGGGATCGAACCCGGGTCTGTAATGACGCCTCTAGCATTGCCTTAGATCGCAGTGCCACTCGGTCCCCCAAATGTTTACATCCCCAATATGTTTCTCTCCAGATTTGGGGACTGTATTGTAGGGTGATATAGAAGCACATGGTATACATATGAAGTAAAACCTACTGTATGGTTGTGTTTCTATGATTAAATGCTGTTCAAATGTCCTATGAATTAAATTAAAATACCATGTGTTTCTATACCACCTACAATACAGTCCTCAAATCTGGAGAGAAGCATCATGGGAATGTATTCCAATCAGCTTTCATTTGCATGCCAAGAATGTTGTGGTAATATTAGGTAACACTTAATTTTCAAAATATTCTAGAAATGTTCCGAGGACCTCCAAGACAGGTAAAATGTATATTCCGTGAACATCAATGAAATATTAGGTTTAACCTAAAACAAATATGCTATGAACGTCATAGAAATTGACTTATTTCATTGTTACAACATTAAGGGAATGGCCTGTGCAACCTAACTTAAACACTGTACGAATGTCATCACAACTGAGCATATTTTGTGTTTTGGGAACGTATCTCTTGTAGCGTACCCACACTGTTCCCGGGAACCTTTATAGAAAAGACAAAATGTGTTCTGGGAACGTTCTTGTAACGTCAGATGAATGTTTTTTCCACCTTAAAAGAAACATTGTAGAATCATCCACACAACAGGACAGATTTTGTGTTTTGGGAAAATATCTGTCACGTGCGGGTGCATACATCGACCAAGCCGCAGCGCAGGGATTATAGTTCCACATGATTTATTATACTATGTAATATAATAAACACAAAAGACGAACTACCAAAACAAAACAAACACACGATGTACAAACGTGTGTTTCAAACAGCACACTTACTGTCACCGTGACGACCCACAACCCCAGTGTGAAAATCTACAAACCTATGTAGGATCCCTAATTAGAGACGATGCGCTACAGCTGCCTCTAATTAGGGATCCAACACAAACCACCACCAGAAACAGAAAGAATAGAACTGTCAGACCTGTCAGAAGCAAATAGGCTTCTCTATGGCCAGAGCCTGACAATATCTCTTGTCATGTCCCCACAGTGTTCCCACAACATAATGAAACATTCTGGGAACCTTTAAATAACATATTAAATGTGTTATAGTAATGTTCTTGCAACATCAGGCAAATGTTATAAAACATTCACCTGACGTTACCATGCAAATAATCACTTACCTGTACATTTACCTGTACAGTTAATTTAACCATGCAAAATATGCACTTACCTGTTAATTTAACAAGACTGTATATTAAGTAAACTATTATTACCCTGACTTATATCATACACACTTTTATCTATTTAAGTATTTCTCTGCCATCGACCTGCATAGTATAGTTAACCATGCAAATACTCCTTATTTATCTATATCAACTTGCAATATTTTTATATATTATTTCACCTAAAAAGTGTACATATTCAGCCATTCACCCATACTATGCAATGTCTTTTTATAGCTTTTTGCACTCCAGACTATTGCACCTGCCCTATGTTTTGTTATCTATCTATCTATCTATCTATCTATCTATCTATCTATCTATCTATCTATCTATCTATCTATCTATCTATCTATCTATCTATCTATCTATCTATCTATCTATCTATCTATCTATCTATCTATCTATCTATCTATCTATCTATCTATCTATCTATCTATCTATCTATCTATCTATCTATCTATCTATCTATCTATCTATCTATCTATCTATCTATCTATCTATCTAGATTTGTGCAAATGTTTTTTATGACTGTTTTTGGGATGTTATCATCCTAGATAAAACCCTAACTAGAACGTAATGGGAATGTTACCAGTTTGCTGGGATGTTCATATTTCTATTGGCTCCCTGGGTTTTATGAGGTTCGGTGTTCTTGGAAAGATTTTCACATGGCTCAAATAAAAAACCTTGCATAGCTCCCTTGTAGCCATTAATAGCGGGGGCAGTTCCTCAAGTGGCACAGAATTGTTACAACTATTTCTAATAAAGTGAGTAAGTGTCACCAGTGCAGCATTAGGGCTCCCTTAGGCCTGTACCTGGGTAATATAGCACACATCAACACACCACACTGCCTTGTAAATCAAGCCCTCTAAAGTTTCTGATGACTCCGTGGAGGGTTCGTACGAATCTGGACACAATTGCTACATGCCATTGCTGAGGCCAAAGAATGTGGCGTTGAGCAAACAATGGAAAGATAACAGCAGCACAGAGCCTCCAGGTGTGGAGATGGGATTTAAGATAGAGTTTTTGACACTACTACTGATGAACCCTTCATTTCCTATCAGCCTATACGCCATAACACCCATTGGCATCATGGTTCTGAAAGACAGCTGATCATCGTGGTTAAAATACCTCTCTATGTGATCCTTTAAAGTACCAGCGAAACCTCCCCGCTGAAAAGCCAATCAGTTAAACACATAAAGACCACCAACCCCACCAGCGCCTGAGGCAGAGTTGGCCTTTCCCCACCACTCCCCCTCGGAGTGGCGGTCTAAGGCTCAAGCTGCAGATGGAGCAGCATTTATAGAGGTCAGCGGGTTGACAAGCTGCTTCACCCAGCGAGCGAGCCACATTGAACCAGTCAGTCTTTTTATTCCCCCACCATGTGAAAGAGCCAAAGCCCAAGCCTCAGAGCAGCAGTGCATGGTTATATCCTCCACTCCACCAGGACCACATGGATTTTATAGCATTTATTGGCTGTCTCCGGCACTCGGGTTTCGCCAGTGCTGCAGCCCTCTCCAGTTTCTCCAGCGAATACCTTATCATCATGAGGCATCTCCGTGTACAAACAGCAGCTGGCAGCCAAACCACAGAGGGCCTCAGAAATTAAATGCTTATTTGAATCAAAAAAAGAGGGAATGTTATGCTTTTATATTTGAAAATCATGAGAGCAACAATGTCTGTGTAACAAAACTGCAGAGATTCTATAGATGGACCCACACAGAGGCCACCCAATGCCAGTCTACATCACATGAAAAGAGAAAGTGAGCAAATAACTGTCCAACTTGGAAAGTTCTACCAATTCCATGCATTATCTTTTGAGAGTGTGCTTGACCGTGCTGACATCCATCCGCTATGTCCTAAATACTAAAGACAGACAATTCCTGTAAGATCTAACCGCCTTTCCTAAAGAACTGGTCAAGCGTGAGGTCTCATCTCATAAGATATGACTTGGAACCCATTATCAACACAATGGTAAATGTATGCTAAATCTAAACGCCTGAAATATAAAAACTGTTGGTGCAAAATCATCTACGTCAATTTGAAAGTCCCAGGTAAAACTAGACTGCGTGATAAAATGCTGTGGGTCTAATAAAGTTGATTCAATGATTAATTGTTGAGATATTCACAGATTTAGAGGAGAACACTGGGTTCTTTTTATTGGATTATTACCTATTTCAGTAAAGGCCAAAAATGCTGCATTTGTACTTTTCTGGACCTGCTTTTTCATATGAAGAAAATCAGAAACAGGGTGAGTTAGCCACTGGGTATAGTCTCTGGATACCTGTAACATCCAAAATCATCTAATTCATGAAGTATTGCAGTGTGGGTAAGAGAGAGTGTGGTGTGTGTGTGTGTGTGTGTGTGTGTGTGTGTGTGTGTGTGTGTGTGTGTGTGTGTGTGTGTGTGTGTGTGTGTGTGTGTGTGTGTGTGTGTGTGTGTGTGTGTGTGTGTGTGTGTGTGTGTGTGTATTTTAGCAACCTGACCTACTTAACCCCACTCAAAAGGTCAAGTAGCACAACTTGCCAGCAGTTTGCATCAGATAACTGATATTGGGAAAGAGAGAAATATCAGAATGTGTTGGAGATCTTATTTGGCATACGGTCCAAATAAAATATGACAATAACACAGAAGTGTTGGAGTCAATTGTATGGTGAAAAACATAAGCACATGCTCTAATTTCAAGGAATAACGTTAACCTTATCAGTTAAAAATAGTGAAGTCCCATTTAAGAATCAAAGTGCTTCTCTGCTAAACGTGCAACATTCTAAGCAAACAATAAAATAAGGGCTGTGTTTTTATCTCCCTCCAGCCCTCACCTGACGCACATGGTGTCACCGAGTTCAGTCATGGCTGGAATCATTCCATTTCATACTGAATGTGTGTTATTATTATGATGTAATTATTCTCTGTAAAAATGTGAACCACCTGCTGCAGGATCCCAGGGGAACAGAAGAGAGTGGTGCACTGCGCTCAGCGTGGAGACTCCTCCAGCTCCAGGAACCCAGTGCATCATCTACAATACCCCTCTCTCTTGCTAATCATATGGAGTCCTTCGCTGATAAATGCCACATGTTTTTCCAAGGCAATGCATGACTATGGGCGAGGAGTTGCCATGTTCTCTCTGTGGCCCTATTACTTACCTGGCTACCCAAACTCCTTGCTCCGGCCAAACACTACACCCTGCCCACGGAATTAGTTTCTTCTCCGCAAACATTGGAGTACCTCATAGATGATTTCTAGAATGAAAATCCATTCTAGACTGTCTGATTGGTCCCAGAAACCGATCGGATGGGCCAGAGCCAGAACACACTTGTGTTTTGAAAAATACTCTGATTGGTTAGAGATGATCCAATCGCTGATGACTTTGTTTTGTACAAACTCCTCACCACAAATGACTTCAATGATGGCGGTCTCAGACTGAAGTGTTTAGCAAACGATAGAGAAGCATAATTCAGTTTGAGTCGTTAGGCAAGCCTAATACCACCACAATGATACCCTCAATCAAGAACGATCAAGGCATGAGACACTTCATCCCCTCTCTGCTCTTAATTTGTAAAATCTGTTAATATAGTAAATTCAGGAATATTTTAAATGGGGCTTTCAAGGGCACTGACATGTAAAGGTAAGAAAGTACAATAAACTTAGCATTGCACATTCAACACTGTATCCAATGAGGGTTTCCATTATCTATCATCACTGAGCCTTGATAAACATACAGTACATTGGCCCATTCTGTATCTATTCTACAGAAGACTTCACATTTCCCAAAGCGTCTCATGTAGACTCCAGTAATCTCTATTCCTTGGGGACATGCATTCCATCTGGGACTGCCAAGGTAAGCTAAGGTGTTATTAGCAACATTTCTCGAAAATGACACTTAGCTTGTTGTTAATAAGCATGATCAGTTTATCTTTAACACAAGGTACCACTACTGACATAACATTTGTGTGGAGACCTGGCCGTTAATCCAGCTTTTCATTATGGTTTTCTAAATCCTTTGAAGCATCTGAATGTCTTTGTGAAGATTGGCCAGCGGCAGCTCTGCCTTTGATCCTGTGTGTTCCGAGATATCCCACATTGTCAGGGATATTGATCTTAGCGTTTGTGTGTGACAAGGGCAGGTCACGCAAAGACTCGTAAGGAGAATACCTCCATGCTCACAACCTCATCCACATGCTGTGGTGTTGTCTTTCACCATCAGTGTATTCTCAGTCAGGCAAGTCACAATACGGACTGATACACAGACAAACAAGGAAAAACACATTAACTCCCTTGGCTGAAATGGATGGGCTTTGCATAAGTTCAATTCAAATCACAGAAAACCATAACAGTTGTATGACTGTCATGTTAACTCAGACCAGGTGTAGCTGGTATTATGAGATGCACTCCCATTTTTAAGGGGATTCAGAGTGACTTCATAGAGCATGTGTAAAGCCTGCATAGACCATGTGTAAAGCCTGCATAAGAGTGACACATCACATTTCTAAAGTGTAGAGAAATTAAGTAGATATATATATATATATATATATAGTTTTGCTTACATATTGGACATGGCCTTAAACACAGGTGACCTCTGACATCAGAAAGCCCAGCCTGTAACCTGCACAGTTCAACTGATGCATGTCCAATACAGTCCTGGATGTGTAATGAACTAGGGCTCAAAAGACCTTGTCTAGATCTTGTGACTTTGACCCTGAAGTTCAGGTATAGTTCAATAGTTCAATCAAGTTCTGATCTTGTTGGTCTGCAGTCCTTTCTACACGCTATTCTCATGTGGTAAGTCTTGAGGTCTCCCCTGTCTTTTAGTTGAGAGAGCAACAGAGCAAGACCCTTCAGTATAAGCCTCTATACTTTCTCAGAACGGGGACATGGTACCAGCTGGAGCCACACTCTTAAATGATGTATGGTCTAGACATGACACAACATCAAAGCAGTGGTTTGAGTTTAAATATTTGTGCAGCAGACATCTGAAACTTAATTAGGCCTTCATCATTTTATGCTTGGAATAGACATTGCACCAACTGGAGACGTGATGTGACACTTAATTTTTCTACACTCCCCCTTTAGTTAATGGAGCTGGACGTTCGACTGTGGAATGATCACACACAGACGGTAATGAAGTGAAACACAAACGGTCTAAGGAAGAGAAAGAAACTGTGATAGTAGTTGTGTTGCGTCCACAAACGGCGTGCGGAAACCCCTCTCATCAGACGGACTGCTGATTCCTGCACACGCTAAGCCTAGTAGGGTTCTAGTTACTTCACGTGGGGGTTCAAGTAGGGATTTTACTTCACATGGAACACCCATGTGTGTTCGTTGTGATCAGTAACTAAACGGCTGTATGAATGCCGCCATTGTAGCCATGATATATTCAACCATCTGTGCCAATATACGCCCAGTGTTTTAGACAAAGGGTCAAAGTTCAGGGCTGAGCTCCATCCCTTTTTTGCACTCGGTGTTTTAGACGGAGGGTCCCATCACACATGCTGATGGCTTTCTTTAGTCCCATCACACATGCTGATGGCTTTCTAGCACCCAGCCAAAACAACCAGGAAAGCCACGCTGCCCAGCAGCCTCGAGGTGCCTTCCTGCATGTTGAGAGAGAGAGCCTCCAACTGAGAGACTGAAGAAATAGTGCATTTCTTCAGTGGTGAATGCTCATGCTTGGCAACAGCTTTGTCCCCCTCACAAAATTATATCACTAAGGAACTTTTCATGAATTATACATGCGGAACACAAGGTGCTGGAAATGTCCTCACATTTTTTACGGATGCTGTGTTATATAACAGTCGACAAAGAGACCCTGTAATGAAGTTGAATACATGGCAGGTTGCCATCGGAAAACAATCCCGTACAGGAGCATGACTTTTCTGGGAAAAAAGGGTCCATCTGATGTCATTTTGATGTTCTCCTCTTTTCCTTTTCACATCAGTGTGTGTGAGTGATTGACCTGTCAGTGGAAAGAGATGTAACTTAGTGTGCTGTCCTTGCATTCACTGAATGCTCAATAGCTCTGGTCTGAACGCTCAATAGCTCTGGTCTGAACGCTCAATAGCTCTGGTCTGAACACTCAATAGCTCTGGTCTGAATGCTCAATAGCTCTGGTCTGAACGCTCAATAGCTCTGGTCTGAACGCTCAATAGCTCTGGTCTGAATGCTCAATAGCTCTGGTCTGAACGCTCAATAGCTCTGGTCTGAACGCTCAATAGCTCTGGTCTGAACACTCAATAGCTCTGGTCTGAACGCTCAATAGCTCTGGTCTGAACACTCAATAGCTCTGGTCTGAACGCTCAATAGCTCTGGTCTGAACGCTCAATAGCTCTGGTCTGAACGCTCAATAGCTCTGGTCTGAACGCTCAATAGCTCTAGGTCTGAACGCTCAATAGCTCTGGTCTGCTCATCACACTGTTTGTCCAACTGATTCAGCTTCAGCAGAGCAGACCACTGTCTCTCTATGCCAGGTTTTTAAAGGTTCAGGGTTTACTGCTCCGGTCTGGAAGATAAAAACTCAAGAAGGAGTCTGACCACACTGAGGTTGCTTCATCTGCACATGAATAATAAAGATACATTTCCATGACGCCACGTCCTGAAAACTGCACAAATTACTCTCAACGTTGCATGGATTCTTTGGTGCCTTTGGTCATCAGTGGGAGCCAACAATAGAGTGAGCAACTCTGGTACACAAACCTTGTCTACTCTAGAGTATGTAATTTTGTATTTATTTGCCAGAGTACAGCAGCCTTGATATCCATCAGGGGATTTGTTTAGTTTTATTGAAGTTGTCTGGAATGCCAGTGTTCGAGTCCACAGGAAATTGAAACACAGATACACAGGATCATTTAAATGCAAGGACAACGAGTTCAAAAGCTATTGGGAATGTGGAATCTTCAGGGGGATTTACTCACACACAGATGGCAATCTAGGTTTTGAACACTTGAAGATTAATCTAAAAACATCATTTTTGCTTGCCATGACCCATGACGATCATAATCATTCACTGTTGTCATATATTACTGACTATGCCTTGAACATGGCAGTTTGCTGTGCCAATGGTGAGGTGGATCCCTGGATGGATGCAAGGGAATTGAGAAAAATACTGCCAGATCAAAATGTTAGCTTCTAAAGATTGTAAACCTCCTCTAAAAATGACTCAAGACATAGTGAAAAGGTCAAAGTTGAAAGGGCTGACTATCAATATTTACTTTGTAAATTACAGAGGAACAGGCTACGCTAAATTAAAAGTACGTTAGTTTGCTCAAATGTTAGCATGCATCAGTGTATGTATATGGACTTATTTACAGAGCCTTCATCAATCTACACACAATACCCCATAATGACAAAGCAAAAAAAGGTTTCAACATTTTTCCGGGTGTATAAAATACAAAAATATCAAATATCACCTTTACATAAGTATTCAGACCCTTTACTGAGTACTTTATTGAAGCACCTTTCGCAGCGATTACAGCATCGAGTCTTCTTGGGTATGGCGCTACAAGCTTGGTACACCTGTATTTCGGGAGTTTCACCCATTCTTCTCTGCAGATCCGCTCAAGGTCTGTCAGGTTGGATGGGGAGCGTCGCTGCACAGCTATTTCCAGGTCTCTCCAGAGATGTTAGATCGGGTTCAAGTCCGGGCTCTGGCTGGGCCACTCAAGGACATTCAGAGACTTGTCCTGAAGCCACTCCTGCGTTGTCTTGGCTGTGTGCTTAGGGTCGTTGACCTGTTGGAAGGTGAACCTTCCGAGCGTTCTGGAGCAGGCTTTCATCAAGGATCTCTCTGTACTTTGCTCCCTTCATCTTTGCCTCGATCCTGACTAGTCTCCCAGTCCCTGCCACTGAAAAACATCCCCACAGCATGATGCTGCCACAACCATGCTTCACCGTAGAGACGGTGCAAGGTTTCCTCCAGACGTGACGCTTGGCATTCAGGCCAAAGAGTTCAATCTTGGTTTCATCAGACCAGAGAATCTCATTGTTTCTCATGGTCTGAGAGTCTTTAGGTGCCTTTTGGCTAAATCCAAGCGGGTTGTCATGTGCCTTTTACTGAGGAGTGACTTTTTTTGGCCACTCTTCCATAAAGGCCTGATTGGTGGAGTGCTGCAGAGATGGATGTCCTTCTGAAAGGCTCTCCCGTCTCCACAGAGGAACTCTAGAGCTCTGTCAGAGTTACCATCGGGTTCTTGGTCACCTCCCTGATCAAGGCCCTTCTCCCCGATTGCTCAGTTTGGCCAGGCAGCCAGCTCTACGAAGAGTCTTGGTGGTTCCAAACTTCTTCCATTTAAGAATGATGGAGACCATTTTATTCTTTGAGACCTTCAATGCTGCAGACATTTTTGGGTACCATTCCCCAGATCTGTGCCTCTTCACAATCCTGTCTCGGAGCTCTACAGACAATTCCTTCGACCTCATGGCTTAGGTTTTTGCTCTGACATGCACTATCAGCTTTAGGACCTTATATAGACAGGTGTGTGCCTTTCCAAACTATGCCCAATTAATTTAATTTACCACAGGTGGAATCCAATCAAGTTGTAGAAACATCTCAAAGATGATCAATGGAAACAGGATGCAACTGAGCTCAATTTCGAGTCTCACAGCAAATGGTCTGAATACTTAAGTAAATATGGTAGATCTGTTTTTGGCTTTTTATAAATTTGCTAAATTTATAAAAAACTGTTTTTGCTTTGTTATTATGGTCTATTGTGTGTAGATTTCTGAGAAAATATTAATATTAAATACATTTTTGAATAAGTCTGTAATGCAACAAAATGAGGAAAAAGTCAAGGAGTCTAAATACTTTCCGAATGAACTGTAAATGTATTTAGCCCATCAATGGGAAAAATACCTGTCCTAATTACTTAAACAGGAATGTGCCTCTAATTTGAGATTATGGTGAGTCAGAGACTAGAACCCTGACTAGAATATCATTCCTTGGATTATGGTTAATCAATCTATTATTACTCGCTAACCAACTGACTAAGCAATCAATGCTGACCATCCTCATCATCATGTGGTTGTAAAATTACCTGACAACCGGCTCGGTGCTGCTTTCAATCCCAGAGGCTCCATCATTAAGTCTACCACAGTAAATTACCTAAGTAAATGTGTGACCCCTTGTTGACTCGGAGTGTGTTCCTGTGTGACATAAACTCTGAGCATATGTGGTGTGCCTGAATCCCTGTGTAAAAGATGTGGGGTTCACTCTGTAACCTGTCACTATAAACTTAGGACCTCTGCTGGAAGCTATGCATTTATTGCCAACTCTGGTCCTGGTCCCGAGGCTAATAGGATATATACAGGGAACGGAGGCTTATCCCAGACAGCTTTAACACTCCTCTCGCATCAGCTGTACAAAACCACAGTTAAATACTGTGAAAATAAATGTAAAACAGGTGACAGTACCGCTTTTGTTTTTAGGATTTTCTATTAATTATGGGCTTTGTTTTTCGTACACACTAGATCAAAAGGTGGCCTTTCACAAGCTTTGGAAGGCAAGTCTATGTTTTTGCTCTGACTTCAGCATGTCTTCCAGTACAGCTAACTTCGATTTGAAAGCATATGGTATAATGTAATTAAAACCACATTGCTGCTTCTAAACAAAACCTTTTGGATTTAAATCAGTAACCATGAACTGATATGAAGGAGTCTCTGTTCTTTGATGAAGTTTATGCTGTTTTTTCATTTTTCCGTCCAGTTCTTGCTATTTTATTTCAAATGCATATTGTTTAGCTTAAACAATTGTCCAAGGGATGAGACCATCATCATACACAATGAAAAGGCCAGGCGTTCAAAACAATATTAGACTGGTTAGAGTCAGTATCCACTGGCCTGACATCATCACCAATCTCATCTCTCACTCTTGTGAGTTTTTTTCTCTTAATCTCTCCAATACAAGCTGTTTTTTATAGTGTGATTATCAGGCATGACTATAATCAGTGGTGTCCGAATGTGGGATTTAGCAGTGATGATGTCATCTAAAAACAGGTTTTAAAACCCTAGGTGGACAGAAGGAACACCTGCTATAGCCATTTTAGATAGGTACCAAACTATTATATAATAGAGAAGGAGCATGCTGATGAAACACAGTGCATGTGTGAGGTTCCTCCTCCGCTATTCAAAATTACAAGCTAAATCCATTCAGTCCTTGAAGATTGGAGCCAGTGGATAATTAACATTCCCTTGCTGTTTACAGTAAATTATTTAACACAGTGGTTTTCTTTGGGAGCTGGTGATTACAGCGTCGCTTTGCCTTCTTATACAAAAAATCCCCGTTTTCAAAGGCCCATATCAAGGAGATTTCAGCTGTGTTTTCTTCTTGTGTACATCTCTGTAAGGACACCAGACAGTGAGAAACACAGGTGTGCACCAGCCCTCCACCATTACTTCCTGGTGATAGCCTTACTGCTAAGATGTGGATGAAGTATTGAGCTGTGGAGTTCTTGATACGATTTGAATTCATCTTGAGCATGTGGTGGACTCGTGATAAAACAAACGAATTTATCTCTCTCCATCAAAGACAATTTTGGGTCGACATGGATGGACATAAAGTATCAAGTTTGATTAAATAGAATTAGAGTGATATTACTAATTTTAATCAGTAGACACTTCAGTAAAAATATGTTTCAATGGCTTTCAAGCTCTTAGAATATGTTCAAGTAAGTCATATGTACAGTGGGGCAAAAAAGTATTTAGTCAGCCACCAATTGTGCAAGTTCTCCCACTTAAAAAGATGAGAGAGGCCTGTAATTTTCATCATAGGTACACTTCAACTATGAGAGACAAAATGAGAAAAAAAAATCCAGAAAATCACATTGTAGGATTTTTAATGAATTTATTTGCAAATTATGGTGGAAAATAAGTATTTGGTCAATAACAAAAGTTTATCTCAATACTTTGTTATATACCCTTTGTTGGCAATGACAGAGGTCAAACGTTTTCTGTAAGTCTTCACAAGGTTTTCACACACTGTTGCTGGTATTTTTGCCCATTCCTCCATGCAGATCTCCTCTAGAGCAGTGATGTTTCGGGGCTGTCGCTGGGCAACACGGACTTTCAACTCCCTCCAAAGATTTTCTATGGGGTTGAGATCTGGAGACTGGCTAGGCCACTCCAGGACCTTGAAATGCTTCTTACGAAGCCACTCCTTTGTTGCCCGGGCGGTGTGTTTGGGATCATTGTCATGCTGAAAGACCCAGCCACGTTTCATCTTCATTGCCCTTGCTGATGGAAGGAGGTTTTCACTCAAAATCTCACGATACATGGCCCCATTCATTCTTTCCTTTACACGGATCAGTCGTCCTGGTCCCTTTGCAGAAAAACAGCCCCAAAGCATGATGTTTCCACCCCCATGCTTCACAGTAGGTATGGTGTTCTTTGGATGCAACTCATCTCCTCCAAACACGACGAGTTGAGTTTTTACCAAAAAGTTATATTTTGGTTTCATCTGACCATATGACATTCTCCCAATCCTCTTCTGGATCATCCAAATGCTCTCTAGCAAACTTCAGACGGGCCTGGACATGTACTGGCTTAAGCAGGGGGACACGTCTGGCACTGCAGGATTTGAGTCCCTGGCGGCGTAGTGTGTTACTGATGGTAGCCTTTGTTACTTTGGTCCCAGCTCTCTGCAGGTCATTCACTAGGTCCCCCCGTGTGGTTCTGGGATTTTTGCTCACCGTTCTTGTGATCATTTTGACCCCACGGGGTGAGATCTTGCGTGGAGCCCCAGATCGAGGGAGATTATCAGTGGTCTTGTATGTCTTCCATTTCCTAATAATTGCTCCCACAGTTGATTTCTTCACACCAAGCTGCTTACCTATTGCAGATTCAGTCTTCCCAGTCTGGTGCAGGTCTACAATTTTGTTTCTGGTGTCCTTTGACAGCTCTTTGGTCTTGGCCATAGTGGAGTTTGGAGTGTGACTGTTTGAGGTTGTGGACAGGTGTCTTTTTTATACTGCTAACAAGTTCAAACAGGTGCCATTAATACAGGTAACGAGTGGAGGACAGAGGAGCCTCTTAAAGAAGAAGTTACAGGTCTGTGAGAGCCAGAAATCTTGCTTGTTTGTAGGTGACCAAATACTTATTTTCCACCATAATTTGCAAATAAATTCATTAAAACTCCTACAATGTGATTTTCTGGATTTTATTTTCTAATTTTGTCTCTCATAGTTGAAGTGTACCTATGATGAAAATTACAGGCCTCTCTCGTCTTTTTAAGTGGGAGAACTTGCACAATTGGTGGCTGACTAAATACTTTTTTGCCCCACTGTACATGTAAATACCTTGTACATGTAAATACCACCCAATATGCCACTTCCTGCCCCCTGAATATATTGTAGTTTTCAGATCCTAATATACTTCCTTTTTAACGCATTCTCTCTTCCTCTTTGAGAATCCTGTTCGGTGGCATAACCACATGGTGCAATGTCTTAAATGTGGCCAAAGGAGCATTGTAAAGGAGTGAAAATCCCATTGGGCTCATTCTGGTTACTATAAACAAGTGCCTGACAACTGGATGAACTTAAGTGTTGTTTTGACATCAGGGCAAAATAAATTTAGGATTACTTTTTAAGACCGAGACCAATTGTGTTGAACAATGTGTTTGGGTATTATCATTTATAACATCATGCAATAAACAGCCCAGATTATGTTCAAAAACATAGTTTGACGATTAATTCAAAATGTAATGTGATACAACATAGCATCGTAACATTTTTTTTTCATTGTACAAGGTTTCGGTTAGCATTGGGAAAGACATGATCTCTCCTTGGGCAATCTTGACCGAAGCCATGCTATCAACTTCACGCACATGCAATACAACACATCAAAGGCAGCTCTGTGGGTATCTGTGGGTCTCTCCAATTACCAACTGTTTTGCTCAGTCTACTGAAATAAATATAAAACCTTGTGCAAGAAAATCTACTGTGGTTTGGCCCATGAGGGGAAGTCTCAAAGTTTCAGATGACACGGCTGACTGGAATCACATGTGTTTTGGAAAAAAGGAGAAAAACTAGCATCCTTCCTCATGGCTCTGTTTTGGATCCATGTGTCACCAACAATCTGGATGCTTGGAGCACTGAAAACCATAGTGTTCAGAGACAAAACACCAAACAGGCCACTGAGAGGAAGTAAATTGGGGCATAGAACCCAGCTTTCTTCCTGTCATTCCTATCCACTTTGACTTCAGTGTCTTCCTAGTTTACAGATAGGAAACATTCACAATGTCCCCGGTTTCAGGCACTAAGAACATCCAGATATAATCAGGTAGACCCTTTACAGGTAGTCCTCCATACTTTAGACTGTTAGAAGTATCCTTATGACATGACTGGAAACCTGGTTATTCCCTCCTGCAAGAAAATAAGTAAGTTACTTCCAAGTGGCCTATCCTATCACTTCCATCCATATCAACTCTATGTGAAATTCTCCATCGCAGTGCTTTGATTTAGTTTAACACCTAGATGTAAATAGAGCCAATTAACAGAGATAAAGTGGGGGTAATTCAAGTTCAAGTTGTCACATGCTCAAGTACTATAACGATTACGCTGAGAGTCGGGAAGCAAGTTCAGGAAGTGAATACATTGAATAAATACACTAACCAAACAAGAAACACAAAGAGTGACATGAACCAGAACCAATAACGCCTGGAGAAGGACATGAATAGGACATGAATAGGACATGAATAGGACATGAACAGGACATGAATAGGACAGGTAATCAAAGAGGAGTACAGGTGAGTGTCAGTAAGCGCTGGTGCACGTAATAGTCAGCAGTCTGGTGACCTAGAGGTCGGAGAGGGAGTATACGTGACAACTACAGTGAAATGCTTCACTTGCAAGATCTACCCAATAGGCAGTCATCAATATCAAAATAGTATAACTAATACAAATACATATATATATATATATATATATATATCTAATAAAGAAAAAACAAGAAATAAGAGAGGAAGCTACAGTGCCTTCAGAAACTATTCACACCACTTTACTTTTTACACATGTTGTTGTGTTACAGCCTGAATTTAAAATCGATTAAATGTACATAATGTGTCTCTGATCTGCACACAATACCCTATTGTCAGGTTTAGTGTTCAGAGAGGTCTCTGGACACTTCTATGTTCGCCAGGTTTAGTGTTCAGAGAGGTCTCTGGACACTTCTATGTTCGTCAGGTTTAGTGTTCAGAGAGGTCTCTGGACACTTCTATGTTCGCCAGGTTTGGTGTTCAGAGAGGTCTCTGGACACTTCTATGTTCGTCAGGTTTGGTGTTCAGAGAGGTCTCTGGACACTTCTATGTTCCCCAGGTTTGGTGTTCAGAGAGGTCTCTGGACACTTCTATGTTCGTCAGGTTTAGTGTTCAGAGAGGTCTCTGGACACTTCTATGTTCGTCAGGTTTAGTGTTCAGAGAGGTCTCTGGACACTTCTATGTTCGTCAGGTTTGGTGTTCAGAGAGGTCTCTGGACACTTCTATGTTCGTCAGGTTTAGTGTTCAGAGAGGTCTCTGGACACTTCTATGTTCGTCAGGTTTGGTGTTCAGAGAGGTCTCTGGACACTTCTATGTTCGTCAGGTTTGGTGTTCAGAGAGGTCTCTGGACACTTCTATGTTCGTCAGGTTTAGTGTTCAGAGAGGTCTCTGGACACTTCTATGTTCGTCAGGTTTAGTGTTCAGAGAGGTCTCTGGACACTTCTATGTTCGCCAGGTTTAGTGTTCAGAGAGGTCTCTGGACACTTCTATGTTCGTCAGGTTTGGTGTTCAGAGAGGTCTCTGGACACTTCTATGTTCGTCAGGTTAGGTGTTCAGAGAGGTCTCTGGACACTTCTATGTTCGTCAGGTTAGGTGTTCAGAGAGGTCTCTGGACACTTCTATGTTCGTCAGGTTTGGTGTCCAGAGACCTCTCTGGAATACTCCATGTCAGTTTTGTTGTTTGATCCCCAATTGGAGGCAGCTGCGCTGCGTTGCGTCTAATTAGGGATCCCATTTAAGGGCCTGCTGCCCACGTGTGTTTGGGTCATTGTTTGTGTGCATGCTTATGCACCTATGTTGCGGCTGGTGCAGTGCTTTTTGTTTATTGTTTTTGGTTGAGTTCGCCTAAATAAAGATGTGGAACCACCACTGCTCTGCGCCTTGGGTTCTGTCCTCCACTCACCGTGATAGAATGACCCACCACCACCCAGCAGACCAAAGCCCTGCAGCTGGAGCACGAGCCAGGGCAGCGGCGACGTCAACGGGCTCCACGTCGGCGGGCCAAGGGTCGGACCCCGGAGATGGCCCCGAGAGTCCCCCATACAACTTTTTTTTGGGGGGAGGGGGCTATGGGGTCTGGCGTAGGGATGAGACGAACCCCTGCCGCGACACTTGTGGGGGTTCCAGGCGGAGCCCCTACAGGCATAGGAGCAGGAGTCGGAGGAGGACAACGAGGTACTCCTGGCTTCCATTTCGTGGGGGTTCGGGAGGGAGTCCCTACAGTCGTGGGAACAGGAGTTTGCTCAGTTGTCGGATGACGACGACGAGGTGCTTCTGTTCCCCAACTCGTGGGGGCTCATGGATAAACCCCTGCAGAGCTGGGATCGGCAGAGGAGGGAGGACGACTGGGGGAGTCTACGACCTCCCACAGCGGAGGACCGGCACCCAGCCCAGTACCTCCAATGCCGGTTCCCAGCCTGGTACCTCCAGCGCCGGTTCCCAGCCCGGTTCATCCTGTGCCGGCTCTCCGCACCCGACCTCCAGTGCATCTCCCCAGCCCGGTGCAACCAGTGCCGGCTCCACGCACCAGGCCTCCAGTGCATCTCCCCAGCCCGGTACAACCAGTGCCGGCTCCACGCACCAGGCCTCCAGTGCGTCTCAACAGCCCTGCTGAACCGGTGCCCAGTCCGGGACTAGGGAGTGTTTTAGGATAAAAATAAACGGAATGTAGCTATAAGCATGAATTCACCTTTCAGCAGGACAATAACCTAAAACACAAGGTCAAATCTAGTTTGCTTACCAGTTGCTTACCAAGAAGACATTGAATGTTCCTGAGTGATCTAGTTACAGTTTTGACTGAAAGTGGCTTGAAAATCTATGGCAATACTTGAAAATGTTTTTTAGCCATGATTAACAACCAACTTAACAGTGCTTGAAGAATTGAAAAAATAATAATGGGCAAAGCTCTTAGAGACTTACCCAAAAAGCTGTAATCTTGAATACTTAACTAATCAAAATATATTAGTGTTTTATTTTCATTTTTTTAATATAAATGTTAGAATTGTTCTTCCACTTTGACATTACAGAGTATTTTGTGTAGATCGTTTACTCAAAATGTACAATTAAATCCATTTTAATCCCACTTTTTAACACAACAAAATGTGGAAAAAGTCAAGGTGTGTGAATAATTGTTTAAACTAACAGTGCAGTACAACATACAATTAATCAATCACATTTGTAGCAGGGAAAAATATTCTGATGGGAATGAGCATTATAAATCAGTATTCTATAACTCAACTTCTGAGAGTCAGCGCCAGAGAAAGATGGAGGACTCTGAGGGTCAGCGCCAGAGAAAGATGGAGGACTCTGAGGGTCAGCGCCAGAGAAAGATGGATGGCTCTGAGGGTCAGCGCCAGAGAAAGATGGAGGACTCTGAGGGTCAGCGCCAGAGAAAGATGGAGGACTCTGAGGGTCAGCGCCAGAGAAAGATGGAGGACTCTGAGGGTCAGCGCCAGAGAGAGATGGAGGACTCTGAGGGTCAGCGCCAGAGAAAGATGGAGGACTCTGAGGGTCAGCGCCAGAGAGAGATGGAGGACTCTGAGGGTCAGCGCCAGAGAGAGATGGAGGACTCTGAGGGTCAGCGCCAGAGAGAGATGGAGGACTCTGAGGGTCAGTGCCAGAGAGAGATGGAGGACTCTGAGGGTCAGTGCCAGAGAGAGATGGAGGACTCTGAGGGTCAGCGCCAGAGAAAGATAGAGGACTCTGAGGGTGAGTGCCAGAGAGAGATGGAGGACTCTGAGGGTCAGCGCCAGAGAAAGATAGAGGACTCTGAGGGTGAGTGCCAGAGAGAGATGGAGGACTCTGAGGGTCAGTGCCAGAGAAAGATGGAGGACTCTGAGGGTCAGTGCCAGAGAGAGATGGAGGACTCTGGTGCCCAAAAGCCAGTCTTGGTATGGGCAGCGCCATTAAGGACTTTCACAATTTTTAAGTAGTCAATTGGGTGGGACATTCTACAGATGTAGGATCTTAATTTGATATGCAGGAAATGTAAAACGTGTAGTGTATTTGGAGTTTTAAAAGGCTTCTGAAGTTTGTAATTTCAGACTTGATTTTCCTTAACAAGAAATGTATCAATCTCTACAAAAATGTCCATTAATTATAATCCACATAATAATTTTGGCCTAATTTTTTTTTATTTTATTTCACTTTTATTTAACCAGGTAGGTCAGTTGAGAACAAGTTCTCATTTGCAACTGCGACCTGGCCAAGACAAAGCAAAGCAGTGTGACAAATAACAACACAGAGTTACACAGTAAAACAAACAGTCAAAAACACAATAGAAAAATCTATATACAGAGTGCAAAATGTAGTGCAAAAATGCAGTAAGGTTAAGAGGTAGAACAATAAATAGACCATAGTGGTGACATAAATTACAGAATTATCATTATTAACACAGGAATGAAAAATGTGCAAATTATGATGTGCAAATAGAGATACTGGAGTGCAAGATTAGTGAAAATAAACAAATAATAAATATGGGGATGAGGTAGTAGGGTGGGCTATTTACAGAAGGGCTATATACAGGTGCAGTGATCGATAAGCAGCTTTGACAGCTGATGCTTAAAGTTATTAAATGTTAAATTAATTAATCGCTTAATTAAATGTAAAAGTTACTAAATGTCCTGATGCTGCATGATTATGTTCCTACTGTAGCAAACTGGTTAAGGAAGGATCACATGATTCCATCTGAGTCGTCAGGAGGGATTAGCCAATGAACTACACTTGTGAGCAAACATTCCATAGCTGCAGGTGGCAGTAAATCGCAAACTTTGTCTTTATACCCGTTCAAACAATACACTCCAGGTGGCAGTGTGCACCCTTTCAGTTTGTTTGCCAGTTTAAAGAAATAGTAAAAGAAGAAAATGGACTACTTCAAAATGGAGATGATGATTCCCATGCTCTCACAGACGCCATAAGGAGACAGATATAATGATGTCTATCTAAGTCTATGGGGTATTTACATTGGTTAAAAAATAGAATGTTTATATTGTGGAACAAAAATGTGATTCCTTTAACTAGCTTCCATTAAAGTTCTTGCTTAATTTACTGATACAAGTTTAGCCACAATACCCTGAGCAGGGGACATGACTGCCAAAGACATAAAACCTCTTCAGGGAAGTAATGATATTTAAATAAATTCAACAACTTTATTTTGCACAGTCAGCCAATTATTATGGCCGAATCTGGAACATTGCTGAAACAAAAATGTAATATCTATTAAATGCTGATACTAATACAATAATTTATTTTGAGAATTGTTCATTTTATATTTCTACAACACCTCATTTGTCCGAAGCACAAAGGAAAATGTTCCCATGTTCACATAATCCTAAAGGTCTGCTCAGGCTTCCTAAACATCTTCATCTCCCTGTTCCTCAAATAAGCGATGGAACTGCCTCTATTCAACCAAAGCTAATGTAAGTAAAAAGACAATCTGTGTTTTATACCCCGATAATTACATTTCTTTATTATAGGTCACGATTTCTCTGGAGGACACTTTGACAGACCAGGACTTCAATGTACTTAAATTGGGGGTGATTACTGTACCTTTTTCATGTCTCTGGCAGTGTTGGTACAGCCCATCAGGCACATGGTTAACCTCTCCAATGGTACTGTGAGTGGTGGGGGGTAGATGTGCATGGAATGCTTAAGAGTGAATTCACAATGGGGGTACTGGGAGACGGGCAAAGCCACACAAAGAGGTGCCCTGCTTTCTCAAGTCCACCAGGGACCTGGATGAACTCTCTCTGAGGAGTCATTAGAACTTTACACTGTCGATGCGTAAAATAGCAGAAGGGAAGATGCAGAATGTACTTATTCACCAAATCTGATGGAATTGGTGAGTAGATTTGCTGACACAATCATCTATAGAAACCACAGATGTTGAAGAATGCTCTCCTTTGGTAACACATAATTGCCTGCCCCTGACAACACACTCCTCAAGCGGTGGTGAGGCCATCCAAAGCCTACCCTACATTATTAGTAGCAATGCAAAGTTGGACACATTTGTGTCTGACACTTAGACATTTGTATCTAAATTATGTGCTCAGGTCAAGCCTGTCTCGAATTCAGGCACAGGGAAAAGCATGTAGGATATGAGGCTTTTTGCTAAAATATGTTCATGTCAGAAATACTAAAGCCAATTTTATGAAAGCTCGGTGTTGGTGTATCTCTCCAAATACAAAGTACAGACTGTAAGTAATCTGATTGACAGCATGCAGGTTCACGCTCTGGACAGACATGCTCATCTTTGCATAGGATAGATTATAACAAGCCACTGCAACCCAGAAAGTCAATGTACAAAGAACACCATTATTAGAGGCCAAGTTACAGCCTATATTACTGCAGAATCTAAAACAGTACATTCACCGATATTTCAGTGAATGTGTTCATTATTCATGAACACATTTAAGAGGAAACTGCTTGTGCTGAGGGGATCTCATGTCCATTAAAGGCTACTAGTTTACTGTTCACCTATACGTTTCTAGCAATGCAACATCTGAACTTTCTAGGGCCGTAGCTACATATGAGGACCCATATGAGGTGCAATTTCGAAACTTGGTTGTGGATTAGCATTTTCTCCCCACCACTTGGCGAACTGTGTTGAATTGCAGCCAATTAGCTGTAAAATTGCAACAACAAAAACTTTTTTTGTTTATTTTTTGTTAATAAAATATTTTTTTCTGCTCCCAGTGCAGAGTT